>CAUYUJ010020982.1:191487-226487 GCA_963575745.1 Prorocentrum cordatum | reverse complement strand
GAGGGGGGAAGGAGGAGAAGGAACAAACGGAGACCAGGTGGACCAGCAAGCAGTCGCTGCCCATGGGGCGTGAACGCCACAAGTGCAGCAAGGTACAGGTGGGGGGAGAATGAGGACACACGGTCCCATGTCAGGTGAAAAGGTGTGGGGGAAGGGGGCACAGGCGGTAGGATCGCGGAGGCGCTCGCGTCGCGCTGCGACAGGGCGAGGGAGCCAGGTCGCCGGCCAGTCAGTGCCGCGGACGCTTTCCAGTCCAGCTGTCGTCGTACCCGGAACTGCGCGCCTGGTCCTCTCCGCGCCCGTCAACCTCGGCGACCTCTCGTTTCCTCTGGACGTCCTGGCGCGGGGTCTTCTCCCGATCCCAGTCCACGTATACGCCTGCATTGCGGGGCCACGCCTCCACGCGATGGTCGCTGGTGTTCATGTCTCCCAGGAATTTGTCAATTATCCAATGCTGCCAGCGGCTCGGGACGAAAGGCACCTGGTTTTTGGATTTGCGTTTGCCCTGCTCCTTACACATGCCTGCACCACCAGGCAGCGTTGAAGTGGCACCCCCCTTCCGCCTGCAGCCTCTTCAGGTGCGCGACTGCTGTCTCGCGTGGGCGGCGCTGCCAGCCGACGCGGAAGATTGCCCGCGCCCGGCTGGTGTCGGGGTGGCGGCGATCATCCCTGCGGTAAGAGCTGCGTGGTTCTGGCTGGCGCCAGGGGGTGCTCCCTGTGCCCCTGCCACTGCCATGGTCCTGGTCCCAATAGCGCTCCCTGGTTATGTCCCAGTCCTTGGCGTCGTGCTTGCGCCACGGTGCCCCCGCTGCGCCCTGGTTGCGGTCGCGGTCGCGGTCGCGGTCGTGCCCCCCTGCACGGGCCCGGTCGCCAGCCTATCCGGACTCGCGCCTCACCGCCGTCGCGCACGACCCCCAGGCGACTGGCTCCCGCGACCTGCTGCGCAAGCGCTCAAGCTGGCGTGCAGGGAGGGGGCTGGGTGCAGGTCGCGTGTCCTCTGGGCCTTTGGACCGGTTCCGCGTGCGCAGCTCCCGGTTGTCAGCCACGGCCTCCAGACGCACGATCGGGTCCGTGGGTGCGTCGGCGGCCTTCTGGTCGGTACTGCTTGAGTCGTGCTCAGGACTGCTGCGCCGTTCGTTACGAGGACTCGCCATGGCTTGGCGCTCCTCGACTGCGTCGGAGTCTGAAGATGAGGAGACCGCATGGACCGTGCTTAGGGCCTCTGCAAGGCGCAGCTTCTTCTCTTGCTCCTGGTCGTCATTGGTCCAATCGGGGCCCTCCTCCTTAGGGGGCACAAGGTGCGCAGGTTCGATGGTGGGATCCTGCGCGTCTGCATGCGGCGGGTAAGGTTCGAGCTTGGGTCCGGTCTGCGCCCCCTGGGGGCGTCGCTTTCTCGCCCCCTGTCGGCGCCGAGCCTGGGACTGTCGCGGGTTGCTGGTGCCTGCGCCCCGCGCACCTTGCTGTGGGAACCGTCCAGGAAGGCTGCTGCCCGGAGCGCTGCGTCTCCGTGGAGTACGTTCACGCGTAGCGTCCTGTTGCCGGTGCCCCATACTTCCAGCCACTCGCTGCCGATCTGGACGAACTGATTCCGCCCGTACTGTTCGCGGGCCAAGACACTGAGGACGGGCCCAAATACCGCTCCGCCCAGGGGCTGCGTCGACAGGGGCTCGGCGCTGTCCGCAGTGCTGAACCACCTGGCGCGGGGGAGGGCGCCACTCCTGATGATCACGTAGTCGCCGCCCTGGATGCACGGGCTGTCCGTTGCGAGCGGGCAAAAGGAGCCCGAGATGGGAGTGTCCGGGACTCGCCCTTGCTGCCGCTCGCGGCTGCCGGGTTCCGTGCACTTTCCGGGGGTTCAGGTGCCGCGCCGACAGCCGGTGGCGCCCCGACGGACTTGGTAGCCGTATAGGTCTTGTAGCAGGCAGGGCCAGGGCCGGCTCGTCGCCACGCGGAGTGGGCGGGAGTGAATCGCCACCGTGAGTGGGCGGGCAGGGTGTCAGGCGCCTTTCCTTGGCGGGTCTTGGTGAATCAGTTAGGCTGGAGGTGCGGTCGGGGCGCGCGCCCGCTCGGTGGGCGGCGCGCTGCTGGGGCCCGCTACTGGACGCGTGCCTGGCGGGTGGCTGGGCGGAAGCCGTGGCGCCAGGGCCCCAGGCAAGGCGCTGCTGCTTTTCCCTGGGCGGTGGCGGCAGCGCGGTGTGGAGGCGCTCGTAGTAGATGCGATCTTCCTCGTCCCAGGCGGCAGCACGTCTCAGCACCTCCTCCTGGTTGGGGCGCGCTGCGTCTTCTGACGACGAGGCGGGGATGCCCGGTAGTGCGGCGAGGGGTCTGGCTCCTGCGCCCGGGTATACGTCAGGGCCGTATCTGTCGAGTTCCTGGTTCACTGCTGACGGGGCCATGTCCCATTGGTGGATCAGGCATTCCTTGCAGCACCAGCCCGCGTGCCAGCGCTTTGCCGGGAACATCTCCCTCATCAGTTGTATGGGCGGGAGCCCGTGGACCAGGTTGAAGCCGGCGCGGAGTCCTTCCGGGTCAGCGGCGCGCCCGTACATGCCAGGGCAAGCCTGCCCTGGCCCCCATCTGTGCCCCTCTGTGCCCGGGGGGCAGCCGTCGCATCGCCAGGTGCCACCTTGTGGAAAGGGGAGATCAGGCGATCGTCGTTCGCGTTGCTGGCTGGGAGGATGGCCCCCACATTGAAAGGGTTCAGGTCGCCTTCCAGTGGGACCAGTAGCTGGTCCAGGGGCGTTAGGGCCGTGGGCGTCGACGTCGGACACAGTCACGGCAGGGCGCGCGTTGTGCGAACAGGCATGTCGTCGGGGCGGTCGTTGATCCAGCCCTTGAAGTCCACGTCGTCTGGAATGGGCTGCCGCTCTGCCATGGCCTTCGTGGTCCAGCAGCATATGCAAAGCCAGGTCAGGTCCTTCCCTTGGTAGTACTCCGTCAGCCTGTTGACCGTAATGGTTTGGCGAATCCGCTTGCTGACGCAGGCGCCTTTGTCGTGCTTGAAGGGGCCGCGTAGGCACCATTGGCAGTAGAAGTCGGCCTTGTTCTGCTCCTTCGTCCACCTGGTGTCTCGGTCGTCTATCCACGGGCGGGAGCGGGCGCGTCCAGGTGCAGGCGCGCGCATGAGTATCCTCCACCTATCCAGGCGACGCCGCTTGCCTGCTTAGTCGGGTCGTCGGTGAGGCCGATGCCGGATCCGAGCACGTCGATGTCGAGTGCACATACGGCGCACCCATGGAGCGCAAGGGCTGACAGGTCGGCGGTAGACACGGTGCCTTCGACGACCGCGAGGGTGGCCTGGAGAGGGAATTTCTTAACCACGAGGTCCTTCCAGGTCGCAAGGCAGTTCGCACTCTTGGCCCGGGGGTGGTGGTGGGCGACCATGACTAGGCGGGACACCGCGGTAATCAGGAGCTCCAGCGCCGAGTGCAGCTGCTTGAAGTGCTGCCACTGCAATCCGAACAATGCGCCTAGCTGGTCACGAGCAGTCTTGTCGCGCGGGCGGCGCGGCTCGCACAGGCCGAGGATGGCCTCGATTACGTCCCCAATGCCTTCGGCGACCCCGTACGGATACAGACAGGTGCGTGGTTCGCGCTGCATAAGCAGGGACAGGGCGAAGAGGATCCCGGCCTGGATGGCACCCAGGGTCGCGAAGACCATATAGCCTATTTGATGGTCGCGAAGACCTGCAATGTAAACCAGGTTGCCGGCGTCCAGTCCTACAAGTGCCGAGCGGCAACAGAGGTAACCGTTCATGCTCCATCCCTTCCTGTCCTGCAGGCTGGGGTCTGTAGGCTGATCCGCAACGCCGTACTGGTGCGGATGTAGCCCGAGGTGCCATAGTAGGCATGGACCGAATGCTGGGCAGCCCAATGGTCTCGCCGTTGCAGCGTTGACGTCGCCCTCCAGGTCATTCCAGTCGTGGTCGGCGGGGAGCGGTAGGTCGGCGCGCGCCGAGAAGCCAGCCTGTTAAGCCTGCCGGAACTTGATCACTTCCTTCTCCTTCCGTCTACGTTCAGCTTCCGCCAACAGCCTGGCCTTCTCTTCTGGGTCGGCCGTCTCGGGGATGTCGCCCACGAAAACCCTCGAATCTGCTTTGGACTGGCGCGGGATTCCGTCTCGGTTGATGTGGAATTCGAAGGCGAGGTCTGCCTTCTTGGCCCAGGTGCTCAGGTGATGGAGCGCAGCGTCTGTGGCGGTGCGGAACATCCTTGCGTCCACGGTCATGATGAGGTTGCATTGTGGGCGCGTCGGCCCTACGTTGAAGCGGCGCCGGTCATCAACGTGGCCCCAATTTCGCATGGAATTGGCCCGGGTGGTTATTAGGATGACGACGGAGGCCTCTTGCCCCTGGGCGGCGTCGATGGCGGCGACGCGGATCGCCTCGCTCTCCAGGAGGTCTGGGAACAGCTCTGCGATGCCACCGACGTGTTCGCTCAGGCCGTTTGCCGCCGTGGCGCGATTGATCCATGTCCCTCCCGTGGGCCCCTTGATGGCCTGAGAGGAGTTGGGGCTGCCCCGTCCTTGCTGGCGCGGGGAAACAGGGCCGCCCGCGGTCGGCTCGGACCCTTCCCCCTGCCCCGCTCGCGAGCACCGTTTGATGTCGCGGAGCGTGCACGGGCTGCCTGCGAGCACGGGGGTGACCTGGCGCTTGCACGCCGACCGTGCGAGGATGGTGCTGCTGGTCCTTCTTACCCATGGTACGAGGGCCTTCACCAGTGCAACCACTGCGCGCGCCTCGTGGATGTCGGCGCAGCCGTCCTGGAACTTGAACTGGACCTCTTGCGAGGGGATGTGAGCGAGCGTGAAGCGATGCCGGTCGTAGCCGCTGTCGCCGGTTCCCTTCGGGGCCACGCAAGCTGCCTTGCTCCGGAATCCGTCTGCGGCGTCGATCAGGGAGTCGTCTGGCTCGTTGGCGCCGTCCTCGTTCTTTGCTGCTTCGTATTCTTGGTCGGGCAACGGTCGCGCGAATGGCCACTCCAGTCCTTCGGCGCACGGTCGCTGCAGCATGGGGCCCAGGATGGCGGAGGCCAGTCTGCCCCCGTAGAACGTGGGCGAGGGCCACGCGAGCAGTGGAGGGTGGATCCGATAGCACTCCTCCAGAGTGACTTTGCACTCGGGGGTGCCCCCTACGGCTGCTACGTGCTTGGCGAGAATGGACACTCCTAGCCCCCAGCGCAGTGCCTGTTGAGACTTGACCGTCGGGCACAGCTGCCGCTCGTCGCCGAAGAGGACCGCCCTGACCCCGCATCTGACAGCGCGGTTCAAGGACATGATGGCCATGGGCTCGGACGTCTGTCCTGCCTCGTCGAGGATACATGAGGAATTTCCTGTCCCAGAGATCAGCCCCCGCTTCGTGCGTGGCCAAGATAAGCGTTGCCTCAGTCGCGACTTCCGCCCGGAACTTGCGGAGCCAGTTCGCGTGCCCTGTGGTGACCTCGTCCTCCGATACGTTGCACATCTTGGCGCACTTGGCGGCGGGGGTGATCGCTTTGGCCACGCTGCCCTTCGCCTTGTCCTCGCGTGCGAGGCGCGCGGCCATGCGTGGGAACAGGCCCTTACTGTCTGGGTCTAGGTTCCTTCCGATTTGCTCTGCCAGGTTGCCCATGGACCCGCCGCTGCCGCCAAAACACCCCACGCCCCACCCGGGGGAGGCATGACACGTAGGCGCCCGCCACGCACGCCGCGACCTTGGCCCCCCCGGTCCCAGGAGGCCCGCGGCACAGGGTAAGGAGAGAGCTCTGGGTCGCAAGCACGCAGCGTCGCTGGGCGTCGCTGGCGCAGCGCAGGTCACATAATCCGAAAGCCCTTATAACGGCGACGAGGCGACGATCGAAAGCAGTGCCCCGGCACTGCTTTGAACGCGTTCAAAGCAGTGCCCCGGCACTGCTTTGAACGTATGATATGATGATATGATGATGATTATGATTGATGATGATGATGATTTTTCCAGCGTACACTGTCCGCAACTGCGGCAATCAACATCATGCTCCACTTGCCCGCAACTGCGGCCATCACCAACGCTGCGCCTCGAAGCTCCACGGAGGGCGCTCGGCAGGTCGCCCGCTCGAGCCCCACTCGACTTCACGCTGAGGAGGCGAGCCCTCAGGGGCATTGTCCGCAACTGCGGCATGATCAGAGGGCCACCACTGCGCGCCATCAGCGCCCCATTCGCTCGAGCTCCAGTCCCACCAGGACCAGCCCTGCCATCTCGTGGCGGGACTGCGCGCCTCCCATGCGCCGCTGCCGCTGGCGTCCCAGGACCCAGCCGCCACTGCGGCACAAGAAGGGGTCGCATCGTCGCCGTTGGCAGCTTGCGGCGGTGGCGTGTTCCCAGCTCGCTCAGCCCCAGCGTCTCTCCCCGCAACTGCGGTTCCCATCTGGGGTCGGACGCCCTTCCCCGCAACTGCGGTGTCCGCGTAGCTGCCCTTCTTGCCGCCCTTCTTGCCGCCCTTCCTGCCGCCCTTCCTGCGTTCCAACCTCGCGGCGAGTCTTTCAGGTGACCTGCGGCACGTATTGTGCGTGAAAGCCACCAGAGGGAAGTGCGCTCCGTGCCTCGCCCTGCCGAAGGCGCCATGCCATATCTTGTCGTCGAGGTTGCCCTGCTTCACTCTGAAGGGATAGCGCACCCAATCGTCGCGTTCCCTGCGCGCCATCCTTTGCTCGAACTCCGCAACTGCGGTCAAGGATTCGCCAGATGGCGTCAGGAAGGCGCGCATCTTGTTTTCAACGGGCTCAGCCTTGGGCACGTAAGTCTGAAGCATCTTCCCAGGGCCATTCGTGTAGTCGAAGACAGGGAAAGACGGATCATGCTGGGTCGTCAAGAATCCGCCCTCACGGTCGTGCAGAACACTCAGGCCATGGTGAAGCTTGTACTGCCCAGGACAGTTTATGAACAAAATCGCCATGCTGTCTGCCCTGGGCTGGCCGCCTGCTGTCTTCCAGGGGGTCCACGCGGCGACGTCCACAGTCAGGCCGCAATTGCGGCACCAGGACACAAGCTGGAACATGCACATGTTGAAGTCCCCCATGCAGACCTTCACGTCCCATTCCCTGACGTAGGCGACGAACCAGTTGTAGAACTCATGGAGCTTCGTGACGCCCCAGTCTTGGTTGGCCAAGCTGTGGTGGACGTGCACCGCCATGACGTTGAAGGAGCCCCCCAAATGGGGCACGGCCTGGTCCAGGTGGACGCGCACCACCATCGCCCTGGAGTACTTGTTGTGCAGCTTTGGCGCAGGAGCCTCCGCAACTGCGGACTGTTTCTTCTTCTTCTTCGTTTTGGACTTCTCCTGCTTGTGGAAGAGTCTCGCAAAGTCTACGTGTTCAATGTGGCCGCCACTGCGGTCCCTCATGCCAACAAGGAGGGTCCCTGATGGCTCGCCGCCCTTAACGCACAGGTAGTTGTATTGAGTCCGACTCCGAAACCTATCGTCCGCAACTGCGGCTGCACTGTCCCTCGCGTCGTGCTCCCCACTGAGTACCGCGCAGGTCTCGTCGTCGCACTCGCAGAGGGCGATGATCTGGGCAGGGTTCGCGCGGAGCTGCGCCCACTCGTCCGCGCGTTGCGTGGGTCTAGCTGCAGTCCCTCCGAAGTTGGCCACGTAGAAGCCGACCCGTCCCGCTTCGAACTCCGTTTTCTCCTCCCATGCGTCGACAAGAGCTCTTTGTTTTTCCGACAGATTGCTTGTCTCGATGATGGGCACCCGTTTCCAGGTTCTCCGCGACGACAACACTCTCGGCATGTAGGAGTCATGTGCTGCCGCAACTGCGGCTCCCGCACCTCCCCGGGACTCAGCCTCGTCAGCGGAGGCAGCCGAGGACGCGACGGTGCTGTCGCCATCTTGCGTCCGCTGGTCGTCGTCATCATCCGCAACTGCGGCTTCCTCGTCTTTGCCTCCCTCCTCCTCCTCAGCGTTGTGGATGAACACCGTTCTGGCGAATCGAAGTCCACGGTCCATACTCCCTGAGGATGCGCTCGGGCGCGCGGGCGGCCACATGCTTGCGTCTTCGCGTGCGCCACCTCGAGCCACGGTGGCTACGGAAATGGATCGTGAATGGGCATGGGGTCGGATGGAGGGAGGAGACAAAGAGGATTCGAGGAGTGGCAGAAGGAGGGCGAGGACTCAAAGGAACCGAAAGAACAACAAATGGACTGGCGGAGAAGCAGAAGGAGGGCGACGATTGCAAGGGACTGTGAAAGGATTATTTTCACAGCAGCAGGAAGACCGCAACTGCGGTTTTGCCTCATCTCCTGCCCGCGCGGGAGCCGCTTGGAAAAACAACTTCCCTCTGGACTTCCTGTGGGTCCGCAACTGCGGCCTGCATCACGCTAGGGCTGGGATTACCAGCGCCATTTGCCCTCCCAGGGTTCTCACTGTTTCCGAATGCACGAACTGCGACAGCGCCGAACGGTTCCCAGACGCCGCGTCGTTCGCGACTTTTTGCAGCCACCCAGCAAACGTGAGCGGCCATTGCTCCTTGTGCTGCTTGCACATCTCCTCGTCCCAATGCGTCTTGAACCATGCCCACTCCCCCCTCTGCTCGTCTGAGAGGACGCCTTTTCCGCGAGCCAGGCGATCCAGAGCTGCCATCCTGTTTTTCTTGATCTTGAACTCCTCGGGATTCCACTGCGCTAGGGCGTGTTTGTTAGCCAAAGCCGTTTCCACCGCAACTGCGGCCTCCTTCTTTGCCCTCAAGGCGGCCTCGGCCTCTCGAATCTGCTTCTTGAGATCGTGCAACGCCTTCGTCCTGTCGTTCGCTTCCAGAGCCAGGCGCCGCTTTTTCGCCACCACTGCGGCTTCGTGGTCTCGCTGGGCAGTCAACGCTCGTAGGACCTCGTTGTCCTCCCGCGCCAGCTCTCTCAACCGCTTCTTTTGTTTGTGTTGTTGCTGTCGGCAATCCTGCGCTAGTTTCTCCATGCCCACTTGGCGCAGCATATCTTCCGCCTCGCGGAGCGTTTCTGCCAAGGACGTCGCCACTGCCACCTGCTCGGCCGCCTCTGCGTCGACCACGCAGTCCATGGATACCGAGGATCCTTGAGGCCCAGGTGCCGCAACTGCGGCATCGCACTGTTCCGCAAGAGCCTCGGCCCACGAGGCCTCCTCTTGCTCTTCGTCCTCCTCGTGCTCCTCGTGCACCTCCTCCTCCTCCTCCTCCCCGCCCTCCTCATCGCCCTCCTCGTGGCCTGGCTCCTGGCCTAGCGCTTCGTCGCCGAGCTTCTCCAACACGGAATCTGTGGCGTCGTGTTTCTCGTATTCGTGTATGAGACGCAGCACGTCATTGTAGGACCATTTCAAACGTTTCTGCTCGCATTCTTCCCTCACCTCCGCGACTGCGGTGTCCACTTTTGCTCGCAGCCCCCCTGCTTCCCAGAGTTCCGCCGCCTCTCGGCAAATCTCGAGATCTCCTGACTTGTCGAAGGGCGCTCGAATTCCCACTTTCAGGAAACCTTTCGCGGCGTCCAAGTGCAACTGCACATTCTCCAACACTGACAGCATCAAGTCGGCGCAATCGGAACGCCGCAACTGCGGCACGTGCTTCCCCAACGCCATTTGCTGCACCAGCGCTTTGGTCTCGAGGGCAATGTACCGGCGCTTCACGTGCTGGTTCAAGTCCGTGTCCACGGGCTGCGCAACTGCGGTCGTCCCCCCGCCGTGAATGATCAGCACGTAGCCGCGCTGCCAGGCGAGTCTCCGCACAGCGTCTGCTTTGTGCGGGGAATGGTCGTCGGCCATGAGGATGCGCCACTTTCCCCGCAACTGCGGGTCGTCGGGCCAGGCCCGCAAGTGCCGCTGCAAGAATGATACAACGTCGTCTGCGCGGTAGGACCCCTTCTCGGACGTCGCCGTGCTCACCCAAGACGGATAGCCGCGACTGCGGGCATGTGCGGCCAAGCCCTCAGCGATGACAGATCCCCCCTTGAACATTAGCTCCGCCGGCGGTGGTCCGCAACTGCGGATGTCCTCCGCGTCGCTCGACACCGTCAGGTTCGCTGTCCACCGAGCCCTGCTGTCGTCATGCGCCTCGACAAGCGGGACAATGCCACCCTTCACAGCCAAGGTCGGCTTCGAGGCCGACGACGACTCGTTGTGGTGAAAGGGCGACTGGTCCCAGTTCAGGATGTGCGGGTCGTACCCCAGAAGCTCCTCTGCAGCTGCGCGGACCCTGGCCACGTTCAAGATCATAGTCTCAAAACGAGATTGGAGCAACCATTTTGGCACCTTGTACTTGCGGTTCGGCTTCTTCATGCTCAGGCCGTAGGAGCGCCGCCACTTCACCCACCACCGAGGCCGCAACTGCGGCACCATCGGTTTGCCTCCCCGCTTCATTGTCTCCACGCAGTAGTCCGCGACGAGTTGCTTCGCCTTCGTAACCAGCAGGGATTGGGAGAACCTGGCCAACATCTTGGGCCTCTCCTCCGCAACTGCGGTTCGCTTGGCCACCGCCTTCCAGTCCACGGAGTACCTCATGTGGGACCACCACTCGTACAGAGCGGCTTCCAGCCATGGAGCCTTGTTCGGGCGCCCTTGGTTGCCCCGCGCGCGGCGTCGGCCATGCACGCCCGCCGTGCCATGTCCACCTTGTGTGCGCCAGTTTTGAAACCACTTGGAGACGGCCTGGCGCTGCTGGACGACCCCCATGCCCTTCGGCCACGTGAACCGCTCGCAAAAAGACGCGATTGAATTCCGTGGCAGAACGCCCTCGCCCATCCAACCACAACTGCGTGCGTGCGCCTCCAGGTCTTTGCAAACCAGTTCGCGGTCTCTGAGCATGTGCGGGCACACGCGCCGCTTCTGTTCCGCAACTTCGGGTTTTGGGCGTGCGCTGGCCAGTGCGTGCGCCCTGATCTGCTCCTCCTGCAACGCCTCGGGCATAGCCTCAGCCATGGCAAGCAATATACCCATGTCCTGCACGCCCGTCTGCCACTCTAACGCCGCCATGAGAGCGGGGCGTGGCGCGCTCGCCTCTCTCGGCGCCTCTGCTGGTTCGCCCTCGCCCTCGGAGTCGTGCAGGACCATGGGTCCAGCAGGGCCGCTGGCCCCGCAACTGCGGTACGCCCGCACCTCCTCCAAGGTTAGTTCCTGCGTGACAACGAGCATGTCGTGCAACCACGGTTCGTCCCAGCGGCGCACCCCGAAATCGTACAGTTCCTCCCGAAGCCATTTGCGCGTCTCGGCATTTTGCGGTTTCTGCAACATCATCGCCATAAGGTCAATGCCGCAGTTTCCATCGCAAACAGTCCCTAGGACCCATTGTCCCAGAGGACCGTAGAACCTGTTCAACGCGTCCGCCCCCTCAGAGCACACGCCACCCACCGCAACTGCGGCCACCCAGTGGCGCACCTCATGGAGAGGGTTCTCGGGAGTCACGGGCCTGAGTTCCACCGTTGTCCATTCCCCGAACAGATCCTCAGCAGCGGCGAGTACGCACGCCACGCCGTCGACGGCGCATGGCTCAGTGCACTTCTCCTTTGCCCAAGGCATGTAGAAGTCAAGGAGGTCCTTGCGGTTCTCGCCTTCCCACACGTAAGGTTGACGCCCGAACCGCAAGGCAAACAGCATGAAAGCTGAATACCCTATGTAGGAATTCTCGGACAGAATCTGCCTCAGGAGAGCCATCACGCGGTCAGGCACCGTCGCCGCCACTGCGGCCTGGATCTTTGGCGCGTCTTCCACAGGTACACCTTTCTCTGGCGCCAGGGGTGGCGCCGCGACTCGTGGCCGCAAGGCGTCGCCAACAGGCGCCGCAACTCGTGCTGCAGCCTTTGGGTCTGGGCACGGGAAGAATGCGACCTGCGTCTTCGACCAGTTCTCTGGCAGCGGCCGCGCTGGTGGCAAGCGTGCTGGAAGTGGTGTGTCTTTGTCCGCTTCCACTCCCTCAGGAGCTTCAACCGCAATTGCGGTCTCCTGCGCAGCAGGCGGGTCTGGTGTTGCGTGCACTTGAGCTGGAGGAGCTGGAGGGACTGCTGCTGCGGGTGCTTCGGGCACAGGGGCTGCTGGAGGTTTGGGTTCTGCGGGTGCTTCTGGTGCTGGAGCTGCGTGTCCTTCTTGCGCAGGAGCTGCGAGTTCTGCTGGTGTTGCTGGTGCTATGTGTGCAGGGGCCGAGGGAGCCGCAACTGCGGTGCCGCCTGGAGCCGCAACTGCGGGTGGTGGCGTCGCGCCCGGTCGCCAAGCAGACGGCCGCAAATGAAAGCGAGGCGGCTCAGCAAGGCCGTACTGCGACGCGGGCCACTTCGCTAGGCACGGAAAATCCGCACATGCGTGCACCTTTATCTTCTTGGGGCACGGAACGCCGCTACTGCGGCTCAAGATGTTGGCGAGCCCAGTGGTGCCATACTTCGTTTTCCTCGGTGCGCAGCCGCTGTCGTAATGGAGCCACTCCACCTCGAAATGCGTTCCGTCCTCCTCGCCATACCATGTCCGCCCCACGGGAACATCCATGAGCGGTCGCGTGGCGAACGACTCGGGCCGGGCACTCGGCTGCGGGCTACAGAACTAGGAAGAGGGAGGGGAGGAGGGAGGAGCAACTGAAGACGATGCGGAGGGGCGAAGAAGGAGGTACATTTCAACAACGCCCGCGCGGAAGCCCCAATCATCGCGCGCACAGGGTTTCGATGCTTCACTCCATGCTTCTCTAAGAAAAACGCTCGCCCACACAAGTTGGCGCACTAAGGCGTGCACCCGTGGAACACCCTAAACCTTCCGCCTGCCTCCTCACACCGCCTCGCCCTCCGCGTGTTCACGCGCACCCAGCCACCCCGCAACTGCGGGCACTCAGTAGCCCCACCGCAACTGCGGCCCATACGGCTTCGGGCCTCAGTCGAACAGACTGGGGATTTGGAGCTCGAGGTAATCCAGAGCCGCTTGCTTGCGCTGGTGCTGCGTCATGCCCTCCCACTCGTAGTCGTAGCCCTTCACCGACTGCGCCGACTGCCACTTCTTCTTTGTAAGTTTCTTCACATCCATCTCGATCCTTTTGCCCTTGTTGGCACACTCTCGCGTGATGGTCGCGACCCAAGCGCCCTTGAAGTCCCAAACGACGGTGAAGCCAGAGCCGCTCCCCTGCGCCACGGGGGAGTCGACCTCCTTTTGCTTCGCCAGCGGGGTGGCAGGGTCAACCGCCGTTGCCCAGTCCCTGTCCGCCACTGCGGCCTCGTCCTTGTCGCCGTCGTCGATGTCGGGGACACCGCCGAGGCTCACGTCGTCCACGATCATGTCGATCAGCCACCCAAGGTCTGCAGCGTCCAGCCACAACGTCCTCCGCTTGAAGCTGGCCACCCGCACGTTTCGAACGGCCGTGTCGTGCGGAAACTTCATGGGGCTCTTTGCGGGCATCTGTACGGAGTGCACAGTGGCTATGGCCGACTCCGCGGCCTCGCCCCTGGGCAGGCCAGTAGTCGCCGCACGCGTTCCAGTCTTCTGCTTCTTGGCGCTGGTCGGGGTCGCTGCCTGCTTCTTCGTGGCGTCCGTGGAGCTGACCAGGGCCGACATGGGGTCATCTGCTTCGTCCCCCGCGTCGCCGTCGCTCTCCTCGTCCGCAACTGCGGCGCCGCCCTGCTTCGCGAGTTCTTTCTTCAGCGCGTCCCAGGCCTTGGAGGCCTTCAAGGCCCCTGCGGTCGGTTTACCTTTGGCGCACACCTTGAGCAGCCAAGCCTTTTGCATGTTCACGTGCACGAAGCTTATCTCTCCGAGGGGCCCTGCGTGGAGCACCTTGACATCCTTTTCGGGGATGGGGGTGGTCTGCGCAAGCCAACCTCCACGGATGCACAAGACCTTCTCAACGCACACAGGGCTCCATTCGCTCGAACTCGGCATGTGTGCTACTGCGCTGGACACAGCCGCAACTGCGGGCAAGGCGGAGGTGCGGGCAGTGGGGCCGCGCGCGGTTGAGCCAGATGGCGAGACGAACGCCTCCCTGGAGGGCCTCCCTCGGTCCCTGCGATCCTCGCGCCTCCCTGGAGGGCCTCCGCCCTCAGAATGCTTCAAAGCAGTGCCGGGGCACTGCTTTGAAGCACCTGGGTGCTTCAAAGCAGTGCCGCGGCACTGCTTTGAAGCATTCTGAGGGCGGAGGCCCTCCAGGGCCTCCGCCCTCAGCCCAGGGCCCTCCAGGCCCTCCAGGGCCTCCAGGGAGGCCCTCCAGGGCCTCCAGGGCCTCCAGGGAGGCCCTCCAGGGCCTCCAGGGCCCTCCAGGCCCTCCAGGGCGGAGGCCCTCCAGGGCCTCCAGGGAGGGAGGGAGGGAGTGAGGAAATGAGTAGTTTCGGCTTCCAACTTGGGAGGAAGGGGAGAAAGGAGGAGGAGAGAGGGAGGAAGTGGAGGAAGGGCGAGGGAGGAGAGGGAGAAGGGAGGGAGGAGGTCCGTTTCGAACCTCCGTGCTCGATCGTCAGCGGTCCGCTACTGCGGCATCAGCTAACAGAAGCAGTGACACTGCAAACTACACGAGCGCTCCGCAACAGCGGTCACGCGTGCGCCCCCCCCTTCGGCCTGTTGCCCGCAACTGCGGTCACGCGAGCAAGCCGCCCTGACTGCCGCCACTGCGGCTTCTTAATTAGAGCGACATCTTCCCGCTTTCGTCGAACCCTTTCTTCGATTTCTTCGGCGCGGGCTGGCCCGAAGGCTTCCCTTTGGCCCTCTTGGCCGCGTCCGTCTTCCACGTCTCCTCGGCCGCCTTCTTCTTCGGTGCGGTTTTGGGTCTCGCCTCCCACAGGAGCTCTTCTCCTTTCTTCACGGCCGTGGTATTCACCAGCACAGGGACATTCACGGCGAGCACGACCCCGCCTGTCCCAGGCACGCACACCGCCAATTCTTTCGTCTCCAGCTCCATGTTGATGCGCGCAACTGCGCTTTCATTACGGCTGTTTCTCTGCTGGATCTCCTGTTCCGTGACTCTGTTGACTGCCCAGAAGACGTGCATTGTCTCTTGCGCATCCCACTTCCATGCTCTCAACCGCACATCGTGGTCAGCCACGTCGGCGGGCGTCTTGTCCGCAGGCGGCTTGAACTCGGGGTGCAAGTAGAAGGTCGTGGGCGTGGCCCCATTTGGATCTCCTTTCACCCAGACTTGCACGGCCACCCTCTCGGGGTGCGTGCTTGCGGCGTGCACCTTGGATGCCTTTGGGACGCACGGCCACAACTCGATGCATTTTTCGTCGTTTGCAGCGGTTGCCTTGACGGTGCGTTTCTCTGTGTCAGCGTCTTGCAACACCTCTACTTGCGCTTCCGCAACTGCGGACATGTGGCGCGCCCAAAGGCACAGCAACACTGCGCTGACCAAAGCAGGCTCCCGCCCCAGCTCCTTCGCTGCCGCTGAACGCCTCCATTCGGCGATTGGCAAAGGGAAGGATCCGCGTGGAATGGCCGTCGTGTCCCTGCTGCGCTGGTGGTTCGTTGGTAATTGCGTCGTGGGGTCAAAGGAAATGACCGTCGGCATCAACTCGTGCCCCTCTGCGGAAGCCTTTGTCTTCCCCGCCACTGCGGGCTCATTCGGTTCTGGGCGCGGCAACGCGTTGAAATCGAACCAATCGGGCTTCCCGCCTCCGACTCCCACTTCGCCGAGGGCCTTCTCAAGGGCGTCCCGATTGGACTTCGGCTCCACCTTCCCCGTGGCCTCCGCGCAAGCGCGGAGGAGCGCCTGACGATGTCCTGGGATACTTCGTTCCTTGACGTGGGTGTCCTTCAGGTACTGCATGAAGCCGTCTGCGGTCAGTATGCACAGGTTCGCCTTGAACTCGATCGCCTTCTCAGGGCCCATGCCGTCGATGGCCTTGCTCAGCGTGAACAAGTACAAACGGAGAGCCGAGTTCATGTCGATGAGGAAGTCTCGGAACTCCTTCTTCTTCCACGATTGTTCTGGGTCAGGGCACCACACAGGAGTGTCAACGCCCCTCTTCCTCGCAGGCGCGTTCCTGTAGCATCGCATCACCACGGCAACCTTGACCCACGGCACTTCGTCGGGAAGCTCGCTGGCTGCCCCGAAGGCACCGAGCCGAAGGGCCCTTCTCCTGGAGTTCACGTAGACCTCGCAGAACTGGAGCAGCAAGGGGATGAACTGCGCTTTCGTGCTCCCGAGCCCAACAACGAACGAGAACAGCTCAATGAAGTCTGGGTCCTGAACGACTCGATCGAGTTCGTGCATGACGGAGAGCTTGACCTTGTCAAAGGCAACCTGATCCGCAACTGCGGCGTGCAGCTCCGCGTCAACAGCCTTGCACAGAACACGGAGCGCGGTGAGTTCAGTCGTTCGCAACGCAAAATCGGCTCCTTTATTGAGGGACTGGCTGATGAGCGAAGCACCAGTGGGTTCCTCGTCCATGATTTTCCAGCTAAGCACTTCCATGAGCATACCCCCCTGCACGAGTTTCTTAGCGACAGGGTCATGTTCCGCCACTGCGGCCATGTCGAGATTGCCGTCCTTATCGAGCACGCGCTTCAGCCTCGCGCTCTCGTCCTCCGTGAACTCCATGCCTTGGGGGATGGGCCACTTGGCTCCCAGGGCGCACGCCCGCAACACGAGGCACAAGTGGGAGTGCGAACACGTCCCATACGCAACGTCTGTTCCGCAACTGCGGTCGAAGCACGCAGCGAGGTGGCCGGTCGCTTTTTCCAGATTGTACTCTGTGTACGTCTGGAACTTCGGGTCCTCCTTTTTTCTCAGCACCAGCTCTTGTGCTGGGTACATCTGAACGCAGACACCTTCGTGGTCAGCTTCGGCTTGCGTGAATCCAGCCAGGAAGATTTTCACAGCGAGTTCCCGAACCCTTTCCTGCTGAGGGTAGTGCCCGCCTCGGTTGCCCGTGTGCGGGGCGAGCATGAGCACAGGGAGGCGCACCTTGTCCCCTGTCCTGAATCTAGACCTCAAGGCGTTGGCCCTCTGAAAGATCCCTTGCGTTCCGCCTGGAACTGCGGCTGTCTCGTCCGCCACTGCGGCTTTCTTGTCCGCCACTGCGGCATTATCTGTGCCGACGCTGTCGTTCATATCTGTGCCGACGCTGTCCGCCACTGCGGCCCGGAGCTCCGATATGGCGGACTATGGCACGACGTCCGTCGCTCAGGGTGGAGGCGTGTGTGCCAGGAGCCCAACGACCTGCTGAGCCGAATGCCTGCGGACGACTGAAGGCTCAGTTTTAATCCAAAATATCGGGCGAGAGCTTGGGGGGGGTGCAGGCTGGAGGAGGGAGGGGGGTGCAAGCTGGAGGAGGACGAGGAGGGGAAGGGGAAGGAGAGCTAGGACGGAGGTGGCGGGGGGATGCGGCCTGGAGGAGGACGAGGAGGGAGGAGGGAGGAGGGAGGAGGGAGGAGGGAGGAGGGAGGAGGGAGGAGGGACGACGACGACGACGACTGCTGACGACAGACGACAGACTTGACGACGACGACGACCGACGACGACTGCTGACGACAGACGACAGACGCGACGACGACGACGGCAGCGACGACGACGAGGACGGACGACGACGATGATGATGACCCAGCGCGCGCACACTTATTGCAAACTGCGGCTTCGCAACCGCGTGCTCTCCTATTATACGCAACCGCAACTGCGGCTTCGCAACCGCAACCCCGCAACTGCGGGCTATCCTACACCGCAACATGCACTCCATCGCTAATGGGATGCACTACGCAGGCAGCAGGCGCCCAGTAGTACCGAGCTCTGTTCCGCAACTGCGGCTCCTCGGTCTTGCCGCACTCACCGCTCGTCCGCAACTGCGGCAGATCGCGCCTCTTCGTGCTTCCGCTTGCTCGCCCGACTCTGGCGTCCGTGGCCGACGAAGACGACGTTTTGGTGGATGCCCTCGCACCAGTGCGTGCTGAAGGTCTTCTCGTTGAGCTCCTTCTGAATGACCTTGCCGATTGGGGGCAGCGCTGCCAAGCCGAGCTTTCTTCTGACTCCGCTACTGCGGTCAGGGTCATCCTCCCACTTGGGCATGTACTTCGCTGGGACCCAGCGCCGAGAGATGATGGAGTCGCTTGTTCGATGCATCCAATCAGGGAGCCACTGGGGATCGTTCTTCGACGGCCTCCCTGCAGAATCCGTGTTGTAGTCCGCAATGCGCACGTCGCACGGGCCAATGGGGAGGACGTAATTCGGATGCATGACGCGTGTGCCCTCCACAAGGCCTCCGAACAGGGCGGGTCCAGCCCTGAGCACCACCCCCATCGGGCAGGTGTAGCTGGCTCCGCAACTGCGGCCAAATGCTTGGAGCTGCTCAGGCGGGATGTCAAACAGGCCGCACAAGAACCGCACATCATTTTTATGGATGGAAGCAACCGCGTCCTTGAAGAAACTTGGATGCCACGCTGTTTGTTCTGATTGCGTGATCTTCTGTTGGAGACGTTCGGTGACTGCGTGTCTGGACACGACGGCAAAACGGATCACCGCGGCAGGATTCATGTCGGAGCCCTTCAGGCGAAAGCGCAGGATCGTGACGGCGTGGGTGGCCCCAACAACATGACCCGCAACTGCGGTCTCTGCGATGATGTGCGGGCGCACGAGCACCACGCCCGTGTCTCTGAACAGGCCAACCGTCGTCCAGTAAGGCTCCGCGGTGTTGTTTTTCAAAGTGACAGCGTCTTCGACGGCAGTCCTGAGTCCAACGGGAACGTCGTAGCTGCAAGCGCCTTCGACGTTCCCCGTGCGGAACAGCTCGGGGTCCCATACGACGAAGACGACCGCCGCAGTTTGGTGCAAGATGCACCTGAAGACATCTTCCTTTGTTGCCACCTTCGTGATGACCACCACGTTGAACACCAAAGCGATGGTGGACGGAACCCGATTGCCGTCTGCTGTACGAAGGAATCCTTCGTTCCACTTGGGGCGTTCCCCAACGTAGTTTATCCCTGGAGGGGACCTGGTCCGCTGCTTCTTCCGCGGTGCTCCCGCATCTTCCCGCAACTGCGGTTCCGACGGAGGCCCCGCGCGACCCCGCGACTGCGGTTCTGACAGCGGCGAGCCTTCCGTGGGAGGCGGCCTTTTCCTCGGCCGCGAATCGGCCGAGGCGATTGTCTCGGCGGCTTTCTCCTGGGAGGCGGCCTCGTCTTCGGGTTGGGCGCCTCGTTTGGACTCGGCTGCGAGCAGCACGGCCGAGGGCGCGCTGCTCCCAGATGAGCCGCGCGCGGCACCTGGCTCGCCGGCCACCCCCGCAACTGCGGTCTCGGTGGCGGCTCCCGTCACTGCTGGTTGGTCCTGCTGCTTCGTCGGCGTCTGCGCCCGAGGCCCCCATTTTGCCTTGGGGGTCAAGTGCGCCCTGCGCAACTGCGCCTCTTCGCGCCTCCCACCAGCAGAGCTCCCACTCGCAGCGCTTATCGGCGGCGGCGGCCGATATTCCCGCGAGGAGCTAGACGACTGCGGGGAGGCCTCGCGCGGCGGTCGCTCGGGGCTTCCGCAACTGCGGTCCTCCGTCGGCTCCGCGACTGCGGCATCCGCGGCAGCCCCTTGCAGGCCGAACCTTTCCCGCAGTTGCTGCTTCAGCTCGGCGAACCGCTTGTCGACCTCGGCTTTGCGACCTGGGTCCATGGCGTGGCCGCGCGCGGCCCCCGTCCGACGGGGGAACTGCGGCCGGCTTGGGAGAGGAAGGACAACGAGGGAGACGGCGGGGATGAGGACGAGGAAGGCGAAGAGGAGGATGGAGAGGACGCGACGGAAGAGGATGGCGCGAAGAGCTCAGACGAGGGTGAAAGGAGCAAGGGGACTGCGACGAGGATGACGGGGCAGAAACGGAGGAGGAGGAATCAACAAAGTCCGCAACTGCGGCCCTCGGGGGGGACTGCGACGAGGACGACGGGAAATGACTCGGCCAACGGAGGCGGGCTACGGCCAACGGAAGGAACTGCGACGAGGAGGAAAGGCGGAGGGAGGAGACTGCGACGAGGACGACGGGGAAGGGGCGACGAGGACGACGAACAACTGCGGATCCATCTGTTTAAGTACCTGTCTCCGCAACTGCGGCCGCGCTAATTAACGTCACGAGTGCTTCAACGGAGGTGATGCGCGCCCGAAGCACCTAATTACAGCGGTCAGTCGTGGGAGCGCCGCAACTGCGGCCAAGCTGTATGAAGTCGCTAGAAGGCAGCGCCGCAACTGCGGCCGAAAGCGCGCATAGTGAGTCAAACGAGCGCGGCGTCACGCGATCGGTCCCCGCAACTGCGGTTCCATGGCTGCGCAATCCCGCAACTGCGGTGTCAAGGCTGCGCGGACCACCGCGGTTGCAGCTGCGCCCCCTTGCTCGCGTCGAACCGCCCAGGATTCGGATGGGCGTGCAGCATCTTCCAGAACGTGAACGTTCCGTGGCCATCGCTCTTGCCGAGACCTGCCCTCGGGCCCCGCACGGGATGCGAGTGCGGCTCCACCTCATACGTGTTGAACTTCGGGCTAGACCAGGATGGGTGGACGCGAATGCCCGAGCCGTCGTCGCGGATGAGGACGAAATCCCACTGGGGCAGAGGGATTCTTTGCGCCTGTCCTCTGTCCACCCCTTTCGTGTGCCTCATGTTGTCGAGACTGCTAGGGCACGGGCGGCACTCGCAGCGGACCAACCCGCGACTGCGGTCATTGTCAGGGCCGCACACGACGCGCAGCATTGTAGGTCCATCCATCTGCGCGACCATCTCCAGCCAAGACCACGGCACTTTGACAGTGTGGTCCCAGTCCCAATCCCTGTTGTCCTGCGCCTTCCCCTTTGCGCGGTACTTAAGGATCTTCGAAATTTCCTCCGCAACTGCGGTACCTCCGAAGACGGGCGTGCGGCTGCCGAAAGGGTTTTCTCGGTCTTCGTACTCGTCTCGGAACCACTTCAAGGCCGCGTTGTGCTGCTTATAATTGCCGTTCCAGTTCGCCCTGAAGTTCTCGAAGAATTCCAACTTGAAAATTGGCAGCGGCTCATTGCGCACAATTTGAAACAGCGCAACTGCGCCTTGTTCTTCGCGCCCTGGGGGAAGCAGGGGACCGCCTCCTTTGCCCGCCGCTGTTGCGGCCGCGGGCTCCGCGGCAGGAGAACCTGCCGAGGCACTCGAGCGGCCACCTTCCCATGCATTCCACCAGCCACCCTCGTCGTCCCACCAGCGGGCGCCCTCCATTCCCCAACCCTCGCATCCGTTGCCGCCCCATCCGCCGCCCTCCCATCCGCGACTGCGGTCACTTCCGTCGCCGCCATCCTGCGCTTTTCCTCTCCATCCGCCAAGAGAATCTCCGCCGCCCCAGCCGCCACTGCGGTCACCTCCGCCGCCGTATCCGCCACTGCGGCCGCCCCAACCCCCACTTGTTCCCCAACCGCCGCCGCTGCTCTTTGAAGAATCCGCAACTGCGGCCCGTGTTTCCTCTTCCGCTTTGTCATCCCACCCTGCACGCATCTCTGCCCCGACTGCAGGCCGCGGAGGCGGGCGCGAGCCCGCCCAACCGCCGTGAAACCTACCGTCGGCGCGGGCTTGAGCCGAACGTGCATGGAGGAGGAGGATGAGGAGGAGGAGGGTGAATGTGAGGAGGATGATGCGTTCCTGGGAGGTGTGCCTTCGCGTGCAACACAAGAGCCCTGAGAATTCCTGAGGCCCCTCCAACAGCCAAGGACGCGGATGACAAGAAAGTCGAGAAGATTGGGAACCGATTGAGGATTAAGAGGCGTGCGACGAAAGGGATGATGATGACGAAGAGGAAGATCAGTGAAGGGGAGGAGCGGACAGGAATTATGGAGGAGTGATAGCAGAGGAGGAAGAGGGGGAAGGGGGAGGAGGAGGAGGAGGAGGAGGAGGGAGAGGAAAAGGGGGAGGAGGAGGAGGAGGAAGAAGGGGAGGAGGAGGAGGAGGAGGAGGAGGAGGAGGAGGAGGAAGAGGAGGAGGAGGAGGAGGAGGAGGAGGAGAGGAGGAGGACGACGACGACGAGGAGGAGGAGGAGGAGGAGAGGGAGAAGGAGAACGGGGACAGGAGGACAAGGACGGAGAAATATAACAAATGAGGGGGAGGAGGCGGAGGAGGAGGAGGACGAGGAGGAGAAGCAGGAAGAGGAGGAGGAGAGGGGGGAGGAAGAGTGCGCGTGAGACTGGGAGAACGAGGTAATTAATTAGAGAGGGAACGGGGGAGGAGGGAGGACAAGGAAGAGCATACAGCGACGAGAAGAGGAGAAGGAACAGACGAAGGCTCCTGCTGATCGCATTTCCGCATCGTTCAAAGCAGTGCCGGGGCACTGCTTTGAACGACTGGTGATGTTCAAAGCAGTTCCCCGGCACTGTGTTCCATCGTCGCCGTTATAAGGGCTATCGGATTATGCGCACAAGGTGTTCCTCCTTGGGGGCCGGCAACAGTCGCTGGAAAACACTGCCTGGGGAATCCTCCGCCTGCTGAGGCGTCAGCGCAGGTGCACCCGCACGCGGGTCGGCGCGGGGTTGGTCGGGGCCGTCGGTAGCGCGCCCCGGTGCCACCGCGAGGCCTGCGCCAGCGGGAAATCTGCCGCCCCGCCCTGCGCTGGCACGGCCAGGACCCCGGCCTTGCCGCCGCAGTCCTCGCGTCGAAAGACGAGCGCCCAAACGATGGGGCATCCGACTGAAAAGAATTCCCGCATCGACGCGTTGACCCCGTTGAATTGGGACTTCCTCGTGGTGCGATCGACCCTGAAGCATGGGTGGCCCGGGCTTCGCCTTGTAGCTGTGTCGTCGGTGTCGCGGAAGGGACCGTCCCTCTTGGCGTCGTAATGGACTAGCGCGATCCCCGCGGGGCAGCTCCGGTCTGCGCCCGAGACCACAGCGCCAGGGGCGGGAGGCCAGACATGCGTCATCTCTGCCAGGAACTCCACGGTTGGCGAGGACTTGGAGATAAGGAAGGGGTCCAGGATGCTTGCCGCCATGTCGCGCTCTGTCCACTCCATGGCCCACTTCGTGTCCCAGACCAGCAGGTAGTACTCGCTTTGGCCCTGCTGCTGTCCTTTGAGCCGTTCTTGCAGGTGGCACCCACTCAGGATCTCCCGGCAGCGCTCGTCCGGCTGGGAACAGGCGGGGATCTGCACGTCGAGGGCGCAGGTGGTCTTGCTAGCGATGACCTGTCGGGGCGCGGTGGAGCTGTCGTCGGGCGGCCCCACGCCCGCGTGGAACTCGGTGAAGAAGACCCTCTTTAGCTCCTGGCCGCGTAGTTGCAGCCGTTGAGCCCAGTCATTCGGTTGCGGGGCTGCCCCTGGAACTGGCCCTAGGCAGGGCCGGGCCGCGCCGCCGAGCCGTTTGGGGCCATGTACCAGGGGGCGCTGTAGAGGTCCTCGGCGTTCCTGGCGAGCCGTACGCGACGCCCTTCGATGGTGGGCGCCCCCGGCGACGTGGGAGCCGGCATTCCAGCCGCACGGGTCGCCGCAGGGTTGCCGGCGCGCCCCCCGTGATCGGCAGAGCGGCCAGAGGCGGGTGTCCAGGGGGGGGCCCAGGGATGGCGGGCTGAGTCGACGGTGGGCGCCCAAGAGGGGGGGGCGGTGCGCGGGCGGACTGTCCCGAGGCAGAGCTGGACGCACCTCTCATGGCCAGGGAGCCGGCCAGTGCCTGCCCGGCGCTGGAGTAGCTGCTCCTTTGTTTGCTGGGGGCTGGCGGCATTGGCCCAGAGGTGCTGAACTTTGTCGTCGCTGATCACCAGTCCCAGCGGGGGGGGGTACCCAGGTCCGTCGTAGCACGTTGGAAATCCAATCGGCAACGCGCCCCAGTCCCCCTCGTAGACGCAGGGGTCGATGGGGGACTGTTTCCCGTCAAGCTCCAAGTCCCAGCACCACCCTGGGCATTGTGTCCCCGGGATCTCCGGTGTATCCTCGCCCCGAGTCATGGCCCACAGGTCGCCTCCCTTTTTATAAACTTTGGGGGTCAGGTAGCCCGCGGGGTGGGTCGCCGTCCATGTGCCCGGCGAGATGGGTCTGCTTGCGATGCCCCATGTGCTCGGTTGACGTGAAGTGCCCAGGTTCGTGAACTGCTTTGCCGCACTCGTCGCATAGCCAGCACCAGTGCCCACCGCCGCTGTCGTCGCCCATGCACGTCCACCTGACGCCGGGGGCCTCGCGACACCTGAAGATGATGCGCCCTTCCTTGTCCGTGGGCGGGAGTGGGCGACAGGGGGCAGCACGCGGCCATCTGGCCAGGATTTGGCCTTTTTCACCATGGGGTGCAGGGGGGCAAACGAAGCCCAACTTCCACTTTGAACGAACACACGACAAAGGCATTTTTCGGAAAGTCGGAGTCGAAGCAGCTGACCAGGTTTTGCGAAAGGGCTTTTCTTTCAGATGCCGCACCGGCCATCAGCGGTCAGCCCCCCACGGGAAGCCCCGTGGCGAGGGCAGCCGCGACCCCCGCACGGGCCTGGAAGAATTGAACGACGGCGCCCGGAAGACCCAGCGCCCGGGAGCGCCACCACAGCGGCGGCCGGCCGTCGGGCCCCGACGGCGGCGGCGTCGAGGGGGGCCGGGGCACCCTCGAGCCAAAATGGCCGCGGGCCGGAGCAATGCAGTCGCACGGTTTCCAAGGGGATGACGCCGACTCCTCATATGACTCCGCCTCTTCTGATATCGAGCGGAAACAATGAACCCTCGCTTGCTTGGAAACCGCCGGGACAAGAGTCGGCCCCGCCGTCTGGCGAGTAACGGCCGGGGGTGTCCCGCCATTGTAGCCCGTCGGTGTACCGTCGGTGCCCCGCTAGTGTCCCGTCGGTGTCCAATGGTGCCTCGAGGTGGGTTCAAATCGACGGTGTGATCGCTAGTGAAATCGATAGTGGCATCGATAAAGAGAGCAATAGTGAGACCAATAATGCCAGCGGTAAGACAAACGATGGTGAATCGATAGTGAAAGCGATAGCGAACTGAATATTCAGATCTATAGTGAGATCGAGAATGCGACCGATCATGACATGTATAATGGAATCATTAGTCCGGACGTCGGTACGGTCGATGGCAAAAAAGATCGTGAAACGTACAGTGCGCTCGACTGTGGAATGTCTCGTGAAATCGATCCACTTTGAGCGTTCGTACAATCGACAGTGAGCTCGATAGTGACATCGATCGATATGAAGATCGATCGTGCGATTGAAGATGCAATCAGTATTGGCATCTTTCGAAAGAACTCGATCGTGGGATCGATTGAGACATCGACTAAGCGCGGCGTCGGTCCCTCCCCCAGAACCCCCTTCTAACCCGAATGGCGATCGCATAAGCATCAAAGGTGACAAAGATGAGAATGATCCGCCACCGCGCCGCGAGGCACGAGTTGGGACATCATCGAGTCCCTTGGAGATCTCCATCCTCACTCCTACGTGCTTGAGCAAATGGCCCAGGTCCAAAATTCATGCACCTCTCGGGCCCCCCCGCGTGACTCCTGAGCTTTGCGCCCCAAGAGATTTCCACTGATTGAAAAAGAAATGGCGACCCTGGGGAAAATAGCAGACCTCCCCAGGCAAACTGCGCAAAACGCAGCGGGCAAAAATAATAAGAAATACCCAGCGCAAAAAATGGCGCAGCGATGGAACACCATGCACGGGCAAAACCAATCAACGAGGGTGCGCCGCTGGATAACCCCAAGGCGGGGGGGGCCTTTTCCTCGATCCGTCGTCGGGGAACCCCCTCCCCCCCCTGCCCCCCTTCCCCCCTCCCCCGATCCGTCGTATGGACCCCCCCCACACCCTTTCCTCGATCCGTCGTCGAGGACCCCCCCCCCCCCCCTCCCCCCTTTCAAAAGGAGGGAGGAGGGGGTCCGACCCCCCCCCCCCCGATTTGCCCTCTTTGGCCGCCCCTCCCCCCCCCCCCCCCTTTTCGCCACGCCGCCCCCCGACTCCGGAACCCGACCCCCGCCGCCCCCACCCTTAATCCTCACCCAACCCAAACCCCTCATCCGAACCCGAACCACTAACCCCAGCCCCAAAGAGTACTCACTGCTCATTACTCACTACCCACTACTGTCTACTCGCTATTCGCTACTCACTTCTCACTACCACCCACTCACCACTCACGACTCACTACTCACTATCCACTACTCATTACCCACCAACCACAACTCGCTACTCACTACTCCCTACTCACTACTCCCTCCTCCCTACTCACTACTCACAACTCACTCCTCACTACCCACTACTCAATACTCAGGAGGCACTACTCACTACTCCCTACTCACTACTCACAAAACACTACTCATTACCCACTATCCACTACCCACTACTCACCACTCGATACTCACTACTCATTGCCCACAAATCACTACTCACTACCCACTATTCGCTACTCACTACTTCCTACACAGTACTGACTACAGTACTCAGAACTCACTCCTCGCTACACCCATACTCGCTACTCAATACTCACTCATCACTCCCCGCTACTCACTACTCATTACTCACTACTCCCTACTCACTAGTCACTACACTCTAGTCACTAGTCACAACTCACTAGTCACCAGTCACTTGTCACAACTGCCTACCCACTACTCACTACTCACTAATCGCTACTCACTCCCCACTATTCGCTACCCACTTCTCACTACTCACTGCTCACTACTCCCTACTCCCTACTCACTACTCACTAGTCGCTACTCCCTACTCGTTACTCACTAATCACTACCCACTATTCACTACTGACTACTCTCTACTCACTACTTACTACTCACTACGCCCCACTCGCTCTTCACTACTCACTACTCGCTACTCCCTACTCGCTACTCACTAATTACTACCCACTGCCACTACCCATTACTCTCTACTCATTACTACTCATTACTCACTACTCACTACGCACTACGTACTACTCAGTACTCACCCCCCGCTACTCACTACTCACTACTCACTACTCGCTACTCACCACTCACTACTCACTACTAACTATCACTACTCACTGCTCACTACTCACTACTCACTACTCACTACGCACTACGCACTACCCACTACTCACTGCTCACTAATCACTAATCGCTAATCGCCACCCACTACTCACTACCCACTACTCACTTCCCACTACTCATTACTCCCTACTCCCTACTCAGTACTCACTACTCGCTACTCGCTACTCACTACTGACTACTCACGACTCGCCACTCACTACTCACTTATCAGTACACACTACTCACTATTCACTACTCACTACCCCCACTCCCTACTCCCTACTCCCTACTCGCCACTCACTACCTTCTACTCACTACCCAATACTCACTACTCACTACGCACTAACTCACTAGTCACTACTCACCACTCACCACTCCCAACTCCGCACTCCCTACACACCTTCTCCGGCGCCGAAAGCGAGAGAGACCCCCCCTCTCCAGCCCCCTTTCCGGCGCAAAGGAGGGGATGGGGGGGGGGGCGACCCCCCCCCCTTTCCAGCGACAAAAAAGGAAGGGGGCGGGGTCCGGACCCCCACCCCCCCCCTCCCTCAAGGGGGAAGGGGGGGGGGGGGGGAATTCGGACCCCCCCCCCCTAAAGAAGGGAAAGGGGGGGATGGGTTCTGGACCCCCCCCCTTGACTGGGGGGGAGGGGGGAGGGTTCTGCACCCCCCCTCTAATGTATTCACGGAGATCCACTGGCGCACTTCCCCAATCAACGCAATCGCTACCACCGCACGATGAACCGCCAAAACAAAACCAACCTACCTTCAAGGCGATTTCAAGGGTCGGCGGCAGAGGCGGTAAGCTTTAAGATAAATGGTCGTCGCAACCGAACCCCAGTCTGAATGCAGTTTGGCCACGCGGCTGTTCACGCATAGGTATGTCCTTGGTTGCCCCGCGCAACAATCGACTGAAAAGTGCGTACGTCACTGGGGTAATACAATCAAGCCTGCGATTTGCTGGTAAACGCCCGCCCACCTGTCCTCTCTTGAAACTGATTCTGCATACAAAATTATTGCAAGATTCCAACATAATCGCCGGAGAGTGAAACACGTGGCTGTCCCCCGCGTCGCCCCCATCGGGCGTTCAAAATCCCGTCTAAGGAAAGGAGGGGGGCGGCAATCTCGCCAACGCACCCCGGGGGCACTCTGGAACCCCCAGGGTGCCCCAGGACGGCCCAGGAGGGCCCAAGCAGAACGCCAAAATAATCCAAACGAGCGCCGAGACGGCCCAGGGCAACCTCGACGCGGCCCAACGCGGCGTCAAAACAGCCCACGATGCCCTCAGGACGGCGCAATACTGCTCCGTCTACGGCCGTTGACGAGCCCACACGACGCAGAAGTCGCCTCATTCCCCGGGGAAAACGCATACGTTCGACAGACGCGCCTTCGTCGCATGCGCAGCGTCCAACGCGGCCCGAGAGGCCCCAAAGATCACCCAAGAACGGCCAGCGACAATGCCCGAGAAGGCCCTTAAGACAGCCCACGACGGCCCCAGAAAAAGCCCAAGAGGAGCAACACAGATTCAAATTTCGAGCAACCCCCCAGGGACCCCGGAGGCGCCCCCAAGAGGCGCCCAAAAAGGCCCCCCAGAGGCCCCCCAAAAAGCCACCAAAGGCCCCCAATTCCAGCATAAGTGGCTTATGGCAAGTCTTTCCGAAACACTTTCGCACGCGTCCTGGAGGCTCGCTCGCCCGCGAAGCTCCACGCCCGCCCCGCGAAACCAACGGGGGCAGACAGAAAGCTCCCCAGAGCCACCACCGGAGGCCCCCCAGAAGACCCCAAGCAACCCCGCAGGGAACCCAAAAAAAAACACTGCACCCCAAAATTCCGCCCATCCCCCCCCCGCCATCCTCTTTCCCACATCCGCCCCTCTTCCTCCTCACCCTCACCCTCCTCCTCCTCCGCCTCATCCTCCTCCTCCTTCTCCCCCCCCCTCTCCCCCCCCATCCCTCGCCCTCGCCCTCGTCTTCCTCGCCCCCCTCTTCGCCCCCACCCCCATTGTTCTTCCCCATCCAACTTCGCGGGCGCGAGAAAAGCAGCCACTCCAGCTCCAGCATGGCCTGCCGAAAAACCGCGGCCGCCTCTACCCCGCGAGGGGTCGACGGGCTGGCGCGAGCCAATTGAAGAAGTGTTTATTCGATTATTCTGCACACGACTCAGCTGAAAAAGTTCGCACATTGGGATATCAAACGTAGGCTTGTGATTTGCTGGCAGACGTTCGCCACCATGTCTTGAAAGTTATCCCGCTTGAAAAAGATCGGCCGCAGCCCAACCTATTTGCCGGCCAGTTCAGCGAGCCTGCGAAGCCGCAATAGTTTTCATCCACGAATCGTTACCGATGTTCAAGCATGATACCACCACCCCATTCTCGTCGGCAACGTTGCCACCTCGCACCCTCTCCAGAGAGACCGCCACGGCGCGATCATCGCCCGTGTCTCTGCAAGCCCACACTGTCACCATCATACAAACACTCGAAAACGCAGCAAATACATCAGCAATGTATGTCGCGCGAAACGTGCGCTGCTATCTGCGCTCAAGATAGAAGGCACGCGCATGTTCTTGCCATCCTTTGCGCACACCAGCGGTTCTTGCAAATATTGAAGCGCGCCTGGTACTTTACTCCTACAATGTCTGTTCCGCGTTCTGGCCACGGCGTGAATATCTTCCCCGATGGCCCCACTAGCAATTGCTACGTCCTCTTTGTTACCACCATGTCTCATCGACCGTCTACACGCGCTCGTCTTTCGCAACCGGTCCCTCGCAGTCCTCCATTTCTGCTCATCGAACGTCTCCTTCTCGTCGCAACCCTTTGGGACCACGAATACAATACACAAAATGTCGTGGCACCGCTTCTCAATGTCCGCCAGCATCGCGTCATCCCCTACGATCCAAGACACCGACTCCGACTGTGCATCGAATTGACCCCACTATTCCCTCTTCTCTGAAGGGCAACATCGCGGATAGTTCGGTATCTGAGGTTTGGGTTTTTTGTCGGGTGTACCAGTTTGCTAAAACCCCCACTTGACAACGACCTCGAGGGCGCGGTGGTCTTGACCAATAGTGGCGTCGCTCGCCCCCGCGCCGACGCTAGCGCGTTCCCGCCGCAAACAAACAAACCGAAAATCCAACTGTCGTTTTACCCCGTCGATTTGACACTTTCACTGTTCGCCAAAACACGCCTCGAACATCGCGTCGGTCAAAACCAACAGTTGCGGCGTCGTTCACCCAACCAGCTACTTCCCCGCTTCGCATTCGCATTCCACGCCGCATCGCCAAACGGCCCCCCCATCGTCTCCATCGCTCTGAGGGCCCAGCGGCAATCATCCAGACGCAGATACCACTGCTCGTAACAAGCGGCGAACATGAAAACAAATGCCCTCCACGTCTGCGACCGCATCTCCAGCATGCGGCATACATTTCAGATGCATATGTACAAGGTTATGACACTCTGGCCTCCAAGATGGATGAATTCTGGAAGAAGGGAGGAGAGAGGAAAGGGAGACGCCCGCGCAATGAAACCCCTGTCCCACTTGCTCCTTCGAGGCCCCCGGAGCCGCGAAACACGTGCCCATCTCGCTCTCGCGCGCTTCTCACGTCGCTGCGCACGCCAAGTTTCTTTCAACAGTACAGCACGCAGCCCCAAAAGCTGCAACTCCTCGAACAACTCTTCCTCCCCCAACACAATTTGCAACGCGCGCGCTTCTTCGCGTGGAATATCACGAACACACGGTTAACAACGTCTGTGAACTTTGAGCCTGTCGCCGAAATGACTGCACTGGCCGTCGGCGAAAGTTTCTCGAGGCAGGCGTCTGCGCAGCTACTGGGGCAATCGCCATCCAAATTTTGATGCGCCCCCCGACTTCCCCCAATTGACTTGTCCACTTGCGAGATGGATCGCAGAAACTCGGAGCCTCCTCAGTCTGATATGATAAGGCATCCAATATCAGCCAGCGTTGACTCCACATGGATTAAATGACTCAAATCAAAGAATCAGAGAAATCAAGCACGCTTGGGCTCCGCAACTCAACAAGTAAGCAAGCAAGCAAGCAAGCAAGCAAGCATAAGCATAGGCGGAGGAGCGCTCAGAGGTGGCGCATCGGCACAGGCATAGGCATAGGCATAGGAGCGTTCAGAGGTGGTGCATAGGCATAGGCATAGGCATAGGCATCGGCATCGGCATAGGCATAGGAGTTAGGGGGAGGCCTAGGCATAAGCATAGGCATAGCCAGAGGAAGTAGGGGGCATAGGAATTAGGGGGGCAACGGACCGATTCGTAGAGAATGAGTTAGAACTCCTATAGGGCAAGCCTATTTGGAGAAAAACCGCGGTACAAACTGCGCCCTATTGTCTTCCCCCGGTTCCAGCATCAAGTTTGGGAGCCCCATCTCGTAGGACGAGGCGATGGTTCCCGAGTGGTGCACTCACCCCCTACGCCCACATGTGAAACTGTTAGTTTTGATGCCAACCTCCGACTGGTATTTGAAGCCAGCCAGGCCTGCCCGCGGCGCTCTCCACGCCGACTCGCTGCCCGCGGCAAAGTCCAGGAATCTGTCGCGCCACTTGCCCGCAGACTCCCCCACCTTCTTCTCCACTGCTTTTCCTGTCGCACTCGTATGTGCGACAGTCCTTTCCGACCCCATACCGTCCCTTACCATGACCATGTCCTTGTCCATCGTATCTTCACATCCTGACCACTGTGGCCTGATGAATAGAGGCCGCAATGGGATTTTGTGCTCGCCATCCGTTTGTCTCGTTCCTTCGCAGCCTTGGAAAGGCTGTTCTGGACGAGCACCCGTCAAAAACATTCTCGTCAACGGCAAAGTTATCCTCTATATGTTTATTATTTTGGACGCATGGGAACTCAACCACTCCGAATTTAGTTGGGGCCAGTATTGTTGCTACATATTTTTTGAATCGGTCCATGTTTAAAGATGCCTAGCCATTCGATCACTTTTTCCGCAGCGAGTTCTTCCTTGAAGCCAAAAGCGATGACCTGTCTGGCACGCACATCATCCTCCGACAACTCCGCCGCGGTGCCCTCAGGCCCTCCCTCACCTCACTACGATTGTTGTACATGTTAGTTCCCATATTCATTTCCTCAATGTCTTTCTTCCTGGTCTCGCTAACTGGCTTGCGCTTGTTCAATGCATGTGTCGTCTCCTCCCACATCGTCACCACCACTTGTTCGGCGATGGTCGCCGTCACATTTGCCTGACGAACGATCTTCTTAGCCTTTTTCCGCATAATTCATAGCATCCTGCATGTCCTTCCTGATGCATGCCATAATCTCCATCATCCACCTCATTGTGTACTTCTTGTCCTCCTCCTCCTCCTCCTCCTCAAGTGCCTCTTCTACGTCCATGTCTCCCGGTAAGTAACCCTCTTTCCCTCCTTCAATATTGAACTTCTTTTCATTGGTGGTGGAACCCGTGATCGATTCGGCCTTTTCTATCCCCACCCTTCTCCATGGTCGAAAGATCTGGTGTCGTCCACAAGCGGGTCGCACAAGAGGGAACCATAGATCAAGATTGCGACTGGAAAACATGGGAGGTCAAGATGGTATTGATATCAGTGTCAGCCGGCCGGCCTAATTCGCTGGAGCCACACTTCAGCGTTCAGCCAGCCATGAGCATCGTGCGCAGCACTCTCCCAAAATGACGTTCTTTGATTCAGTCGTGTGCATGTCGAGACGCACTCACGAGCATACTCACTCGTACTCAGACCCACTCATGATCAGACCACATCATGGCTCACAACTCGTAATCGGATCCACTCATAGCCTGACTCACTCACACCCCTACTCACTCGCACCCTGTCGAGCTTCTCCAAAAAACATCACGCAGACGCGATCCTATTCATACCTGTTCATGCTCAAACCACCTCGTACCCATACCCACCCATAACAAGCAACCCAAATCAAAACTCAATCAGACCTGGATCCACTCATACTCAACCACCCGTTCGTAGACTCGCGCATACTCAGACTCATGCATTGTCAGATCCTCTCGCGCCGCTCACACCAGATCGTATCCAGACTTGCTCACACTCAGACCCGACATTTTCCAAATTCCATCATGTGTAAGCCCGTTTGCATTCGTACCCGCTCATACTCAGACCGGCTCGTACTCATATTCTTTTTCGCATTTTTGGGCGCTCACGATCAGACACACTCACATTCAAACACACCACGCTCAACGGTTCATGTTGCATGGAATACCAATCATACTCAGGAAGGCTGATACACAGATGCTCAATGCAGATATGTGGAAACCGACAACGGATAATGTATGTTGTTGATTTCATATCTTGCTACGGCCCCCGACAAAGTGAGCCCAACACAGGCCGTTGTCGTCCTCGCTGGGATTTTGAAACATTTAATGCATTGCCAAATGACCAGAGCCTATCGGAACAAATTGTGAACAAGTATCGAGCGGGAGACGGTGTCGTCGCAGCTGGGCCTCCAACAACTTGGCTCTATTGCGAGGACATCTCGAGAGACGGCGCCGTTCCTGAGTTCGAGGCTCCCTCTGGCCAGGGCGTCTCTGAGTAAATTGTGGGCAAGTATCGAACGGGAGCCGTTGGCGTCGCAGTTGTGCCTTCACCAACTTGCCAGATATGCTAGGACATCTCATGAGACAGCGCCGTTCCTGAGTTTGGGGCCGTCTCCGGCAAGGGCGTATCGGAGCAAGTTGTGAGCAAATATGTCGTCGCAGTTGACCCTCGAACAACTTGACTGGATTGCAAGGAAATTTCGAGCGATAGCGCCGTTCCTGGGTTCAGGGCCCTCTCTGGCCAGGGGGTCTCGGAGTAAGTTCGGCGAAAGTATCGAGCGGGCGCCGTTGTCGTCGCAGCTGGGCCTCCAGCAACACGCATGGGTCCCAAAGCCTGTGCTCGAGCGGGAGCCTCGGAGTCGGAGAACTTGTAGCCAACATCGACGCCACAGCGCCGGAAACCGATTCCAGACATCAGCAAGAATCGCTCTGTAGACGACGACGACGACGACGACGCCAGCGACGACGCCAGCGACGACGACAACGACGACGACGGCGACGGGGACGAAGACGACGAGGACGACGACGGGGATGACGGGGACGACGACGACGACGACGGCGACAATGACGACGACGACGACGACGATCACGAAGCCGGCGACGAAGGTAACAATGACGACGATGATGAAGGCGGCGACTGCGACGACGCTAACGGGCGGGTCGGGCGGGCGTGTCGGGCAAACGGACCCTGACGGGCGGGCGGGCATACCCTAACAGACGGGCAAGGCCGGCGGACCCTAAGGGGCGGGCGGGTCGGGCCGGGCATCCACGAGAGCGACCACGACGAGGGCGACGACGACGACGAGGGCAACGACAACGACGACAAAGCCGACGATCGATCACAAAATATCCAAAAGCAAAAGACGCTAATTCTGAAACACACCAAGGAAGAATGTGCCCGTGGGATTTCGAAAGCTGCGGAGTCGCACAAGCGCTCTAACCCCTTGACGGTGTAAGTAACCGATCCCGGTTGGAACGTCCAGCGCTCCGTAGCAGAGTCCATTGCGCCCAGGGTGTCCTCGAGGCCTTTGAGCCGCCGTTGGTATTTCAGCCCGATGATTCAGACGCGCCCCCCTTGTCGTAGCCCTGCGTGCTCAAGTAGCCCAGCTTGTTCTGGTAGCACGGCTTGCTCTGATGGCCCAGATTTTGTGGTAGCCAAAACTGCACTGGTAGCCCAGTTTGCCACAATAGCCCAGCTTGCACAGGTCTTCACTCCCGTCGTCACGCCCCTCCCTCAACTGCACAAACTGAATGCTGTTCTTCATCGAAACGAAAGTCCCGCTGGAAACATACAGTCCTACAGCTTGGGGGGGCAGTCTCTTTCAAATTAGGATACTCGCTTGAGCGGCAGGTTCACGGAGCGGCGGGAAACGAGCTTGCATTGCAGCATCGTTGACGCATCCTGGGAGAATTCCTCAAGTCGTCCTCCTCATCCTCCTCCTCCTCGTCCTCGTCCTCCCCGTCCTGGGAATCGCTCTCGCCATCGCCGTCCTCCTCATATCCCTTCTCCTTTCCCCCCCATCCTCCATCATCTCCTCCTCCTCCTCCTGCTCCTCTTCCTCCGCCTCCTCCTCCTCCTTTTCCTCCTCCTCCTCCTCATCATCATCCCCATCCTCCTCCTCCTCCTCCTCCTCCTCCTCCTCCTCCTCC
>CAUYUJ010020982.1:178987-188987 GCA_963575745.1 Prorocentrum cordatum | reverse complement strand
GCATTATCATCATGACGATCATCATCATCAGCATCATCAGCATCAGCATCAGCATCATCATCAGCAGCAGCAACATCATCATCATCAGTTTCATCATCATCAGCATCAGCATCATCATCACCACCACCATCACCACCAGCATCATCATCATCATCACCATCATCATCAGCATAATCCATATAATCAGCAGCCGCATCATAATCATCCTCCGCATCATCATCAGCGTCATCATCAGCACCAGCATCATTATCAGCATCACCATCATCATCATCAGCATCATCATCATCATCATCATCATCATCATCAGCAGCATCGTAATCACATTAGTTCCATCATCATCAGCATCAGCAGCATCAGCATCAGCATTAGCATCAGCAGCAGCAGCAACACCATCAGCATCATCAGCATCATCATCAGCATCAGCATCATCAGCATCATCACCATCACCATCGTCAGCATCATCATCAGCAGCATCATGATCATCAGCAGCATCAGCATCAGCAGCATCATGATCATTATCAGCAGCAGCAGAATCATCAACATCATCATCAGCATCAGCATCAGCATCATCATAATCATAATCATCAGCATCAGCATTATCAGCATGGCCATCATGATCATTAGCAGCATATCATCATCAGCACCACAACCACCGCCACCACCATCATCATCATCAGCATCAGCATCAGCATCATCATTATCATCAGCAGCATGATCATCATCCTCTTCCTCCTCATCCTCCTCCTCCTCATCATACACCTCCTCCTCCTCCTCCTCCACCTCATCCTCCTACACCTTCTCCTCCTCCTCATCATCATCCTCCTCCTCCTCCGCCTCCCCCTCCTCCTCAGCCTCACTCCTCCTCCTCCTCCTCATTCCTCCCTCCTCCTCCTCCTCGTCTTCTTCTTCATCCTCCTCCTCCTCCTCATCCTGAAGCTCGTGGGCTGTGTCAAAGGTGTGGAGTTGAGCTCGAGACCCCCTTGCATAGGTTTTGGAAGTGTGACAGTAATGATCGACTTTCGTCTCCCATTATGGAGAGTACCCAGCCTCTTTGTGCTCGAGCAATTGCAGAGGCTAAAGATTGTCCTGCTCTCTGGTGCCGCGGGCTCATGCCCAAATCGCGCTCGGTTGGCCACCTTCCGCCGCCTGCCGATCTGATCTGGCGCTGGGGCGCCCTTGAGGGCGACCAGATTGCGTCGGGTGGAGTCCGGGGATCGACGGATCGGGAAGGATGCGAACGAGGGACTGGAGGCTAAGGCGTTGCGGCTGGGCGTGTGCCCGTCTAGGCCAGGTCTCTGCAGAACATGGATGGTTTCATTGCGGGCACCCTCCCTGGCGAGAGCCAGAGTTCCCAGAGGGCAGAGCTCCTGGCGCTCATCATGGCGCTGAAGAACACTACTGGGAGAGTGCTGGTACTCTCTGAGTATTTACCTATTGTCCGTGGGTTTCGCCAGCCACAGAAGTTGCTACAAAAGTCTGAGATGCTTAACCTGTGGGTTGAATTGTGGCAGGTTCTTGAACGTCGTGAGGGGTAAAGTATGTTGATTCGAGGTGGACCAAGTCTCATCGCTGTTCCAGGTTGAGCAGCTCGGGTTGACCCGTATCGAGAGAATGTTGAATGTTGTTGCTGATACATCGGCGGCCGAGGCCGCTTCCAGAGGCGCAGTTCCCCCTGACCTCGTGGATCGCACCCACCTCGAGGATACACTCCATCGTGATGTCTTATCTAGGATGCTCACTGTCCAGCGCGAGGTGTTCATGACGTGTGCTCGTGAGCGTGCGCGTGTTGGGCATGAGCATGTGCGTGCGGGGCCTGCTCGAAGCGTGTGTACGCGGATGGAGCGTGTGCGCGAACAGTTGCACTGCCCCCTTGTGCTCAGGACTCTGGTCAAGTGTAGTATCTGTTCAATGAAGTCTAGTCTCCGAGGCCCGCTCTCTTGTTTCAGGCCAGGCCCTTGTCCTGGCTCGAGGTTTGGGCATCTTGCTGAACCTGATGGTGAAGGCGGGGTGCGGCTCGGCGAGGGGAGGGAGAGGGATGGTGCTGATGTCTCCTCCCACCTCCTCTTCCCCACCTGCCACCCCTCCCATCAGCTCGAGTTCTGAATGGTGTAGTGTCCTGTAAGGAGTGCGGTGCTTTCGGAGTCACCGGTGCTCGTAATTTGAGGAGGCTGTGTCCTCCCCAGGACCCCACCGCCAAGGGGAGGGAGGCCCTTGGGAGGCTCTCGAGAGGGCTCCCCCCAAAGTCGGGAATGGAATTTCCTCGAAAGTGATGGTGTGCTGCGTGCGGCCAGGCTTGCACCTGGGTTCCGCCATATCTGCTTCATGCTTCATGCTCCTCCTCCTCCTCCTCCTCGTCCCCGTCCGCAACCGCGACCCTGGCACTGGACCCGCATCCGACCAAATGTCCACCGGGGCCAGGCACGCCCTGATCGGCCAGACGACTGCAGTCGGGGATGGACAGACCCCCCTTTAGTAAAACGTGGTTTAGTGAAAACGACCTGAGGCCCAAACTTGGCGGGCGCAAGCCTGGAAAATAACGGCCGCGGCGCCCTCTCGAGAACCGAAAACGGACAATTCACTAATCGACGTGTCACTGTTGGGGGTTCTGTCCACCCCCGATGCAGCTGTCTGGCCAACGTCGGCCAAGCAGGCGTGATCGTGCCGAGCTCCTCGGCAGCAGACATCCGATGTCTCGATGCTGTTCAATGCGGAGTCCCCGAAAGTCCCGACCCCTTCCCTGGGGCCTTTCCCTGACCGTCCTGGCTGGAGCCCGGCGAGGGCCCCGCCGAGAGGTTGAGATCAGGAGAAAGCCCTGGTCAGTCGGGCCATGCAGGATCCTGCAGGATCCTGCAAGATCCAGGATCCTACAGGCTCCTGCGCGCTAGCCCGGTTCGATGCAGCCCTGGCTCTGCAGGATCCTGCAGGATCCGGCGCTCTGGCTGACACCCTTTTGCATGGACCCCCGACCCCAGAGATCTGGCGTTGCAAAAAAAAAATACAGCATCACGAAAAAAACACGATCGAAGCCCTGGACCCCATCTTTCTGCGGCATTTTTCGAGCCGGATCGATCTGCGAGGGTCCCGGGGCTCGAAACCACACGAGATTACCCGGCTCGAACAACTTTGCGACGCGCCAGGATCGCAGGGTTCCTTGAGCCCCGATGGGTCCTCCGACCTCTGTACACCGGCTTGGCCACCTTCACGCGCACCCCCCCACCCCGACTGCCCCTGGCCGGGGCGGGCAGCAGCTCCGCGGGCACAGGCGCCGCCCACGGCGGCGGCGCCGGCGCCTGCGAGCGCCCGCGCGCGCGCGGTGGGCGACTCGGCACGCGCCTCCGCACGCCCCTCGTGCCCCCTCGGCTCCCCTGAGGCGCCTATTGGCAGCGCGCACAAGGGGGTAGAGGGAGGATTCTCAAAGGAGGCTGCTTCTTGGAAGGCGCTGGCCTGGCATCTAGAGGTGAGGCCCGCACCTTGCAAGAGGCAGGGGTTCTTCGGCGATGCCTTCCCCCCTCCCCCGTACCCCCCTTTATGCGTGGCTGAACCTGGGGGGAGGGACAAGGAAGGGCGGAGGGGAGAGAGGGGAGAGGGGGGAGAGGTTCGAACGGGCTTCGACTGACCTGACCAACCCTGTCGTGAGCACGACTCCAGGGCCGACGATGCGGAGGACGCCAACCCCCAGGCCTATCCTGGGGAATGAGGGTGGCCAGAGGGAGGAAAGAGCGGGAACGGTGGGGAGAAGAGGGGGGGGCGGGAGCGTAGGGGACTGGGAGAATGGCCGGCGGGAGGGGAAGGGGGGCCAGGAGGAGGGGGGAGGGAAGGGGGGCGGGAGAAGAAGCGGGAGAGGGGGGAGGGGGGAGACTGACGCGGAGTAGCGGGGAGAGGGAGGATCGAGCCGGGAACGGGAAGGCGGGGGGGAGCTGGCGACGGAGCCGTCCACCACCGCTCACAAGTCGTGTCTACTCGCGCGCTCGCTTGCCACTGCTCCGCCCCGCCGCCATGCGCACGGGGGCTCTCGGACGCCCTGCGCCCGGACCACTGAAGAGTTCGGGGGCTCCTCCAGCAGCAGGCTCGACGAAGCCGCGCGAGGAGGCGTTCCCCCAAAGGCACCAAAGAGCCCAAGAAGTGCAAAAAAGAACCGTTGCGTGCGCTCCTGCGCGCCCCAAGGTCCTCGTCTCCTCTTCCTCCCTACTTTCTCCTTCCTCCTGCCTCCCTCCCTTCCTCCTCCCTACTTCCTGTTTCCTCCTTTCTTCGCCGTCGCTGTCCTACTCTTCTCACTCCTCCTCTCCTCTCCTCCGTCTCCTCCTCCTCCTTCTCCTCCTCCTCCTCCTCTTCCTCCTCCTCCTCCTCCGCCTCTGCCTCTGCCTCCGCCTCCGCCTCCGCCTCCGCCTCCGCCTCCTCCTCCTCCTCCTCCTCCTCCTCCTCCTTTTCCTCCTCCTCGTTTTCCTCCTCATCATCTTCCTCCTCTTGGTATGATGATTATGATGATGATGATGATGATGCTGATGATGTTGATGATGATGATTATTATTACTATTACTACTACTATTATTATTATTATTATTATTATTATTATTATTCTTATTATTATTATTATTATTATTAGCAGTATTATTATTATTATTATTATTATTATTATTATTATTATTAGTATTATTATTAGTATTAATTGTATTATTATTAGCATCATCATTATTATGATCATTATTATTATTAATATTATTAGTATTATTAGTATTATTATTATGATTATTAGTATTATTATTATTATTATTATTAATATTAATAGTATTAGTATTAGTATTCGTATTATTATTCGTATTATTATTAGTATTATTATTATCATTATTAGTATTATTATTATTAAAAATAATAATAATAGTAATAATAATAGTAGTATTAATATTATTAGTATTATTATCATTATTAGTATTATTCCCAACCCTCCTTGGTTGGGTATTCGTTTTGAATAGAGCAGTGTGGTCGCGTCTCCTCCCGCCTCCCTCCTGCCTCCTGCCTGCCTCCTCCTGTCTTGCCTGCGGGGGGCTGCGATCTGTGAAACTGTCGCCACGTTCGAAGCCTGCTGGGGGGCCCAGCACAGTGAGGGCCACGGGCGGATCCAAATTTGACCTCGCCATCCCTGGGGGGCTGCGATCTGCGAAACGGTCGCCATTTTCGAGCCCTGCTGGGGGGCCAGCACAGTGAGGGCCACGGGCGGATTCAAATTAGACCTCGCCATCCCTGGGGGGCTGCGATCTGCGAAACTGTCGCCATTTTCGAGGCCTGCTGGGGGGCCCAGCACAGTGAGGGCCACGCGCGGATTCAAATTAGACCTCGCCATCCCTGGGGGGCTGCGATCTGCGAAACTGTCGCCATTTTCGAGGCCTGCTGGGGGGCCCAGCACAGTGAGGGCCACGCGCGGATTCAAATTAGACCTCGCCATCCCTGGGGGGCTGCGATCTGCGACACTGGGATTCAAATTAGACCTCGCCATCCCTGGGGGACTGCGATCTGCGAAACTGTCGCCATTTTCGAGCTGCTGGGGGGCCAGCACAGTGAGGGCCACGCGCGGATTCAAATTAGACCTCGCCATCCCTGGGGGCTGCGATCTGCGAAACTGTCGCCATTTTCGAGGCCTGCTGGGGGGCCCAGCACAGTGAGGGCCACGCGCGGATTCAAATTAGACCTCGCCATCCCTGGGGGGCTGCGATCTGCGAAACTGTCGCCATTTTCGAGGCCTGCTGGGGGGCCCAGCACAGTGAGGGCCACGCGCGGATTCAAATTAGACCTCGCCATCCCTGGGGGGCTGCGATCTGCGAAACTGTCGCCATTTTCGAGGCCTGCTGGGGGGCCCAGCACAGTGAGGGCCACGCGCGGATTCAAATTAGACCTCGCCATCCCTGGGGGGCTGCGATCTGCGAAACTGTCGCCATTTTCGAGGCCTGCTGGGGGGCCCAGCACAGTGAGGGCCACGCGCGGATTCAAATTAGACCTCGCCATCCCTGGGGGGCTGCGATCTGCGAAACTGTCGCCATTTTCGAGGCCTGCTGGGGGGCCCAGCACAGTGAGGGCCACGGCAGATTCAAATTAGACCTCGCCATCCCTGGGGGGCTGCGATCTGCGAAACTGTCGCCATTTTCGAGGCCTGCTGGGGGGCCCAGCACAGTGAGGGCCACACGCGGATTCAAATGAGACCTCGCCATCCCCGGGGGGCTGCGATCTGCGAAACTGTCGCCATTTTCGAGGCCTGATGTGATCCCCGTTTTCGAAGTGGCTAGGAGTGCTCAGGAACTGTAAGTCATCAGCTTGATCAAGCCCTTTTCCTGTAGCCAGTGTCCTGCGAGTCTCCCGGATTCCGTCTGCAGACATATGTAACCCTCGCTCCGTCATCGCCCCCTTATAAAGTATCCTAAACTATTTGCGCCCCGCTGTTGCGCACGGGTTGGGTACGTCGCCAGGGTAATTATTATTATCATTATTCATACTATTATTATACGTATTATTGTCATTGCTATTAGTATCAGTGGCATTATTATTCTGAGTATTATTACTGTTAATATTAATATTAATAGTATGATGATTCTTATGATTCCCAACCCCCCTGCGTTGGGTACTCGTTTTGAATAGAGCACTGTGGTCTCCACCTCCCGCCTCCTCCCGCCTCCTCCCGCCTGCGGTCGCCATCCCTGGGCGGCTGCGATCTGTGAAACTGCCGCCACTTTCGAGGGCTGCTGGGGGGGGCAGCGGAGTGACGCCCCACGGGGACTCAGATTAGACCTCGCCATCCCTGGGGGGCTGCGATTTGCGAGACTGTCGTCACGTTCGAGGGCTGCTGGGGTGGCCAGCGGAGTGACGCCCCACGGAGACCCAGATTAGACCTCGCCATCCCTGGGGGGCTGCGATCTGTGAAACTGTTGCCACTTTCGAGGACTGCTGGGGTGGCCAGCGGAGTGACGCCCTACGGGGACTCAGATTAAACCTCGCCATCCCTGGGGGGCTGCGATCTGTGAAACTGTCGCCACTTTCGAAGGCTGCTGGGGTGGCCAGCGGAGCGACGCCCTACGGGGACTCAGATTAGACCTCGCCATCCCTGGGGGGCTGCGATTTGTGAAACTGCCCCCACTTTCGAGGACTGCTGGGGTGGCCAGCGGAGTGACGCCCTACGGGGACTCAGGTTAGACCTCGCCATCCCTGGGGGGCTGCGATCTGTGAAACTGTCGCCACTTTCGAAGGCTGCTGGGGTGGCCAGCGGAGTGACGCCCCACGGAGACTTAGATTAAACCTCGCCAGCTCTGGGGGGCTGCGATCTGCGAAACTGCAGCCACTTTCGAGGGCTGCTGGGGTGGCGGAGTGACGCCCTACGGGGACTCAGATTAGATCCCGCCATCCCTGGGGGGCTGCGATCTGCGAAACTATCGCCACTTTCGAGGCCTGCTGGGGGGGCCCAGCGGAGTGACGCCCTACGGGGAGTCAGATTATACCTCGCCATCCCTGGGGGGCTGCGATCTGTGAAACTGTCGCCACTTTCGAGGCTGCTGGGGGGCCCAGCGGAGTGACGTCCTACGGCGATTCAGATTAGACCTCGCCATCCCTGGGGGGCTGCGATCTGTGAAACTGTCGCCACTTTCGAGGGCTGCTGGGGGGCCCAGCGGAGTGACGCCCTACGGGGACTCAGATTAGACCTCGCCATCCCTGGGGGGCTGCGATCTGTGAAACTGTCGCCACTTTCGAGGGCTGCTGGGGGGCCCAGCGGAGTGACGCCTTACGGGGATTCAGATTAGACCTCGCCATCCCTGGGGGGCTGCGATCTGTGAAACTGTCGCCACTTTCGAGGGCTGCTTGAGGCTGCGTGGGGGGGCCCAGCGGAGTGACGCCCTACGGGGATACAGATTAGACCTCCCCATCCCTGGGGGGCTGCGATCTGTGAAACTGTCGCGCGATCGACCTGAAGTCGCCTGGTGGAGACGCGCGTGATCGACCTGAAGTCCCAATCGCGCGTGCACTGTACCTGCGTGGCGTTCAGGCACGCGCGTGATGCTGCTCGCTCCGCGTTCAACCAGTACGTCGCCAGTGCAACTTTGGACGATGGACAACCGATTGATGATACGCGACCCCGGCCTTGAGTTTCTTTCCCGCGGGCCGCCCGCAGACCTGGCGGCGCGCCTGCGAGCGTTCAGCTCCCGCGCTGAAATGTGCGGGAAGGAGGCGGAGAAGCTAGCGGGCGAGCTACGCCTCGCTCGTTCCTTGCACTCTAAACAAGTTTTATCATGTGGAACTCTGCGACGACATGGCGCAGGCAGCGCTGCGGGTTTAGCTCGCACTTGAAAAACGCGGCAGTCTTCTGTCTCCTCCCGCCACTTTCATCGTCGTCCTATTCCCCGCCTCACCTTCTCCATGCATGCTGCTGCTTCCGCGATGGCCTTTCGCCCCCCCCGCCCTCCATTCCATCCCTCTCCTACCCCTCGTTCCCGTACCCGTTCTTCTTCGATCCTGGGGCCTCAAGCCTCGTTCTTTCGATCGTCGTCCTGTGAATCGTGCAACGCATGCGCATCCCATGTAGCTTGCACAGCAAATCGCCGCGTCTACACTGTCGCTGTTCCTGCTAATGTTGGCATACTCCTCTTGCCATTTGACGCACGCGGGTTGGGTACGTCGCAGGGTAATTATGACTATTATCATTACTCGTATTATTAGCCGTAAAATTACTATTAGTACGATTGTGATGATTAGTATTGTTAGTGTTAGTCTTAGTAGTACTAGTACTATTAGTATTGTTAGTATTAGTAATGCCGTATTAGTACTGGTAATAAAGTGTTCATTTATATTATAAGTGTTAGTAATGCTATTATTATTATACTTGGTAGTATTATTCCCAACCCTCCTCGGTTGGGCATTCGTTTTGAATAGAGCAGTGTGGTCTCCACTCCTTCCTCCACACCACCTCCCTCCCTGCCTCTTCCTGTCTTCCCTGCGGGGGGCTGCGATCTGCGAAAGCGTCGCCATGTTCGAGGCCTGCTGGAGGGCCCAGCACAGCGAGGGCCCCGCGCTGATTCAAATTAGACCTCGCCATCCCTGGGGGGCAGCGATCTGAAACTGTCGCCATTTTCGAAGCCTGCTGGGAGGCCCAGCACAGTGAGGGCGACGCGCAGATTCAAATTAGACCTCGCCATCCCTGCGGGTGGCTGCGATCTGTGAAAATGTCGCCACTTTCGAGGCCTGCTGGGGGGCCCAGCACAGTGAGGGCCCCGCGCGGATTCAAATTCGACCTCGCCATCCCTGGGGGGGGGGGGGGGGGGGCTGCGATCTGTGAAACTGCCGCCATTTTCGAGGCCTGCTGGGGTGTTCAGCACAGTGAGGGCGACGCGCAGATTCAAATTAGACCTCGCCATCCCTGCGGGGGGTTGCGATCTGTGAAACCGTCGCCACTTTCGAGGCCTGCTGGGGAACCCAGCACAGTGAGGGCCCCGCGCGGATTCCAATTGGACCTCGCCATCCCTGGGGGGGGGGCTGCGATCTGTGAAACTGCCGCCACTTTCAAGGCCTGCTGGGGGGGGGGGGGGCTGCACAGTAACGCCACGGGCAGATTCAAATGAGACCTCGCCATCCCTGGGGGGCTGCGATCTGTGAAACTGTCGCCATATTCGAGGCCCGCTGGGGGGCCCAGCACAGTGAGGGCCACGGGCAGATTCACACGAGACCTCGCCATCCCTGGGGGGGTGCGATCTGTGAAAATGTCGCCACTTTCGAAGCCTGCTGGGGGGCCCAGCACAGTGACGCCACGGGCAGATTCAAATGAGACCTCGCCATCCCTGGGGGGCTGCGATCTGTGAAACTGCAGCCACGTTCGAAGCCTGCTGGGGGGCCCAGCGCAGTGAGGGCCACGCGCGGATTCAAATTAGACCTCGCCATCTCTGGGGGGGCTGCGATCTGTGAAACTGTCGCCACTTTCGAAGCCTGCTGGGGGGCCCTGCACAGTTACGCCACGGGCATATTCGAACGAGAC
>CAUYUJ010020982.1:161487-173987 GCA_963575745.1 Prorocentrum cordatum | reverse complement strand
TCTGCGAAACTGTCGCCACTTTCGATGGCTGCTGGTGGGTCCTGCGGAGTGAGGCACCGCGCGGATCTGAGTGGGATCTGTGAAACGAAAGGAAAAATGGCTGTACTGGGTGGTGGCGGACGCATGCGGGCGGTGCCACTGGGACCTTCGGTGGAGCTCCCTATGGGGCCACGAAACGCTGCAATGGGTGGGCGAAACGCACGGAGCAAGGGCTGTGCTGGGTGGTGGCGGACGCATGCGGGCGGTGCCACTGGGACCTTCGGTGGAGCCCCCTATGGGGCCACGAACCCCTTTATTGGGTGGGTGAAACGCAGGGAGCAAGGGCCGTGTTGCAAGGTGGCGGACGCATGCGGGCGGTGCCACTGGGACCTTCGGTGGAGCCCCCGATTGGGCCACGAAACGCTGTACTGGGTGGGTGAAACGAAAGGAAAAATGGTTGTACTGGGTGGAGGCGGGCGCATGCGGGCGGTGCCACTGGGACCTTCGGTGGAGCTCCCTATGGGGCCACGAAACGCTGTACTGGGTGTGCGAAACGCAGCGAGCAAGGGCTGTGCTGGGAGGAGGCGGACGCGTGCGGGCGGTCCCACTGGGGGCTTCGGTGGAGCACCCTATGAGGCCACGAAACGCTGTGCTGGGTGGGCGAAACGCATGGAAGAAGGAGGAGGGAGGGGAGGAGGGGGAGGAGGGGGAGGAGGGGGAGAGGAAAAGAGGAGAAGAGGAACGCGGGGACCGTCTCTTCAAAACGAGGACCCAACACCACAGGATGGTTGGGAAAAACAGAAAGTGCACACGCGCGCGTTCATGTCAAAACCCTACTAATAAACACAGTGTCATTGCAAGCATTTCCACATAACAAAATGGTTGTTCTTCACACATATTCCGAATTCCTGCCGGCGCGCACTTGCTGCATTCATAACAAAAACATGCGCTTCCCATGACTTCGAAATTACTCCGACGGTAGGATCCAACATGAAAATAGATTTAGCTTGCCTGGGGATCTCCTCCTGCCCCCTCGCTTCTCCCACCTACTCCTGCCTCCTCCTTTTCCTCCTGCCTCCTCCTCCTCCTGCCTCAACCCCTGCCTCCTCCTCCTCCTGCCTCCTCCACCAACACCACCACCTGCTCCTCCTCCTCCTCCTCCTCCTCCTCCTTTTCCTCCTCCTCGTTATGCCTCCTCCCCCATTCCCCATGCTCCTCTTGCCTCCTGCGTCCTCGTCCTCCTGCTTTCCTTCTCCCTCCTCCTCAACCTCCTCATCATCATCATCATCATCATCATCATCATCATCATCATCATCATCATCATCATCATCATCATCATCCTCTTCCTCCTCCTCCTCCTCCTCCTCCTCCTCCTCCTCCGCCTCTCCTCTCCATCTTCCTCTTCTTCCTCTCCCTCCTCCGCCTCCTCCTCCTCCTCGTCTCCATGTTCCCCCCTCCTCCTCCTCCGCCTCCCCCTCCTCCTGCCTCCTCCTTAGGCTTCCTGTCCTGGGGACTCTTGGGGCCTCTTGGGGCCTCCTGGAGCCTTCTAGGCCTCCCCGGACATCCTGGGGCCTCCTAGGGAACTCCTTTTCCCCCATGTCCTCCTCGTCCTCCTCCTCCTCCTCCTCCTCCTCCTCCTCCTCCTCCTCCTCCTCCTCCTCCTCCTCATCCTCCTCCTCCTCCTGCTTCTCTTTCTCGTCCTGCATCCTCCTTCCTCCTCCTTTTTCCTCTTCGTGCGGAACACGACCCACGGAAAACGCACGACGTGCGTCCTGGCGGATACGCGCCAGAGGACAACCAAAAGGAAGCGCGCGCCAGAGGACGACCCGGAGGAAACACGAGAGGCGCGGGCTCCATAAGGACGAGGGTTCCAGCCTGAGCTTCCTCACAGTTCACTCACAGTCGAGGCTCCCGCCTGATACTTCCCCCATAGCCAGGCCTCAGGAGCCCAAAAGTGACGACAGTTACAGGTTCGAGGATGACCCGCTCGGACTGTCAACATGAAGTGCGGCCCCATAGGAGGGAGCTCCCGCCTGAGACTTCCCCACAGTTCACTCACAGTCGAAGCTCCCGTTTGATACTTCCCCCATATTCAGGTCTCAGGAGCCCAAAAGTGACGACAATTACAGGTTCGAGGATGACCCGCTCGGATTACCAACGTGAAGCGCAAGCCCCCATGGGGAGGGGGGTCCCGCCGGAGACTTCCTCACAGTTCACTCACAGACGAGGCTCCCGCCTGATACTTCCCCCATATTCAGGCCTCAGAAGCCCAAAAGTGATGACAATTACAGGTTCGAGGATGACCCGCTCGGATTACCAACATGAAGTGCGGCCCCCATAGGGGAATCCAGCCTGAGACTTCCCCACACTTCACTCACAGACGAAGCTCCCGTTTGATACTTCCCCCATATTCATGCCTCAGGAGCCCAAAAGTGACGATACAGGTTCGAGGATGACCCGCTGGGATTAATAATATGATCTGCGGGCCCTATAGGGTGGGGGCTCCCACCTCAGACTTCCTCGCAAGTCGCTCACGGACGAGGCTCCCGCCTGATTCTTCCCCCATGCTCAGGCCTCAGGAGCCCAAACGTGATGACAATTACAGGTTCGAGGATGACCCGCTCGGGCTGTCAACATGAAGTGCGGCCCCCATAGGAGGGGGCTCCCGCCTGAGCTCCAGTCTGATACTTCCCCCATATTCAGGCCTCAGGAGCCCAAAAGTGACGACAATTACAGGTTCGAGGATGACCCGCTCAGATTAATAACATGATCTGCGGGCCCCATAGGGAGGGGGCTCCCGCCTCAGACGTCCTCGCAATTCATTCACTGTCGAAGCTCCCGCCTGATACTTCCCCCATAATCAGGACTCAGGAGCCCAAAAGTGACGGCAGCTACAAAATCTGGATGACCCGCTCGGATTAATGACATGATCTGCGGGCCCCATAGGGAGGGGGCTCCCGCCTCAAACTTCCTCGCAAGTCACTCACAGACGAGGTTCCCGCCTGATATGTCCCCCAGATCCAGGACTCAGGAGCCCAAAAATGACGACAATTACAGGTTCGAGGATGACCCGCTAAGAATAATGATATGATCTGCGGGCCCCATAGGGAGGGGGCTCCCGCCTGAGACTTCCTCGCAATTCACAATTCCTTCATTGACGAGGCTCCCGCCTGATACTTCCCCAATATTGAGGACTCAGTAGCCCAAAAATGACGACCGTTACAGGATCGAGGACGACCCGCTCGGATTAGTGACATGATCTGCGGGCCCCATAGGGAGGGAGCTCCCGCCTCAGACTTCCTCGCAATTCACTCACAGACGAGGCTCCCGCCTGATATTTCCTTAATTGTGGGTGTGTGAGTGAGTGAGTGAGTGAGTGAGTGAATGAGTGAGTGAGTGAGTGAGTGAGTGAGTGAGTGAGTGAATGATGATTTTGATGATGATGACGATTATGATGATGATGGTGATGATGATGAGGAGGAGGAGGAGGAGGAGGAGCAGGAGTGTGATGATGAGTGAGTAAGAGTGTGAGTGAGAAGGTGCTGGGTGATGAGGAGGAGTGGGAGGGGGTGAAGTGCGAGACTTCCTGCGCGGGGCGTCCAGAGAAAACAAGAACCCCACTTTGATGTGGGGAAAAAAGCTAGCGAACTCATCACGCCGCGCGGTGCACTCGCGATGCTCTGTCATGCACCCAGGGCGCGAATCCTGTTCCAAAAATACCACGGGGGCGACATGCGCGCGCGTCGCCGCGAGCGCGTGTCCAAATCCTTCCAGAGTCGTCGCCATCATCGGCACCGTCGCTGGCCTTGCCGTCGTTGTCGCCATCGTCGCGGGTCACCGCCCTCCTCATCATGTCGCCACCGTGGTCGACGTCATCATGCCATCGCGCCCGCCCGAGTCACCGACCTGCACCGAGGTGCCCGCGCGCTGGCGCGACCTTTGAGACGACGCGTTGGGCCACTTCCCATCGGCCACTGCAATCGTGGCCGCAAGATTTCTGCTATACCAGCTGGCCGATCTGCGCGCGCGATGCGTTTTGCCAGCCAAGTTTCCTGGGGCTTCCTGGGGTTTCCTGGACCTCCTGGGGGTTCCTGGAAGGGCTCCTGGCGTCTCCCGGGCCTTCCTGGGGCCTCCTGGGGAAGAATCGCTGGGGCCTTCAGGGGACTCCTGGGGCCACCTGGGGCCACCTGGGGTTCCCTGGGGTATCCTGAAACATCCTGGGGCTTCCTGGGGCCCTCTTGAAGCTTCCTGGGTCCTCTTGGGGCATCCTCGACTCGTGCTGAAATGCCCGCGCAGCCTTTGAGACGAGCTGGGGAGTTCCCATCCCTTACTGCTGTCGCTGCCGCATCAGCTGTGCCGAACCAGCTCGCCGATATGATCTCGGCTCTGGGTTGTGCCAGCACTGTTTCGCATGTTGTGGGAGGGCGGGTGGGAATGGGCATGCCCCATGCATGTCTCGCTCGAGCTGACTAAATTGACTCCTACTCCTACTCCTACTCCTCCGCCTCCTCCCGCTCCGCCGATCGAGGACATCCACGCCGATCGAGGGCCTTCGCGTGACCTCCGGAAGCCCATGCGAATGCCGATAGTTCTTCTTCGAGGGCGCCCCATCCCCGATCCCCCCCATGATCATCGTCATTGGGCTTTCGAGTCATGACTAGGGTCTCCAGCCGCCGTTCGGGAAGATCCGGGCACCCCCAGAACGCTCGCGGCGAGGCGCAGCTGCTGGAAACCATACCGAGGCTAGAAAACAGCCGGGAGGCAAAGAAAACGTGCGCCCCCCACGCCCCCCCTGAGCCACCCGATCCTCCCGCCCGAGCCTGACCCCCCACCCGTCGGCGGCGCGAGCCTCGGTGTCGCCCGCGCCTGTGGCCGCCGGCGCCGCGGTGCCGCCGGCGGGGCCCGCGGAGCCGCCTGCAGGGGCCCTCCTACGACTGACAAGCGACTGCGGTGGCGGCGACGGACAACGGACGACGGACGACGGCCGACGGACGACAACCGACCCACGACGACAACGACGGACGACGACGACGACGACGACGACGACGACGACGACGACGACGAAGACGACGGCGGCGACGACGACGACGACGACGGCGGCGACCACGACGACCGCGACGACCACGACGACGACGACGACCACGACGACCACGACGACGACGACGACCACGACGACCACGCCGACCATGAGCGACGAACGACAGACGACGGACGACGAATATTGAACGACAGACGACGGACGACGGACGACGGACGACGGAACACGTCGACGACGAAAAAGACGACGACGACGACGACGACGACGAACGACGGACGACGACGACGGACGACGGACGACGGACGACGGACGACGGACGACAGACGATGGACGAGCGGACGAGCGGACGGCGGACGACGGACGAGCGGACGAGCGGACGAGCGGACGAGCGGACGAGCGGACGAGCGGACGAGCGGACGACGGACGACGGACGTACGACGGACGACGACGACGACGACGACGACGACGACGACGACGACGACGACGACGACGACGACGACGACGGCGACGGCGACAGCGACGGCGACGGCGACGGCGACGGCAACGACGACGGACGAGTAACAACGACGACAACGGACGAGTGGCGACGAGCGACGACGACGACAACGACAACGACGACGACAACGACGACAACGACGACAGAGACGACAGCGACGACGATGGCATCCTCCCCCCGCCACGCGTGCAGCATCCCTGCATAGAGCAGTGCATCTCCAAAGACAGGGGCCTGCGCACTGGGAAACGGCCTCGTCGTGCACGTTTTGAGATGAGCGCGTGTAAGTGGGCAGCTGGGCGAGAGGGTGGGGCCAAGCACACCAGGAAAACGTGGGACCCACTCTGGGGTGAAAGGCCCCAGCCAAATCTCCGACTGGATTCCCGCGAGATCTCAAATCGCCCCCCCGCCCCTACCTCCTCACACACTTTTCACGTCGGCGGCTAGGCACAGTAACTGCGCTGGCAGAACAGAAATGACAACGGGGATGCCGTTGAAGCGACTCCTCACACACACACACACACACATCCACAACGGAACACCCGTTGCTTCAGTCTGCGGACTTGGGGCTCCGACGCCAGGTAGGAGGACAACGACTGTACACATACACCGATCCTGGCAAGGCCCCTGCTGGGCCCAGGATCGGTGCATACGCCCTCCTGACCTGGCGAGGAATGCACGTGCACCGATCCTGGGCATGGCTGGTGTGTCCAACTGGCGCCCGCGGCAAAGAAATTGCAGCATCGCAAAAAATCGCGCCCAGAGCCGAGGACCCCACCTTACTACGGCGTTTTTTCGAAACGGATCGATGCGTGACGGTCCTGGGGCCCGAAACAAGGCGAAATCTCACCTCGTGAGAAGATTGCAACGAGGCCTAGATCTGGAAGGGAGGAGGAGGTTCAAGGTTTTCTGGTCATAGCTCGGCTCTCCGGCGGCCGCTCGGACATCTGGGCACCCCCAGAACGCCCACGGCGAGGCGCAGCTGCTGAAGGCACCCCCAGGTCAGAAAATCGTTGAAAAAAACGAAACTAAAAAACCACGAGCCTCGCACGAGAAGAGGAGGAGGAGGAGGAGGAGGAGCGAACTCAGCGGCCCTGCTTTCTCTCGCACCCGCTCCGTCCGCGCCTCGGGCGCGAGGCCACGGGAAAAGCTCGGCCGCGAGAGGCGGCGGGCAGTGAGCATCGTTCAACCTAGCCCCATCCCCACTGGCATGGCCTCGGTGCCACTGACGGATTCTTCCTCCTCCTCCTCCTCCTTCCTCCTCCTCCTCCTCCTCCTCCTCCTCCTCCTCTCCTCTCCTCTCCTCCTCCTCCTCCTCCTCCTCCTCCTCCTTCCTCCTCCTCCTCTCTCCTCCTCCTCCTCCTCCTCCTGGACGGGGATGTGTGCTACTCCCTTCGGGCTTCGCGCGGCCTGTTCCCACCCTTGGGGAAAGGCTGGCGGAGCCGAGATGCCGTGGCCCAGTGGGGTGCGGCAGGTTCGTGCCGTGCCGACTCGGGCGCTGGTCTCTGACACCGCGGGGGAGCGTTCCACCTCGCACGATCGGCCGTCTCCGGAACGCCAGATCGCTGAACATCGACCGATTCTGGGTCGCCGGCGGCGTTCAACGCTGAACGCCCCGGCGGCAAGGTCGCCGCTGGTCGACACGACGCGAACCTACCGTGCAGGGATCGATTCAACGACGCCGAGGCACGGCGCGCCGCGCGCCCGCTCCGTCAGCGCCCCGCGCGCGAGGCCGCGGGAAAAGCTCGGCCGCGAGTGGCGCCGGGCACGCGGCGCGCCGCAGGGCGGCACCGCCCCCCGCCGCCGGCCGCGGAAAATCGGGTACGGCGATGGGGGCGAATAGCCCTGGGGAGGACAATGCTTGTATCCAGGGGCGCCGATGGTCCAATTGGGCGCGAACTATTGGGGGGCGATAAATGAGGGGGGGGGGAGAAAGGTGCCCTTTTCGAGCCCGAAAGGCCCCCCTACTGGGCTCTGAAGGGCCCCTCTGGGGGCCCCTTTTCGGCAGCCCCCGCTGCCCTCCCATTTAACCAGGGGCGCCGATGGTCCAAGTCTTCTGCGAGGCTTCCAGGCGAATACGTGTAACGCCGCGATCGGACCCAGGCCAGAAGGAAGAACATGAGACTCTCCGCCGCCCAACATGAAGAGTGTTCGAGGGCGCCCTTCCCCAGGATGCACCAGAACATCCAACAAGCACGTTTGATTCAGGGCAGCCTCCCCGAACCGACCTCGACCTCATGCCTTGGTCCGACGGTACGTGTGACGCCCGCCCCTGGGGCTGTTCGCCCCGATCGCCACCTCCGAGAAAAAGCCGAGCGCGCGGCCTCGGGAGGCGCCAGGCGCGCGCGCCTGGGCGCGCACGGCGCCCTGCCCTGCCCTCGCAGGGGCCGCCACGAGCGTGCGCGCCCACGCCCGCGGCGGCAGGCGCGCGAGTGTCAGGAGGCAACTCCTGGGAGGCCTTCGTGAGAACCAGTGGAGGCTACTGGCCGTGGGCGCGAATCAGTGGGGGTGCGACAAAGGGGGAGGGGAAATGTGCCCTTGTCGGGCCCCAAAGGCCCCCTCTTGCCCCTTCTCGGCAGCCCTCGCGGCCCCCCCATTTATCGCCCCCCATTATGCGTCCTCCGATGGGCCCGAGGGGCCATCAAGCCGGATCAGCCCGAACTAGAGCTGGGATCAAGCCCGACGAAGCCGGATGAAGCAGGAGAAGGCGAGGCGGGATTGAACGGGACTGTGCCAGACTGGGCCGGTCATCGACCACAGATACACCAGCGCCGATGCTGCATCCAGGGAGAAACCAAAACAGGTACCGACACCGCTACTCCCCCGACCTCTCGCGGGGTACGCTCTGACCAGGATGTCGAGGCGAATCCAGCGGTTGCGACGATGGCCTCCAAGGAGGCCCACAGAGGGGAAAACGAGGCAAGGGTCGCGGTATGGGTGAGGCGAATCCAGCGGTGGCGACGATACCCAAAGAGGGGAAAGCGAGACAAAGGTAGCGGTATGAGTATGCTACTGGGCCTAGGCCAGAAGAGCCTCCTTCAAAAACGCAAGACCCTCCGCCGGCCCAAACTGAAGAACATTCGAGGGTGCCCTCCCCAGGATGCACTAGAGCATCCAGCAAGCACGAAGAATACTAGGATAGCCTCCCCGAACCGGCCTCGATCTCATACCTCGGTCCGACTCGATGGGTATGCTTTTCTTCCTCGGAATCTGACTTCCTGGGAGCTGTCTCCTCACGTAGAGGCATCCCAGGTGAGGTCGGATTAGATGGGGCCAGAGGATCTCGCCGCATCGCCGATTCATCGCCGATGCATCGACGATGCACTGGCGGCGGCGGCGATGCAGCGGCGACGTCCACGTGAAGCAAATCCGGCTCCGCGTCGAGCCGCATCGCCGACGCATCGGCGATGCGGCGCGGTCCTCTGGCCCCCTCTACTCCGACCCCATCAAGGAGGCCTAGAGACAGAGGGAAGGGGGGGGGCAGGCCTGGGGCCTCGAGGCGTGCGGGCGGCGCGGCGAAGGGAGGGAGCCGCCTCGACGCGGGCCGCCTGCGCGCGAGCGTGCCCGCGCAGGCCGTGGCGGCGGACGGGGACTGGCCCCCAAAGAGATCCAACGCATTCCAAAAGGATCAAGACGTTATGTTGCATCCTCAAGGCACCTTGTCTGTCCCGTGGCGGCCCTATCCGCGACGAATCCGCGTCGAATCTGTCGGACTCGTGGGATCCGTGTCGAATCCGTGTCGAATCCGCGTCGAATCCACGCCAAATCCGCGTCGTGAGCCCGCGTCGGGCATAAGAAAAGACACCCCTTTTGAGGACAGGCGAGGTCTCCCGAAGATAACGTGCTCGGCCTCTGGACAGGCGGCGAGCGAGGGAAAGAGGTGAGAAGCAGAAGGCCTTCTCAGAAGGCGGCGGGACTTCTCAGAAGCCTTCCGGCCTTGTGAAAGGTTCTGTTTTCGGAAGACTCTGAAAACTTCTCAGACTTCTGAGAAGGCCCGCCTCTTCTCACTTCCCCCAAGGCTCGCCGCCGAACAAAAACTCAAGACGAGTTTGCTTCCCCGTGTTCGGCCTCTGGAGGCCCTCGCCAGGCCCTGGGATCGTCAGAAAACTACTACAGAGAACTACTACTAATCGTCAGAATTGAGACTTCTGGAGACCCAGAACTGAAAAAATCAAGACGTCGGAGCTCTGGGCCTGTGCCCATCGGGGACGTCCAAGAGGAGAGATAGCTCACGGGCGGCGAGCGCATCCAGATTCACACCCTCGCCGTCTGGATTCGGGGGCGCGAACCAGCAGATACGCGGTCGCACGGACACGTTGCGCATGGGGCATCCGCAAAAAACGCCCCGTATCCGCGGGGTCGCGGCCCAGGGGCCCGGCCCACATGGCCGCGGATACGAATATGTTTCTCGCCCACGAGGCCAAGCGGGGTAACAGATCATGGCCCGATGCATGTGCAGACGACAGGCCACCGGGGCACGCGCTGGAAGAAGAAGAAGAAGAAGGAGAAGAACAGGAAGAAGAAGAAGAAGAAGAAGAAGAAGAAGGAAGACGAAGAAGAAGAAGAACAGGGGGCCACGAGACCCGAGGAGATCCCATGGCCCCTGGCAATGGTATCCACCTCCCCCTAGCCCTGAGATCCTCCGACGACGCCCCAAAACAAAAAAAAACATCCTATGAGATCGCGACTGCAGCCCTAGACACAGTCTTACTGCCGTTTTCTCGAGCCCGATCGATCTGCGAGGGCCCCGAGGCCCGAAAGGAGGCGACTTCGCCCGGAGTGAAAAAATGGGACGCTGAGGCTAGTTCCCCCTTCTGGGGACAAGTGAAAGACTTGGCCAGGCGAAACCCGGCCAGGCTGAATTCGGCCCAGGCCGAGTTCAGCTCACCCCCGTTCGGCTTGGCCGAGGCCAGCCGGCCGAGGTCAGCCTGGCCGAGTTCACCTGGCCGACGCCAGCCCAGCCGAGTTCCTCTTGGTCGTTGCCCTGGCACGGCCCGACAACCACCGCGTCGCTTGACAACCCGGGGCACCTGGGCCCCAGGGGCCCGCGCGGCCTCGGACCCTCGCGGGGCCGCGCGCCGCCACGCCCGCGCCGACTCTCCAGAGGGCGAGCACGCCGCGCGTACCCCCTACAACCGTTGGCCGCTGGCCCGCGGCCTCTTCCTCCCCCGATCCTCCTGATCCTCCTCCTCCTCCTCCTCCTCCTCTCCTCCTCCTCGTCCTCCTCCTCCTCCTCCCCCTCCTCCTCCGCCTCCTCCTCCTCCTCCTCCTCCTCCTCCTCCTCCTCCTCCTCCTCCTCCTCCTCCTCCTCCTCGTCTTACTTCGTTTTGTTAAAATACTAGTTTTACACGTATGAATAAGTTCGTTCGTTGCCGCATTGGTCATATTATGCTTACGTACCGTGTTGTTGTTTCTACTGTGTGGTTTAATCGTATGCTCGTGTGTTGTGTTTTGTATTGTTGATACCGCTAGTGGTCTTAAAAAAAATACATACTATGATTGTGTTTCGTATTACTCGCATTAGTTTGTTCCACTATTGTTCGTCGTATTATTTATTCTTACGATTGGTATCGATAGTAGCAGTATTCATATTTCTGGTACGAGTACGAATGTATGATCAATAGTAACGTTGGTATGATTAGGCTCACTCCTCTTCTTAGCATCCGTCCTAATACTACTAGGAATAATAATAATAACAATAATAATACGAGTCATCATGATATATCTGATGTTGGGAATGATGTCATAGTCCCATGCATAAACGTAGTATGGTTATTATTGTTGCTAAAATTATTTTAAATATACAAATTATTACTCTCATCCAAATTAATACGTAGCATACCCTTGTTAATCGTACCCTTAATAGTAATATTATGACTCCCATTGTTCACTGCATTTTTCGTTTTACTATTATCCTCCTTCGTTTTATTGTGACTAGTTCTAGTCGTAATATTGTTTCTAACGGTCAACTTCACCGTACACAAATTGAAATTATATTTCATTCAGTGATCCGTATGCGCATTGCAACGATGAGCACAAGTAATATTAATTGGCATGGTTTCTTTTATTCGCCACATGCTTGTTATTGTCCGTCTCATTCGTATTGGAATTCTTCGTCGTTTTCTTACTATTACCCTTACTAAAAGAATTCATACTAATTTGCCTGAATATTCACTATCCATGCGATACGTTCTGTTGATGTCTCATGATCAGCGGGCTTCGCCGATGACGTGGGGAGGAAAGAGAACACCGTTAATCTAGCAATAGGGTAACCCTGAAAGGAGGAGGCCGGCCCGCCGGCCGACGCACGCGCGCGCGCGCCGCAGGCTCGCCCCTGTTTTGTTTCCCTAGAGCCAAACAGCTGCAAAGAAACAGACAAGTCAAGCAGTGCTAAAGTGAGAGAGCAAAGGAGGCAGCAGGATGGTAGCGCGGAAGGAGCGCATTGACTCTCCCCGTGGCGGGGCGCGTAGAGTCGCCCCGACCCCTACCCACCTGGCCTGCACATATGCACAGCCACAGGAGCGAACCCCAAAAACAATTTTACCGCTCGACTGCTGTTGCCAGGGGGCAGAAGGCCGAAACAACCCGGCGAAACCCGCCAGAGCTAATATCTAATGTCAGCTCAGACCACAAAGTTCTTGCACACCTGGTGCGCCAACATCACGTTGGACGCGAGACTAGTGTCGGCGAAGTCGCATTGGTCTATTTGCAGCATTCTCACCTGCGCCAACCTTCTCGCCAGCTTCGAGAATCACCCCATTCATCACTGGCGCGCCAGTTCCATTGATAATGGCCTCGTTGACGATCATCGCCCATGTTTATTACTCTGCTTGTGTTCCAGCTGCCTGACTTGTCCTTGCCCTTGCTCTTGTCTGCCGCCCTCGCCTTCGGCGTAGGTGGTGGCGGCGGCTCTGGCAAGGTACAATCACGATTGAATCTGCGGTTCCGGCGCTCTGCGCGACGTGCTGATGGCGAGTCACGCGGTCGAAA
>CAUYUJ010020982.1:132500-161387 GCA_963575745.1 Prorocentrum cordatum | reverse complement strand
CAACACCATCATCATCATCATCATTATCATCATCAACATCATCATCATCATCAGCATCAGCATCAGCATCAGCATCATCATCAGCATCATCATCATCATCATCATCATCATCATCATCATCATCATCATCATCATCATCATCATCATCATCCGCATCCGCATCCGCCTCTGCCTCCGCCCCCGCCTCCGCCTCCGCCTCCCTTTCGCCCCGCCCCTCTCCTTTGGACCTCCAGGTCGACCCGCTACTCCGTCTCGCCCGAGTTGGTGAAGACCGAGTCGCCGCACTCGCACCGGGCGCGCGACGGCCTCGCGCCCTGAGCCTCGCCGCTAGAGCCGCCTGGGGACAGCCTCGCGGCCACCGTCCGCCTCGCGATGGTCGCGCCGCTGCGGGCCACCGCAACGCCCGCGTCCCGCCTGCCCGACCAGGGGGGGAGGGTGCAACGTGTCTGCACGTCCCTGGGGTATCCATAGGCCTCCAAGAGGCTAGCAGAAGCCTCGAGAGGCCGGGGGGGGAAGGGAGGGGGAAGGCAAGGGAGAGGGGGAGGGAAAGGGGGAGGGGGAGGGGGGAGGGGAGGGGGAGGGGGAGGGGGAGGCGAGAGGAGGGGGAGAGGAAGGGACGGAGGGGGAGAGAGGGAGGGAGGAAGGGAGGCAGGGGAGAGAGGGAGGGAGGGAGGGAGGGAGGGCGGGCGGGCGGGAGGGCGGGAGGGCGAGAGGGCGGGAGGGCGGGAGGGCGGGAGGGAGGAGAAGGACGAGGAGGAGGAGGAGGAAAAGAACAAGGAAGAGGAGGAGGAGGAGGAGGAGAAGGAGGAGGAGGAGGAGGAGGCGGAGGAGGATCGAGCACTGGAAGTACCACGTCCGAAGTCCGAAAATCCACCCAGGCATCGGGTCGTGCGTTACCCCCACGCACCACGACAACTACTGGAACGTGGTGCAAAAGAAACAATGATCTCCAACAAAACTCAACCAGGCGTACACCGCGGCCAATTCTTGCCACTTACACACGTGGCGCCTTTCGGGGAAGGGCCAAGGCACGGGGCAGCAAGCCCCACCACGCGACTGGATCCGACCGTGCACTTCGAACACGCGCAGCACGCTACGACCAGCCCTTTCCACGACAACATGTCAGAATGAGCGGGGATGATCCAAAGCCCCATCCCCGCCATGCCCCCGCCCTTGAAATCTAGACTGCGGTCGTCACTCGCGGGCTCTCGTTGGCTGGATAGCTCGGTGGCCATTGCGGCGGCGGCGGCGGCGGCCGCCGCGGCCACCAGCTGCCGCGTGGATTCGCATCGAAGAAGCGCCGGGCAAACCAACGCTGAACAGCCGCTGCTGGGCAAGATCTCGAGACCCCCTTGGTTCACAAGCTTTGCCACGCTGTTGCGGTCCATGCGACAGCATGCTTCCATCGCCAGTGGCCGTGACCGCCCGAGCACCCAAACTCGCGGGAGTCCACTGCGACTGGCGGCTGCTGTGCTGGGCCGCAAGCGGGCGCACCCCCCTGCTCGGCCAGCGCTCAGACATTTTCTCGGCGCGTCGCTGCAACGCGCGGGCCCAGAAAGAAGACGGCTGCAGCGCGCCCTCCCGCTCGAACTGGCAGCCCTGGACGCGCTCCGCCCCGGGCACGCGGACGTCGACTCCAGAGCTCGCCAAGAAGTCCGCCCACTGATCCCCCGGACATTTAAAAATGTCGCAGTCCTGGCCGATGACCACACCCTGTGCAAGGTGAGGGCGGCTGCCGCTGGAACTCGGGCGGCCCCTGCCCCCTGCCCCCCCACCGCCGCCAGCACCCCTGCGCGTCGCTCCTCGGGGGTCGCACGGCGGTGGCCCCGCGCCGTCGCCTCCGCGACGGGAGACTGGTGGTCCGCGACCACGATGGCGGGGGCCTCGGCGACGCGCAGGCCCTGATACGCCGCGAGCCTCGCGGCACGCGGCACGAGCTGGCTCGGGCCCAGCACTGCGCCGAAACTGGCTCGAACTGGCAATCCGCCGCCCGAGGGCCCACACCGCGCGCCCTGCGACGCCCTTCGAGGCCGGACAGGGTCGCGCCCTGGACACCATGGGCGAGCCTCGATGGCCTGCAGCCGCCGCGAAGACGCAGAGGCGCCGCCACTCCAGAACGCCCGCAAGGCCCCCTGCAGCGGGGGCGCGGACAGGTTTGGCACTGCCGCGCGCACGGCCGCGCGCCAGATACGGACGGGCCCCGCGGCGGCGCTCAGGCGCTGGATGAGGCGTTAGCGCCGCCATCCCCGCGCCCCCTTTGGACAGCGCGCTTGACACCCTCAGGGCACGCGGGCCACGGGGAAGGCGCAGCAGCGCACCTCGCAGGGCCTAGCCCTGAGAGAGCTGGGGCCTCTCACCCGGGCCCACGGCGGCCCTCACCGCTGAGCCGATATGATGCACGCTGGAAAAACAGACAAACGTTTGCTCGTTTGCTGATCCCCCGCCCACCCCAACCTACCAGCGCCATGCAATCTTACACTCAGGGCTGGAAGCGAATTTCCCTTAGCTATACTGAAACTCGCCTGGAGCCACTCCCGCGCACGCTGCCCGAGACACCACAGCAGCTGATTCGACCACTCTGTCCTGGCGAAGTTGCCCGGGACAGGACGGACGCACGCTCTGTGCCAAAGAGGGCGGCTCGGGGGAACAATCCAGCGAGCCTCATTGTCATGATCTGTGGCCGCGCGCACTTCCTGCTCGCTTCTCCAGGAAAAGATGATAGCGCCTGGTTCTGCGAAGAGTGGAGATCCGAGCATTCGCTCGGATGAGCCGCTCTACGAATACCGACGTTGCATCCCCGAAGTACTGCGCACGGGGGCCGTCGCATGCAAAGCGCCGCCCCTCTGACAGAGGCCACGTCTCACACGCCACCCTCGAACGAGCACTGCAACGCGTCAGGGGGGGCCCCAATGATGTCGGCTTGAAGCGCGCGGGGAAATTTAGCTCGGCATCGCCTTCCACGATTTCCATTTCTGTTACAGATACTTTCCAATTATCTATAATGAAGCTGGAATGGCGCATGGCCTCCTCCCAGCGCGGGCGGAAGGCGAGCCTCTCCCCTTGAAATAACAAAGATGCCATCCTTCATGCGACTGTAAATTACGATGCCATTGTTTTCCGCGCTGCCTGGTTCAGGGGGGAAATTGACCTCGCAGAAGGCAAAGAAAGCTGCGTCTGCTACGCCCCCCGGCATGTCACGGCCCTGCCCAGAGTCCACCTTCACCTCATGCACCACGTCTGCTTCGGCATCAGAATCAACATACTGGTGACTCAACATAAAAAGTATTGCATCCCGCACTAGTTCCCGGCACTGCGGCTCAGCTAGCTTCGAGGCCCCATCGGCTAGAACTCTCTGGTCGCCCGACACGTAGAAGTCCATGGCGCCTGCTTTGACCAACATGCCCCCAGGTTGAATCATGATTTCGCGCAGCTTCTCTACGAGATCCCACGCACCTCGGAGGACGCGCGGGTAGCATGTCAGAGACGGCCGGATTGCCCGCGACACCCATGGGCCCAATGCTCCGAATGGGCATCTGCGGCAACAGCGCATGACTCGCTAGGGGAGTTCTGCATCTTTGTGGGCATTGGCCGTAGCTTGCGTTGGGGTCGCGACCGATTCGAAACTGATGGTCGGCGACGCTGGCTGCATGCGCGCGCGAGCTGACTCGTCGCCCATGGCTGTCGTAATCCAATTGACAAGAGCGTTGAAATTGTGCTGGATTGGCTGCACCACGACATTGAGAGCACCCTGGTGGTCGCGATGCGCTGGTGGCACTGCGCGGCTCTTTGCGGGCGCGCAACCAACGCGAGGAGACAAAATGGAACCGCCGCCCTCGTCGCACTCGGCTCGGGCGACGCCGCGCGCGCGCGAGCGTCAACGCAGCCTTCACCAGGGCGGCAGGGCAGGCCAAAACCTCTTGCAAGCGGATTCGCGCCGCTGCAAAGCGCGAAAAAATTGCCTGACAACGACGCTGTAAAGCCTTACGCCCACCGTTTAATATGCCAGAGAAGCCTCTCGCGGTCGCACGGCGGCGCGCCCTCGACGGGGCGCGAAAACGATGGAGAACGAGGTTCATCGGGTGGCAGACCACTCCTAGAGAGATACAGCCACTTCTATTTGTGGATGCACCTGGGAAGTGCTAGCCCGCACTGGTTCCAAGCGAGGCAATCTAACATCTGCGACTGAATGTTTGCCGCGGAAGCGGCCCAGTAGCCACGCCACCGGCCACGGGATGCCCAAGTCCTGCCCGACGCGCTTCGCCGCGCGAGTGGCCCAATCAGCTACGCGCACCAAGCCGCGCTACTAATCCGAATCAATATTTCCCAACCAGTCACGGCGCGACGAACGTGCAGCGAGTCCGGAGAAGTCCGCCATCACCAGCCGATTGGGCGGATCCACGGCGATTATCTACACTGCCTGCTTCCACCATGCTCTGCGGTTTTGCCGTTGCCTGTCTCGCCACCGCTTTGGTCTTGCCCACCTTTTCTTTCTTGCCTTCCGGCGAGTGGCCCACGCCTGCACCGCTGCCCCTGCGCCCTCCTTCGCCTTTGCCTGTATGCGAAGACGTGGCCCGTTCCATGGTGGATGCCCTCGCTTCTGCCTCTGGCTCTGCCCTGGCTCTCGGCTTCGCCCCGGGGCTGGCCCCGCGCGGCGCGCCTGAAGAACGAGGGGCCATCTGCCCCCCAGGTCTGCCGTTTTCCGCGCTCACGTCGACGACGTTCGCGCCCTCGCAATCCGGAGCTTGGACCATGCCCTCAGACCGGGCGCGGTTGCATTCGACAAGGGCCCCCAGGTTGCCCGACGCCCGCATGCCCTTCGCCGCCAGCCCCACGCTGCCCGCGGCCCTGGCCACCAGGCCCTGGGCGCGCTCGACGGCTTGGGCGGCGAGATCCCAGGGGCGACGTTCTCCCACCTCCTGGATGAAATCGGCCTTTCTCTTTTCAATGGCCTCCTGTTTCCGATCATCGGCCTCCACGTTCACCGCGGCCCGCCAGACGGTCTCCGCGCGCGGCTTCTTGGCCGCGGCCTCCTCGATCGACGGTGGGAGGTCAGAAGAAGCCGGGTGGAAAATCCTACTCCAAAGTATTGGCGACACCGGCTCGGGTCGCCCTGGGAGTCTTCACATGTTCGACGAAGTGGGCGCAACTGGTGAGGTTCTTCAGACTAGCAGCCCCTCCCGCGCAGACTTTACGTTCCAATGTGTCTCGAACTTCACGGCAAAACAAATCTAGCACCTCCCGCGCGCGCCCCCCCGCGGCGCCCGCAGGAACCGCGAGCGCGCAATTTGCCTCCGCCGCGGCCGCGGCTGCGAACCAGCCATTCGACAGGGACTTCGCGCTGAAGGGCGCCACCCCGCCAAGGGCGCACCCAGACCCCAGCGCGGCAATGCTCTCGGCGAGCGTCGCCACGCGTTTGGCCAGGCGGATCCTCTGCTCCATCATCACGGACAACTCGCGAGTGATGGATTCTACCTCGTCGTAAACCTCCCTCGGCGATTTGCGCGACTCGAGGATCGACCAGACTGGCCAGGCGCGCTGGGGCCGCCACATGACCCCCACCATCACCCTAAGAATCCTCAGCCTGATTGCTTGCTTGCTCGATCGCTCGCTCGCTCACTCGCTCGCCCACGCGCTCGCTCGCTCGCCTGCTTGCTTGCTCCCCCGCTTGCTTGCTTGATGGCTTGCTCGCTTGCTCGCTTGCTTGCTTGCTTGCTCGCTCGCTTGCTCGCTTGTTCGCTTGCTTACTTGCCTGCTCGCATGCCTGCCCGCCTGCCTGCCTGCCTGCCTATGCGCCTGCCTGCCTGCCAGCCTACGGAAGACCGGCGGTCCACGAGCACGATGGCGGGGGCCTCGGCGACGCGGGGGCCCTGATACGCCGCGAACCTCACGGCGCGCGGCACGAGCTGGCTCGGGCCCAGCACTGCGCCGAAACTGGCTCGAACTGGCAATCCGCCGCCCGAGGGCCCACACCACGGCCCAGCCCGCCTTTCGACGCTCTTCGAAGCTGGACGGGGTCGCTCCTGACACCATGGGCGAGCCTCGAAGGTCTGCAGCTGCCGCGAAGACGCCAAGGCGCCGCCACTCCACAGCACAGCGCCCGCAAGGCCTCCTGCAGGGGGGCGCGGGTAGGTTTAGCACTGCCACGCGCACGGCCGCGCGCGCCAGCTACGGACGGGCCCCGCGGCGGCGTTCAGGCGCTGGATGAGGCGTCAGCGCTGCCATTCTTGCCCTCCAGTTGGACAGCGCGTTTGACATCCTGAGGACAAGCGGGCCATGGACTTCGGAGGACCGTTGGACCCCAGCCAGTTCCCACCCGGTCCTGGCCAGCGACGAGCAGACCGCGGCGACGGGCCCCGCGCGGTTGGCCCCGCCCCTGTTGGCGGCCAGCCGATCACGCACTCAGTGCCAGGCGTGGTACAGAAAAGGCTGGCGGGGGCGCGGGCCTCCCAGTCCCAGCTGGCACACCCCGGGACGACGTCTGGGGCGGCTTGGTTCAGTGGGCCCAAGGTCTCTGAGCGCCGAGTGGCCAGGCAAGCGGCGATGGAACGGCGGGCCCGAGGGCGGTTCCACTGCGTGGCTACTGCGATGGCAGCCTGGCGGTTCGTGGAGGATAAGTCCTCGGGGCCCAAGAGACGGGGGTCAATGCAAACGGGGGTCAAGTCAGTCAGATTGCCGGATTCTTCAGGATCCTGGGCGCATAGACCCAGGCTAGGGCGCAGGATCCTGCAGAATCTTGCAGGATCCAGCAAGGCCTGACTGATCCGGGTTTGGATTGACCCGGGTCAGGAGATCTCCGAAGTTCCAGGCTGCTCGAGGTGAGGCATAAGAATCGCTCGCGAAACCTAAGGCGCGAGCTGCCCGGGCCCAGGCTGAGAGGACAGTCGAAAATAAGACGTTCGCCGCAGTCGGGGAGCGCGCCTGGCGCCTGCGCGTTCCGCTCAAGGGCCGCGCGGCCATGGCGGCCTCCGCCCGGGCCGTGGGCGTCTGGCTTGCTCCAAGGGAGACGGGCAAGAGTGGCAGGAGCCGCCGGAGATGCCCCCGTGGAGCTGCGGTCGCTGGCGGGCGCGCTGGCCAGCCCTCCTGGCCCGAGGGGAAAGCCTGGCGCTCAGGCACATCGGCAGAAAACAACTGCAGCGCTACACGGGCGAAGCGCACTTCGCAGACTTAGCCCTGGCCCACGGGGGCAGGAGGGGGAGGAGGAGGAGGAGGAGGACAAGCTAGGTGCGCTCGCGTCATATCTGACGTCCTACCCCTCCCTCCCATCCCTTACCATGGCGCTGATTTTCTCTATCCGCGGACGCGTGTCGTAGCGGACCTGTGGCTCCGCGCGCGCGTGCGTAGTGGGTGGTGGTGCACGTGCGTGCGTGCGTGCGTGCGTGTGTGCGTGGTTGTCGTGGTGGTGGTGGTGGTGGTGGTGGTGGTGGTGGTGGTGGTGGTGGTGGTGGTGGTGGTGGTGGTGGTGGTGGTGGTGGTGGTGGTGGTGGTGGTGGTGGTGGTGGGTGGTGGTGGTGGTGATGGTGGTGGTGGTGGTGCTGGTGGTGGTGTGGTGCTGGTGGTGGTGGTGTTGGTACTGGTGCTGGTGCTGGTGTGGTGTGGTGTGGTGTGGTGTGGTGTGGTGTGGTGGTGGTGGTGGTGGTGGTGGTGGTGGTGGTGGTGGTGGTGGTGGCGGTGCGGCGCGGTGGTGGCGGGCGGATGGGCGCGCGAGAAAAAGGCCCGCGCTGGGGCGAGAACGCCATCCTGAACGACGGAGGCCAAACACCGATCCGAAAATGAGGCCCACGCTGCAGCGGGAGCACGATTCGGAACGATTCGGGAGCAGAAATGAAGCCGGCGCCTCAACGAGAGCAGCATTTTGGGAAAAAATGACGCCGGCGCCTCAGCGAGAGTCGTTTCCCGGGATTTCCCGGGAATCCTGTGTAAAAAACCATACGCGGAGGGTGCGCGGCCATCACCCGGACGCCATCAGGGGAAGAGGGAGAGTATTTTCATATTGAGTAATTGTGGAGGAGGAGGAGGAGGAGGAGGAGGAGTGGCAGCACGAGAACAAGTTAAGAGGAGCAGGAGGAGCAGGAGAACCGGGGGAAAACGGTGGGAGGAAAAGGAGGGGGCGAAAACGACGAGGAAAATCGGATCCAGAAATAGTGCCCGCAAGGGGCAGAGAGCGCAAATCTGAATGACGGGAGCAAAGCGCCGATCGCGAAGATGAGGCCAAAATTGCAGCAGGATCACCAATTGATCACAAAAATTCGCCGGTCGGAAGCCGACACATGCAAGAAACATGCTGCAATCCGATGCGTAAAAAGTATTCGGGATAGGCGAGGCCCCGCTCGCACAGTATCCGGTGAGAGAAGAGAGTAGTCTTCATGTGTTGAGTCCATGTGGAGGACCCAAACACCCCTCCCCCAAGACACCGTGGAGAGGCCCCAAGAGGTCCCCAAGAGACCCCAAAAATGCCGCCACGAGGCCCTCAAGAGGCCTCCCAAGAGACCCCAACAAGCTTTCCAACAAGGCCTCTTGTGCACGACCCAGTCTGGCCGAAGGCCACTAAGCACTACATGCTGTAATAATGGCCAGCGGAATGAGCGAAGCGGTCCCGGCAAGTCCCCGGCAAGGTCCCGGCAAGGTCGGGCCAGAGATGCCGGAGTTCTGTTTCGGAGTCCAAGAGGGCTCCAGATCGGTCCAAGAGGGCCCCGAGAAGCTTTCTAGGCGGTCCAAGAGAGGCCCGAGACGGCCAAAGATCGCCCGAAGACGCCCCAGATGGCCCCAAGACAGCCCAAGAGGCCTCCAAGACGCTCCAAGGGCCTTCCAAGAGGCCTCCGAAGAGGGCCCCAAGTTGCCAAAATCGTTGATTTTCATTGGTTTTTTCGATGATTTGTTGCGTTCTGGCCTTTTCGCTTCCGGACGCTCCAAGAGGGCCCAAGAGGCCTTCAAGACTGCTCCAAGACGGCCCACGAGGCTCCCAAGACGGCCCCGGAGCGGCCCAAGAGCGCCCCCCAGACGGCCCAAGTGCTGCCCAAGGCGGACCAAGAGGCCCCAAGACGGGCCCAAGAGGGGCTCAAGAAGGGAACCGAGAACTGAAAAATCGAGCCCTCCGCCCCAGAAGGCGCCCAGGACCCCGAAAGAGGCCCCAAGAGACTCTCCAAGACACCCCCAAGACGCCCCAATAAGCTCCCGTGAGGCCCCAAGAGGACCAACAACGTCAGGCCCCAGGCCCCAAGAGGACCAACAAATACCGCCAAGAGCCCGCCGAAAGCCCCCCAAGAGACCGTCACGAGAGCTCAGGAGGCCCCCTGGAGGCCTCCCGAGTTCTCCAAGAGGCCTAAAAAAAGGCGCCAAGAGGCCCCAAACGGCCCCACCGAGGCTCCAAGAGGCCACGAACGCGCAAGCAAACGCCTGCGATGGCACAATACGGGCCGGCGGAATGAGCGAAGCGATTAAATAATGGCCAGCGGAATGAGCGAGGAACGCTGTCACACTGAGTACGGCGGGTGACATCCCCCGCATGGTCTGCAAGGAATGCTTTCTGCAACTCCTTTCACCAGCGCGCTTTTCATACCTGCCGCTGCCCCTGAGCCCTCACAACCCCTCCTGTGGTCCTCCCCGCGGCCCGCTCATTCCGCTGGCCCAAGAGCCCAGGCTGCGGCCTCTGGCCACCACTTCCGTTCCAACAAAAAAAAACTTCCAAGCGCTGAGCTTCCGGGCGCCACCAGGCCCTCTCAAAGATCTCTCTGGGCCGGTTTTGAGGGCATCTCGGGGCCCTTTCTGGGCTGACCTCTGCCGTCCTTGCAGCCTCTTTGGGCCGTCCCGGATGCCTCTCCACCTCTACTCGAATCACAGACTCGATAAAAACCCAACAAGGCAAAAACATTGAAAAACACATAGGATTATGACGATTCTGGCCTTCTCGCGTTTCACCTTGCGCTTCTCTTCGAGCTCCCGTGCATCTCCGTGGGCTCTTGAAGCTATCTTGGAACATGCGGATGCTCTTTGCAGCCGTTCTCACAGCCTCTCGGGGCCCTCCTCGGCCGTCTGGGCGCATGATTGGTGCATTTTGTCGGTCCTCTGGGGCGCCCCCAGAGAGCTCCTGGGGCCCCCTCCACGAGCCAAAAACTGATTGGGACTGCTTTTTCCCCGCCGTTCCCATCGTTCACCCCACTCCTGCGACAGATGCTCTGCAACATGGCCCCAAGATGCCCCCTAGAACTCTCACGAAGAACCCGAGAGACCCCCAAGGAGGCCCCAATAGAGCCCCGAGACGCCCCAACAGAGCCCGAAAAGAACCCCATTACCCTCTCTGGCGCCGTCTTGGCCCCCCCCATCCCACGAATTCCACGATCCAAAGAATATGGGCGTTCACTTGAATACCCTCTCGTTTCTCCCTGAAGCCCGAGAGTCCTGTGAAACGCCCTAAGGCAGGCCCCAGGATCTCCCACCTGCCCCTTCTCCCTCCTCATCCCACCCTTCTTGAAGAAAGAACGCCACACGCTCAAACCTATGAAAGGAATGGGGAAGGAAAAGGAGATAAGAGTGCCATAAATATGGGTGCGCGTTGTCGGAACCCGAGGGGAGCTCCCGTTCGAGCGTGAACCCAAATCCGACCACACACACACACACACACACACAGCCCCCCGCGGAATCACACCGAGAAAATCTAGAGGGCGCATAGATATCATAGAACGCGTTTCGTGGACGCTTGCGTTGGAAAAACATTGGCACATGTGGATGTCTCGAACCAGGAGGAGGGGGGCCACCTGTCCAAGGGGAGGGAGGGGAGTTCGAACTGGGGGGGGGGCCCTCCCTGAGTTGCAAAGGGGGGGAAGGGTCGAACCCGGGGGAGGAGCCCCCCCTCTGTGCAGGGGGGGGGCTCGAACCGCCCCCCCTCTCCCCCTGATAGAACCCTACTAGGGTTCGATCCTGCTTCAAAAAAATCTTACTATATCTGGATCAAGCTCGAATTGAATCCTACTATGACTGAATACACCTCTGATTGAATCCTGCTAAGGCTCGATCCAGCTCTACTATAATCCTACTAGAGATGGACCCAATTCTTGATCATCCCCGACTCTACTCTACCATCTACCCTACCCTACTCTATTATGTTCGACTCTACCCGACTCTACTCTACCCTACCCTACCCTGCCCTCACCTACTCTACACTACTCTATTATACTCTACTCTTAGTCGTACCCTACTCTACACTACTCTCATCTCCTCCATTGTACTGTCTTATACCCGACTCTCCTGTACAATCAACCCTACTCTAATCTGCTCTAGTCTGATCTACTGGGCCCTACTCTACCCTAGCCTACCCAAATGTTGTTGTTTCGAGACGGCCGTAGCAGCTAAAGACCATCGACTCGTACTCCGTCGTCGTCCTCCTCCTCCTCCTCCTCCTCCTCCTCCTCCTCCTGCTCCTCCTCCTGCTCCTCCTCTTGCTCCTCGTCGTCGTCGTCGTCGCTGCCCAACGGGGCCGGCGCCGGCGCCGGCGCTCGACGTCTTCGGTTGCAGGCCCTTGGTTCGAACCCCCCACCCCCTGCAATTCAGGGCGGGGGCCCCCCCGCCCCCTGGTACGAACCAACCCCACCCCTTGAGAGAGGGGGGGGGGGGTTGAGGGCCCCCCCAACCCCCCCGGTTCGAACCCCCCCCTTGCATTTCACCTTCCCCCCGGTTCGATGCCACCCCCCCTTCTAAGCGTCCACTGAGCGCGCTCTTTTATAGGTATGGGTTCTACTTGTCAGCTAATGACTTCTGGTGGAGCCTACTCCGAGTTCTATAATAACCCCCGCAGCGGGTCACGAAGAAGGCGCAGCCCAGCGCGGTGCACCGACGAAAGGAGGCTGACGCCCGATCGGGGGAGGGGCCCACCGCTTGCTGTAGACAATAGGGAGGGTGAGGGGGGAGGCGCGCTCACGCGCGGAAAACCGACTCGGGTGAGCTGGCCCGCAGGCGCTCCACGGCGCACCCACAGCTGAAGCCGAAGCCGAAGCTAAAGTGCACCGAAAAATGGAGAGTGCTGACGAGCACAGGAACTTCAGCCAAAGCTGAAGTGCACCGCTGGGAGGAGAACCTAGGGAGGATCGAGGAGGAGCGAGGAGGCTCGAGGAGGCGCGAGGAGGAGCGAGGAGGCGCGAGGAGGAGCGAGAAGGAGCGAGGAGGAGGAGGAGGAGGAGGAGGAGGAGGAGGAGGAGGACGTGGGGGAGGACGAGGAGGAGGTGGAGCAGGAGGAGGAAGAGGAGGGCAGCCTCTCGGCCAACCAGTAGAGCAGCGCAATCTTGCCCCGGTCGCCCTCTGGACCCATCAGCAGGAGCAGGGGCGGCAGGTTGGTGAGCGCCGCTACCAGCGATATGAGGATCACCAGGAAGATGGCAGGGAGCCGAAAAACACACCAGCTCGAACTTTCGGACTTCCTTGGAAGGCTTCTCCGCTCGAGCTGGAACCCTCCCAGCCGCCCCCTGGGCGTCGCCTCTGGCACCGCGAAGCGCGCCAAGGGGGGATGGCGGAGGGGGGTGTCCAGCACCAGGGGGAGAAACCGTCCGAAAGTTTATGATCATGTGGTCTTGGGCTCCCCGGATAAACGAGCCGTACTGCTGAAAGAATGCGATGTCGCACTGGAAGAGCGTCAAGCCAGCTCCCATGGTGGTGATCGCGCCGCTGGCAACCGAGATGCCCATGGTGCCAAGGGCTCCCTGCATCTTCTCCTCGCGCGTCCCAGCTTCGTGCTCGTTGTACGCGTGTAGAAGGTGCACGGAGTAGTCAACTGCTAGACCGACCACCGCGATCAGGAAGATGCACTCGTTCGAGCCCAGCTCCCATGGAATTAGAGGCATGACTCCCAAGAATATGACGGTGATGACACTGATGTTCAACAGACCGATCAACGCGAGCACCCAATTGAAGGTGACGAGTGCTAGGACCACGGCGGTGACAAACAACGAGACAAGGATACCTTGGATCGCCGCAGATAGCAGCTCATTCTGTAACACCATGAACTCGTACATCTTGGAGCTGTGGCGTGGGTCTGAGACTCCAGCCTGGGTGCGCACGTGATCTCCCCAGCGCTCGTGCCAGCGGTTGAGGACATCCTTGGTGCCTTGCGCCTTGAAGCTCGCGTTGAAAGTCATCCACGCGAATTTCAGCGTGCCATCTTCGATAATCCAGCCCGTATGCGTCTGCTCCAGGGTATTATCCCAATGGCGGCCGGCCTGCTGGTTTGCCACCCGGCGCTCCTCCAGGTAGCTTCTGAAGCCGTCGGACTCAAGCAAGGGCACAAAGTCGACGTCGGGCACTGGGAACCCGATCCCGTTGATGTTCGCATACTCCTCGACCCACTCGATCCGCTGGCCCCCCTGCGGGGCCTCCAGGCTGTTTCAGGCACGTAGCTTTCCCTGGGGCGCAGAAGGACGCACTAGTGCTATGCACACCCCTCGGAGGCGCAAGTACGGACCGAACACATGGTACGAACACCTTACAGTATATCGTTAGCCAGGCGGTATGGCCAGAAAGCGCCCACCACCGAGCATGTACTATAAGATTTCTGAGCACGCGCGTCGCCCCTGCGTGCTAGTGCTCACATAGTATGAGTAAGTATGCTTGGTTGATGCCGATTCCCACAAGTACCTACTGCAGCTTACGTAGATACTCACTCCGCCGGCGCCCGCCTGCTGGGAGCGACGAGGCGCTCGAGATGCCTGGCTGCTTCTTCCCCCTCGTGCGGCAAATTCCTGCCGTGGCGCCCTCGGCCTTGACTTCTGACACCGCGCGGATCGCGTCAACCTTGAACGATCGCCGGGTTTCTGGTTGCCAGATGGTTCCATCTGGGCCGATTCTGGGCCACTGGCGGCGTTCAACCTTGAGCGCCTGCGGCGCGGTCGCCACCGAGTCGGCACGACGCGGACCTGCCGTACAACGTCGCTCGACGCGAACCAGGTCTGAGGAAGGGTCTGCGAGCTCGCTGACGTCAGGAGGCAACTCCTCAAGCCCGATTAAGGGTCCATTGAGCCAAGTTGGGCCGAATTACGCCCGGGAAGAACTGGAGTAACTGGAACGAAGCCGGGCGAAGTTAGATCAAGGAAGCGGGATTAGACCAGATCTGGCCAGGCTTCGGCCAGGAATATGCCAGCGCCGATTCTGAACTCAACCTCCCCGGAGTTGCATCCTGACCGGCGCACCTGCCGGGCATGCACCAGAGGCTCCCAGGCGTGGCCCCAAGGGAATCCCGTGGATCCGAAAATGCGCTGCGCGGCGGTTCCTTGCTCTGTCCACCGACGTCGCCTCCTGCGGTGCGGTGCGGCGCGGTTGTTACGGGCCCGCGCCCGCCCGCGTGCTGCTCCGAGTCCCTGCACGCGTTGCCGTCCGCCGTGGTGCCAGAAACGGACTCCCCGTGGGGTGGGCAAGTCGGCTATGACAAGCGTCCGCGGATTGAGGAAAACATCAACGTCATGGGAAGGGATGGGAGAAAGGAATGAGATATTAGATGTGGCACGTGCGCACCTAGCTCGACAATACCATCTCTCCCTCCGCCACGGATACGCGCGGCAGCACGACGTGACGCTCGCAATATCATCCAAGACCGCCTCTGACGGCCCAAGATGGCCAAGGGCTGCCTCCACGGTGGCCCAGGACAGCACAGGCTGGTACAAGATGACCTCAAAGACGACCCCAAGAAGCCCAGAGATGCCCAAAGACTGCTCCAAAGTGGCCCTGCAGACTTCCGAGGAGTCCTCTAGCATGCCCACCACTAAAAAGTTGTTTTATTTCATGCCATTCACGCCACTGCTGCCGCAGACAAGGCTCAGAAGACATGAGCCGGCCCCAAGGTGGCCCAGGAGGGCCCTGAGGCGAGCCCCGGATGGAATGGCTCTAAGAGGCCCCTCAGAATGCCCCGAGAGGGTTGCGAGAAGCCCTCACAAAGCCCACATAAAGATTCAAGCGGCCCTGCGATCTCCAACAAACTCTCACATGTCCCAGGAGACTTTCGAAAGGGCTCACCCCGAACGTACTTAGGCGCGTCATGGAGTACTGCTGCATACAACAGAAGATAAAATTGCCCGCGACATCAAGGTCACCAATCACAGCGCAAGCAGCGTCGAAGACGGGCGTGGCCAGGTCGGCCAAAGACAACCCAGAGAGACCTCTCATCATCAGAATCTCAGACGAAACGGATCCGCTCGCCAGGGCCAGCGATGTAGCCGCAGTCACCTTGGACTCTGGGCCAAACACCCCTTTCGGCGCCGCAACTTTCTCAGCGGCCAACTTTTCCGTTTCGTCGTCGGTCACAAGCTCCGGCCCCATCAACACGTTCATGTACTAAACCGCAGTTCCCTTTCCACCATCCCTTCGAGCCTCACGCCGAATCTAATCAGGGACAGCAGAGCAGCTCGACCTAGGACAGAGTTCTTCCGTGTCGATCGCGGGAAGAACGATTCAATCTTCGTAAACCTCCCACGTCTCTGCGGCACGATGAACCAACCGCCTTTAATTGCTCGATCCGGTTCTTCCCGCATCACTCCACGACTGCCAAGAAAGCACAAGCCCCCTCAGAAGCTTGCAGCTCAATGCCCGCAAAATAGCCATACGCTGAAAACGCGTACTCTTCTGCATTGAGACACTCGAACGCAAACGACTTGATCCTTCTACAGATTGCTTGGAATCCTTGAATGATGATTCCCTCAGTTCGATCGTCTTCGTCTCCCCAGCGCGGAGCGCGGCCGCTTTCAGGCTTCCCTGCCGGAGCACGGCGGGCCCCGGGATCTGCCCAACAGCTTCTCTCACACTTCTGCCTCGCCGCAGGTTCCTCCTCAAGTTGACGAACCTCCGTGTCAAACGAAAGCGAGACAATCCAGCATCGAGCTTGCTCGACTCTTTAACGGTCGGCATTGCCACCTCGATCAATTCACGACAACCTGATTCGCCCTTCCCCGGGTCTTTACTTCTTCGTCGACTTTTGCCAACGCTTCTTTTGCGGGCCTCCGTGGAGCTATCGACGCAGCCTCATCCTTCTCCTTGCCATCTTCAGCAATTTAAGAAACCGACCTCTATATACCGATGCTTTTTCCGTTTCCGCACTGAGACTCGCACAAGAAAACGGAATACGGTGCACACGGCATCCTGGCGTATACATGTTCTGTTGTTTCCACGGGAAAACGGGAAAAAATAAGTGTACACCACACGGGAAAAAATAAGTGTACACCACACCACCCCAGCGTCGCCCCCGACCCTCAAAAAATCCTGGGATTGCAAAACGGTCCGCCACTGGTAATGCATATGTTCCAGTTTCCGACAATTATCTCTTCTTCGCTCGCTGACGCACGAGAATGCTTGCAGCGCGGCCCTCCTCGCGCAGCCCCTATAGCTACCGCAGATTCGACCCCGTCCCTCCCCCTCTCAACCCCCACATCGGCTAGCATCTCGTCGACGTTCGCAAGTACCCCTGCAACCCTCTTCTTCTCCGAGATAGCGCGATCCCATCCGTTCGCGGGCTCTCGAATAACCGCAGCCGACTTGCCAATATAAGCAACCCTGTCTTGCTGCAGCTCGGTGATCTGCCCCTCAGACTCGCCGCACCTCGAGATCAGTCGGCCTCGCCGTCGACATCAAGTCTTCTTCTGACGAGGCTGCATCCGCTCAAAATGGCAACTCGCTTCCCCCCGAATCGCGCAACTGCCTCATTGCATTCGCAACGGCACTCCTCTGCCTTGCCCCTATCCGTGCTGACAGCGTCGCGCTCGCCCGTCACAGCGCTTACTTTAGCCCCAGCAATCCTCAGCCCCGCTCCATTTTCAAGGGCGCCCTGCTCGAGCTGCCCGTTCTTTACGAGGACGGCTCTAAGGTTGCCCCTCGTTCGGACTAGCGCAAGCAGTTCTGAGGGTGGACGACGGACACTGATTCTTGTTCCGCGCACCGCGGAGACTGCATATAGATATATGGCAAACGCAGTCATGCGCCCCAGGCCGTCCACCGCGTCGTCAGTCGATTGGGCGGACCAATCCAAGATCCAACAACGCCGGAGTCAGCGGGAGCAATCGACCGCGGCCCCAGCAGCGCCGTTCCCACATCGGCCGCCCAACGGGCCCCAGAGGAACCCTGGTCAGCGGGATTGGCTTCTGGCCCGCCGGGCAACCTGCAATCGGATGCCCCTACGTTGACGACTTGCGCCTCTCAACGAATCGGCGCGCACGTCGCCCAGAGTTCGTGGCCTCGTAGCACCGCCCCCGTCTACGCTGGAATCATCCACGCAATCAAGGGGTTGAACTTCCGCCCGAAGACCAGACGCCCCGACGCCTCCTCTACATTCCCGGCCACGAAGCCTTTCGGCACCGCCTTGCAGACGGGGGGCCACGCTTGGGCTCTCAATGCCTGAAGTAATGGCAGAAGGGAGGATCCTCGCCAATAACTTCATTCATCGTGGTCCAGACTCCTTTACGCGATCTGATTATCTCCTCCGATTTCTTCTTGCGAATCAAATCAAAACGCGCGTTTGTTCGTCGAGGTCCCCTGGATGTCCGATCGATCGACCTTCATAATATCGCCCTTGACCTGCAGCGCAGTCTGGATGGCAAACATCAGGCCAATGTGGCTATGTTCGGTCCATATCACTGGTTTACTTGCTGGCCATGCTATTTGGGGACCTTCTTGAACCCCAGGGTTCCGTTCTCGAAATCAACCCAACTCAAAACACAACAAACGACGGTCGCACTGTAGAAATTTCCGTCTACTAGACCAATACATCCGGAGCAATTATCCAGGCTTTGCGAACCCATATCCTGCCACTCGTGGCCATAGACCCAACGCATCCTCATTTCACGTTCGTGCTGTCGGTTCCTTTGGGGGCCCCCTATGATTCCAAAACGCAGCCAAACTCCAGGAATGGCCAAACGACTCCTGACGGTCATCCCGCGCAGGAAGCGGCTAGACCCGCTCAGCCGCGAGTTCTCTCGCTGGAGTTCGCCCCACCTCGAAAGGGAACGCGCGCACCAACCAAGTGTTCAAGGCTCGGCCTCGTCAGTGTCGCACCAGCCATATCAACTCCATCCAGACAGGTCGCCCCATCAAAGACGGTCCCCACACCTCTTCTGCAGCGGCGGAGCTCCGGCCTCTTCATCTGTTCTCTGATGATGCGCACAATGTATGTGAAGAAATGGGTATAGGGTATGTTTGGCCGCTCACGATGTCATCATGGACCCGTCCTCGGCGGGTTTCCCAGACACCTTACACCGACCAGGATCCAGAGTATCGTCCCGGCACCTCTTCTCCACAATCGCCAACTCGTCTTCCATGTCTCTGGCGGCTACCGCTGGCTCACCTATCCTCCATATACCGTTGCACAACCGCTTAGTCTCAGCCAGGTTCGGAGAACGAAGATCGCGCTCTCTCTGTCGCCTGTCCAACTCCGAGAGTGCGAAGACCCCCATCACCAGCAGCGGCACCGTTATTACACTTCCCAACAAGAACCTTTCCAGCGCGAACGGCTTCCCGGCCATTGGTCTGCGTCGCACGCAGGCAACTGACGCACTCCATCAAATTCTCGACCGGAACGCGCGGTGCTGAGGCCCTCTTCACAGCCGCGTTTGGGGCAAGGGCACCTGGAACCAAGGGCTCGATCACTGGGAACACGTAAAACTCACGAAGCACTTTACGCCCGACCTCCCTTCTATCATCATTATCCAGCAACCACCGCCGAACGTCGGGATTCTTCATCGAACCAGTTACCCTGGCCACGAAAGCCAGGAGCCCCCGCATCTCCATCAGCACGCATGGCTCATTCTGACTGACAGACGACGAGCCGTCTATGCTAATCAATCCCCTCCAGGAGGGGGCGACAGCGTCGCTCTCAGGGCTATGTCCCCCATGGGCAGCGGAGGCCAAGACTGACCCCCTGGCTCCCGCATTGCCCCCAATGAGACCACAACGCAAACGTCACGTCGCACAACAGCCGAGATGCACTTTGCAAACTTCTTCGAGGTCTCATCGCCATCCAGTTAAACATGCCACCCGTCGGACCTCGGAATGCTTTGATACAGGGTCACTCCATCGAGCACGGTGCACCGAGTCGGACAATCAAAGGCCGCCCAGCGCAACACTCCCTCCTTCATTGGAGCCCTTATACTCGAAGCCGCGCGGTCCCACACCCACATGTCAGGGGCATTGCAGTATTCCCAGTTACATCCCACGACGAGAGACGAAGGAGAAGGCCTGATCAGAAGCCGGCTTGGCTTTTCAGAAGCCCTCGCGCCTTCTGATAAGTACTTTGTGGATTCGGGGAAGGCCTAGAAAACCTATCAGAAGGCTGGGGGGCTTCCGAGCCTTCTGAGAAGGTGCGCCCCTTCTCACTTCCCCCCTGGCTCGCCGCCGACGATCGTAGAGACTTCCAGATGCGCGCAAGATGGCCCAGGAAGTTCCAAAGTGGGTCCCCGAGGCCAACGATATATTGATGAGCAACTGGGTGTTCTGTGTTTCTCGCTTGCACTACATTTCGCCTCGAAGGGACTTGGCAGGGAGCCAGGGAGGCCCCAAATCAAAGATGGTCCACTCGACACCCCCGGAATTTCTATCACAAGATCCGCGAGACTCCCGAAGCCCGCGAGACTCTCGAAGACGCCCCAGAGAAGCCCCAAGATGGCCCAAGGTGTTCCCAAGGGCACATGAGGGTTTCCACGAGGGCACGGGCGGCGATGACTCGCCCGAGGCGTCCTTCATGAAGCAGTACCTGCCTGTAGCGCAGTACGGATCCGTGGGCAAGCTCACGTTGCCATGAGCCGTCCTTTCGTCCAGGCACGCGCCAGGGGAGCCGTAGACCAGGCAGAGATCCGATTCGCAGCGGGCACCTGCTGAGTCGGGGGACCGGCAGAGTGCCAGCGCGGCCTGCTGGCTTGCAGGCGTGGTCAGCAGCTCTGCGCCGCGGTCCAGCAAGTTCACCTCGGGCGTGATCGGGTTGGTGGAGGTGAACCTGGACACCGCGGACTCCTCGGGCAAGCCCCACGAGACCTGCACCAGCTGCTGCTCCTGGATGGAGAAATAGTCGCGCATGATTGCGAAGAAGCGGACCAGGTCATTCTCCTCATCGCCGATCTCTGGTGGCTTCGTCGCGGTTTTCAGCAGCACGCCTGCAGCGGAGCCACTGGCAGCTGTTGCGAGGAGCCAGAGGGCCACAAGCGACACCCTGTAACGAAGCACGAAGCTGAACAGCGGACCAGCGCAGAAGCGCTCGAGCCACGGCTCGCCCTTCATCGACCTCCTTCTTGTGGCTCGAGCAGGCTCGGGCTTCTTGAAAGCAGCGATCAGCCTACGAAAGCCGCCCCAGCAGCAGCCGGGCCCTCCGCAGCTGCCCGCGGGCTTCTGGGGCCCAAAGCAGAGACACGGGTGCCCCATGAAGAACCGCTCGTAGACGCACAGTGAGCTGGCGAAGAAGGAGACGCACCACAAGAAGTCGAAGACTACCACTATGCAGGCGAAGAGGCAGAAATGGGATACTGCGGGAACTGGGTTGAACGCGCCGAAGAAGAATGCCGCGCCCGTGGTCGCGGTGGTGGTGAGCATAGCCGAAAAAGCACGGCGGTAGCCCAGCGCGAACGTGTCCGCTGTCGTGCCCATCCCGTCGAGCGCCACTGGAGCCTGCTTCCAGGCGTCGACGAGCACAAAGATGTCGTCGGCCCCGATGCCCAAGATCATAAAGATCGTCAGGAACTGCAGGAAGCCGACCCCGTCGGGCCTAATGAATTTCCACACCAGGAAGGCCGGGGGGCAGGACATCACCACTTGGAGCATCCCCATGCTCGATAGGAAGAAGGATTCGATCGTGAACCACATGTAAAAGAAGACAAGAAGAAACGAGCCGATGGCAAGGGCGCAATCGTGGATGAGCAAACTCTCCATCGACTTGAGGGCCGTGAACTCCGTCAGCAGCATGGGCCTCACCTCGCCATTGGTATCACTGATGGCCTCTTTCGAGGCCTCCTGGTATAGGTTCCACAGCTTTCCTGTGTATTCGGCCTCCAACTCAGCCTGATTATGACCGTCATGCCCCATCATCCACATCGACATCAGGAATGGCGTCCCGTGCTCGGCGAGGAAGCCGCCCTGGCACGCGAAGGAAGGCAGGACGAACCGACGCAGCGGCGACATGAGCGGGTTGTCTGGGCTGCAGACCTCCTCGAGGAACCCCCGCAGCGCATCACCCTGCAGAGGCTGCGCACTCCCATGCTCGGTGTGGTCCCAGGCGGTGGAGGAGCACATGGGAGACAGGAACGGGGGCGCGAACCGCCAGGAGGCGTCCTGTGCCTCCATGCTGGCGCAAAAGTCTTCCATCGCCGAGGACAGGTGCGCCTCCGTCGCGACGGGGTCACCGTGGGCGGACTCCGGAAGCAGTGCCAGGTGGTCTGGCCTGCCCTTCAGGCAGGTCAGCACCTGTCGGCAACACGCAAGAGGTGCGACCCCAGGCAAGAAAGGAGCTTCTGGGAACGCGGCTTACCGACCGCTGCACGCGATGCGACAGCAGCGGCCTGCGTGCTTGAGCTTGCCCATCCTCCCACCAGCCGCGCCCCCCTGAAAGCCGGGCATCAAACCCAGACATCCGAAGTCTTGCATTTTCCGATACGGGGCCCGGCCGGGCCCCGTATTGAAAAACTGAGTGTTTCTGGGGCAGTCCCCGGGCCAGGCGAGGCCCCCCAGAGGCCGACAACGGCCGAAAACCTCCCGTCACGATTTTTCACGTTTCGAGCATGTCTGGGAAGGTCACTCCGGTGAAGGACCACTCTTGACGGCGAGACCTGGGGGAAGTGAGAGGGGGCAGGCTTTCTGAGAAGGCGGCGGGACTTCTCAGAAGCCCTCACGCCTTCTGAGAAGTCCTCTAAGCCTTCTCCGAAGACACAGGCGGCTTCTCCGAAGGCCCGAGGTATTGTGAGAAGCCTGACCGCCTTCTGAGATGGCATGGCCCCTGTCACTTCCCCCCTGGGCTCGCCGCCGACACGGTCACTCCTAGGTGGCGACATCCGAACCCAACCCCCGCCACCCATCGAGTTGCCTGAATCGTTGATCGGTGAGGGTGGGATTCGGATTTCGCCGCCGAACTCCAGCGAAGGGCCGATCTTGCGTGCAGCAGCGGCCCCGACTCTTTCCCCAGGGGTAGTTTTCCGTCCCAGATCCGTTTTTGGTGTCCAGGTCCTGGTGACCGACAGTGGCCCCGAGGGCAGAATTCCAGGAAACACTGGACCGAAGAACACAAGAGCAAAAAAAAGGTCGTCCGAGATCTGGGATCCAGGATCGGAAGAGGCATGTCCGAGGAGGGGCCGCTCTTGCCCCAGCGCGAGCGTGTATGGGAGGGTAACTCTGGCGCAGGGCCGCTCTTGCGTGCAGCAGCGCCTGGTCCTGCGGCGTCTCCTGCCCGCTGGGGGGGCCCTGCGGCGGGCCGGCTGGCGGTGCGCAGGCCAAGCTGGGCTCGCCGGTCAGGGAGCACATGCACGCCCCCAGGGCGTTGCCAAAGCCTGCGTCGAAGCTCTCTTTGACGGTCTCGGGCACCTCTGTGGGGGGGGGGGCGCAAGACGGGGGTTCGGGGGACTCGGGCTAGCCCGACGGAGCCGTCAGGAACATGACGAGGCCCAGTCTAGAGATCCGACGCGAGCTCCCGGTGCAGACATGGACCGCCAAAATTCAGGACGGGCCCGCCAGAGAGCGCCAGCGGACGCGAGTTCCGGCGAAGTCGAGTCCTACGTTTCCCCGACTCTGAGGGGAGCCGAAAGCTAGGCCGACTGACGTCGCGCATCGCGCCCCGCGATGCGCGGCGCGCGACGTCTTCGCGCCCTCACGCCACCCCCGTGGAACAGGGCAACCGCTCTGGCCCCGACCGCCAGGCGCGCCTTCGATGATCCTCCGAACGAACGTGTCAGTAGCGCCAACGTGTGCCTGTCAGCCGAGGCCCTTCGACGCGACGCAGGCGGTGTAGTGAGGGCCGACACAAGCTGTGCGTGTCGTCGGCGGGGCTGAGCGGGGCAACACTCACTCTGGGCTGGCTGGTTAGCACACGTTCCGAGGGCCCCCCGCACCACTGAGTGACAGAGACGGGGTCGGAGCAGGTGGGGGGTCGGGGGAATGGCGCCGCATCGCCGATGCATCGGCGATGCAACGTGGAGAAAGTCGGGCTCCACATCGATCCGCATCGCCGATGCATCGGCGGTGCGGCGCCATCCTCCGAGACCATCTACTCGGACCCCATCTGGGAGGCCTACATCAGATCTGCAGGGAGCAATAAGGATGGAATCGGGGAGCCGCCCAGTGGGGGGGAGGCTTTGACCTGGGGTCGGCGATGCGTCGCTGGCAGGTCGGCGTCGGCGACGGACTCTCTGCAGCGAAGCCGCGCGCTCCTGGGCGGGTTGGGGCACCCAGTCCCCGATCGGCGAGGCATGGGCTGTCGGGGGTCGGTGCTCCCCCTGAGCCAGTGCCCCCCTACGGCGCCCATGGACCTCTGGGCCGTCGGAGTACAGCTGAGCGAGCATGGAGGTGGGCGGGGTGCAGACCGGGTCGCCGCCAGACGCGGGGTGCCACAGGAGACAGTAGTCGTCCTGGAAGTCTCTCGACCCGAAGAGAGTGTCCTCGAACTTCTTCATCGCGTTCATGTTGCGCTCGGTCAGCAGGTTCTTGGACCGCGCGTCGCAATCGTCGCCGGGGCACCCGGTTCCCGTGGCCTCTGGGGTGCGCCGAAGGAAGAGGTCCACGGAGAGGGGAGATACGCATCATGACCTGAGGCACGGGCGCGGAAGAGTGGGGGACAGCGGGTTTGCTGAAAGAAAGGGTCCAGGAAATCTTGGAGATATCATGGCCCCAGCCATGATATCCCCCCTTGGGGGGACAAAACAATACCGATGCCGCTGGTCTCCTGCCATCGCCCGAGGCGCGGTCTGACCAGGATTTCGAGGCGAATCCAGTCGCGGCCACGAGGGAAGAGCAGCGGCATCGGCAGCTCCTCCTCCGCCGACCCCTCTCGGACGCCCCCGATCCTCGTACATGATCAGGATGGCGTTCCCGGGAACAGACCGAGGCTTGACGCCGCCCACCATCCGGCGACCGCCGCCCCCACTGCCGTCCTCTCCAGCATCTGCCCAGGAGGGGTTGCAGACTGGGGAGCCGAAGACCCTCCCGGGGCTGCAGCCATGCTCTTCGAGGTGCTTCCCGGCGTAGTCCGCCACCGCGACTGCGCGAGAGTGAGGTGTCGGAATGTTGTGGTCGTCTAGCACGAGTCCACTGCGGAAATAACCGACCATCGAAGATTTGTCTGATCCCCCCCCATTAACGAGCGGCGAACATATCCTGAACGCGCACTCGCGGTCTGGATGGCGCGATGCCGCAGTCTGGATCCCGCGGTTGCACGAATACGTTCCGCACAATTTCCGCGGGGTCACGGACCAGGGGCCCGGCCCGCGAGGCCGCGTACACGGATATGTTGCTCGCCCAGATTGCCTATCGAAGAATTTCCACCGGGACCCCCCCGATGGCAGCACGCACCCTCTAAGAAATTCACTGCCAGTCCCAGCGATTTTGCTTCCAGACACCCGGGTCGACCTCCAGGCGGCTGCAAGACAGCCAGAGGTCGCCCCAGAACGGCTGTGAGATTCCCAAAGACGATTCAAAGACGGCCCAGCGAGCCCTCTGGGCCGCAAGATCTCCCCAAGATGCCACAAGTGGCCCAGATGATTTTCCAAGAGACGCCTGAAGATGGCTCTAGCGAGGCCCGCAAAGGCGAATTGCATTGAGAAGCCTCGAAGGAAATTTGAACTGTTTACTTCCAGGCATCGCGCCCAAGACGGCCCCGGGACCCCCGCCAAGATGGAGGAAGAGGGGCTGCGGACAAAGAGAATCTCTTTAAGACACGCGCCAGTCCAGACAGGGCACTGAACCGAAACGGTCATAACATCAACCTCATTCCTGCTGCGCTGCGGCGCTGGCGCGGTGACAGCGCCTGCCGCAGGCAGCTGGATACAGCTGCACGATATCGCTGGACAGCACCGTTCCGCCAGTGTCTGAAAGCTTGAACCCGCCATAAAGCCCGCCGATGGTCAATAAAAGCATGAGGGCCAGAAAGAAGCAAAAGGCGCAACAACTGCACACGACCTCTCCTGCCAAGAACCGCTCCCAGCGAGAAGGGTGTACACTCTCGGCGTCAACTGGCGTTGTGACGGGCTGTCTCTCGGCCAGCTTGGCGCCGAGCTCACGCGAGCCCCTTTTGCTCATAGAGCTCGAGAACGACAGCCTCTGCAAATGACTGATCGAGCCTTCCTGCGGCTCCAAGCATTCTGCGGCGGCGGCATCTGCGGGGAGGCTCGCGGCGCGTGCAGGCGACTCCTCGCTCTCTGCGGCGACGGCATCGTGCTCTGCGGCCTCAGCGGCAAAGGCGATTGCGCGGTGCCTCGCGGCTCGCCTCTGCGCCTCAGCTCCCTCTGCGGCGGCGGCCCCGTGCAGAGTGGCCTCTGCGGCGAAGGCAACTGCGCGTTGCCTCCCAGCACGCCCGGGCGCCTCCTCAGCGCCCTCCGCATCGACGGCGTCGTGCCCCAGCACCTCTGCGGCGAAGGCAACTGCGCGGTGCTGCTTGACAGCGCGCCCAGACGCCTCCTCTGCGCCCTCTGCGGCGACGGCGTCGTGCCCTGCGGCATCTGCGGCGACGGCACCGGCACCGTGCTCTGCGGCCTCTGCGGCAAAGTGAACCGCGCGGTGCCTCGAGACGCGCTGGGTCGCCTCAGCGCCCTCAGCGGCGGCGGCGCCATGGTCTGCAGCCTCTTCGGCGAAGTCACATGCGGGGAGGATCGCGGCGTGCCTGGACGCGGCAGCGCCGTCTGTGCCACTACGGATATCGACGTGAACGGCCGCCATGTTTGCCGCTGGGTGAACTCCACGCCTGCACGTGCTCGTTGGCCGTCATCTCTGCCATCCGTCGCGTGCGTTGAACAGAGATGGCATGGGGCAGAAGGCAGACATGATTGGAAAGGAGCAGGAGCCAGGAGGGGAGGTGGCAGAGATCCAACTTGAGAAGTGCACTGCTGTCTGTGCCGCTTCAGGTCAGACGTCTGTTTCACCAGTTCGATGGGATCCCTTTCGACACGATTATCATTGCAAGTTCAAGCCAGTCAAGGGTGCCAACCAGCGAAAGGGTGAGGGGGAGGGGGAAGGGAGAGGGGAGAGGAAGGAAGGGGTGAGGGGCATAGTTGAGAGGGGCCGAAGGCGCTCGCTATCCACAACGACAGAATGCGGGGATTTGAACTTAAACGACCTAAGACTGGAACACTTTGATGATGGGATGATGGGTAAATACCAGCACGCGGTCAGAGAAAAGAAGACAGTAGCACTCGTCTCTCGAAATCGCCAGAAGGGGAAACGGGAGAAGAGATGGGGAACAGGCCAGGCACGCTCGCGCCATATCTGACATCCTGCCCCTCCCACCCATCCCTCCCTACTGCGCTGATTTCTGATCGTTTCACCGACGGGTGTCATAGCGGACCTGGAGTTATGTGCAATCCGAAAAGGGGAGCTGCGTACATTGGAGGAGGAGGAGGAGGAGGAGAAGGTGGAGGAGGAGGAGGAGGAGGAGGAGGAGGAGGGGGATGAGCGGGAGGAAGAGGATGATAAGGAAAGAGGAGGACGAGGAGAAACACCAGCAGCGGGAGCAGGAGTGGGAGAAGCGGGAGCAGCAGGATGACCAGGGGAAGGCGGGGGGAGGGGAAAGAAGCGGGGCGACAGCGACGAGGAAGCACTCGGATCCGGCAAAGTGGCCCGCGCTGTAGCGAGAGCGTTAGCCTGAATGGTAGAAGCACAGCACCGATCCTAAAATGAGGCCCACGCTGCAGCAGTAGCGCCACTTTGAAAGTATCGATACCGAAAACGTTCAAATTGGAAAGACACATAGGAAAAAACACTCGGACCAATCCTGTTTCGAAAAACAGCACGCGGAGGAGGGCGCGCCACTCTCAGCACATCTTCAGGGGAGAGAGGAGAGTAGTATTCATGTTGTGGTAGAGATAATTGGCACTTGCTCTTTTTATGATTCAGTGCAACTGCTTCAGCTTTCAAGATTACTGTCACAAAACAGCAATGTGAGAACAGAAATAGAAGACATGAGTGAGTGCGTAGAGAGCGTGTGCACGGTAGTGGTAGAGAGAGGAGACGGGATGGGATATAGTGGCGAGGGGACGGGAGAGTGCAGAGGGCAAGCTTGGCGCGCCCACTCCACAGCTGATACCCCACCCCTGCTCCACCATGGCCTCTCATCACGCTCCACTCTTCTGTGTGCCGAGCAGGGTGTAGAATCGTAGCGGGAAGCAGCTGGGACGGGGCCGGCGTCTGCAGAGCGCCAGAGGGTCACGCCGCATCACCAGAACATCGGCGATGCGTCGCGATCCAGAGCACGGATCGGGCGTCGCGCAGGGATGCCCGCCCGCTTTCCCCTCTCCTGCTATATACGTTCGGTCCTCATGGTGGACGTGGAGCACGACCTCCACAGCGAGTCCAAGCCTCTCCTAAACGGCAGCGACTGATTTGACATGGCCTACATTGACGCCACGGCACTTGTGTCCGACGACATCAGCGGGGTGCAGCGTTCTCTGACTTGCCGCATTCGCAGAACTGCAGACAATCGATCGGAGCGAGATTGGCGCAACAAGATACGTCCACATGCAAATGAAGCATGACAGGAATGGACTCTCGAAAGTGGGAACGCCAGTCAAAGTCGTGAAACCAGCAGCGTACTTTTGAGCAATTTTCCTTCTGAGCTGGTGGCATATGTCACAGCCGTTGCCAGGCGAATTGGCGAAGTCTGGGCGGTTTCGAAAAGCTCGAAACAGCGTGGCGCGACGCGTATATCACGGGGAGTTAGAAGCTGGCTCTCTTCGACTCGCACGTCATATCCAAACTCACACACAGTTTAGCAGGGCTTTGCTTCAGGAAAACTGGCCGGGACAAGAGCGACGAGCTCTAAGCAAGACGTCCGAGTGAGTTTTCAACGGAGCAGTTCTGTGTCAGGAGGGGAGGGATGAGGCCAAATCCGCGCAAAGAACGGTCTCTGGACTCCCGGGGTCCATCTGGTGCAGTCTTTCACCGCGGATCCTTTTTGTTCACGGTCCCAGGGTCCGAATATTGGCCCGAGGCCGAAAAAAAGCTTACCCTGGCGAAGAACCCAACCCCTTCTACGTGCGTGGAAACTATCAACAGGACCGCTTGATGCACAAGAGCTCGTTGGAGTTGGGGGTGAGCATTGCCCCTGAAAACAATGCCGGAGAACGTCGGACCAGGATCGGCACGCACTCGCGCGACTTAAATCGCACACGGGAAGTTAAATAATGCTCCTCCGCTGGAGGCTTCGGTGGACGCCGAAGTGGACCCACCTCCAGTGGACCACAAAACGTGTGAGGGGTTCGCCCAAAGTGGACCCGAGTGCGCATGCGGACCCTGCCACTGGAGCCTTCGGTGGACCTCCCTATGGGGCCACGAAACGTGAGGGATGTGCCCAAATAGACCCGAGTGCGCATGTGCGGACCCTGCCACTGGAGCCTTCGGTGGAGCTCCCCACGGGGCCACGAAACGTGTGAGGGATGTGCCCCAATGGATCCGAGTAGTACGCATGCGGACCCTGCCACTTGAGCCTTCGGTGGAGCTCCCCACGAGGCCACGAAACGCTTGAGGCACCCACACACACACACACACACACACAGTCACATTCACATTCACATTCACATTCATACACACACACACACACACACACACATGGAGCCGCACCTAGACGGCACATTGGCACGAAATAACTACATAGCACCCCGCAATTGCGGATAAGAATGAGGGGGCGGGCGCGGGCGACGCGGGCGTCGAGCTAGCGGACCGCCGCAGGCGCCGCATCTTTGGGTTGGTCAATGAACG
>CAUYUJ010020982.1:115000-130000 GCA_963575745.1 Prorocentrum cordatum | reverse complement strand
GGCCCAAAAACATTTCCATCATATCGAATCCTGAGCAGCACTGTTTTGCCACTTGAGTTCCAAGCCATAATTCTTCCCAGTATATACAACCAAATCTAGATGCGCTTGCAAGGTGATGGGGTCCGTAGCCACGAGCATAATATCGTCTGCGCGTAGAACATCTTCAGTAATCAAGCATGGCTTGGTTGGTCTGCCAAGACGTTTCAAATTTAAGCGTGCATCCACCGTCTCCAAAAGAATAGACAAAACAATGATGAACAAACTCGGCGAAAGCGGGCAACCTCGCGCAATGCCAGCAAATTGTGTACGGAAGGATGATGTAGTACCCCGATGTTGCACAATAAACTTGTGTTTCTTGCATATGCCCCTGACCAGATCGACCATCCCAGCCGGCACCCCAGCCTGTTGCAATGCTCATACAAGACCTCTTGGACTGACCCGACCGAACGTTTTACTCCAAAAGGAGCAATCATAACTTACCGCCTGTGTCTTCAAGCGCTGCGTCAATCAACCACCTCGCCGACAACAGCGCTTCGTTGGCCCGACGACGCGACCGAAAACCGCATTGAGATTCACGCAATGTCATTTTCAACTCATCCGGATTTGAGTCGGTGTAAAAGTATGCTGGCCAATATCCTTCTCCCCACAGCAACAAAAAGTATAGGCCTATAGATCGAAGGCAGAGGCGCATCACCCAGCTTGAAGGTTGTCACTACAGATGCTTCCCGCCACTCTTCCGGATTGTCCTCCTTTTCCAAGCACTCGTTGCACAAATAAGTCAAGATCTCCACCGCGTCGTCGGTGTCAAATAGTGCCTTCCATAGTTCTGGCGGCACGCCGTCGGTCCCTGCAGCTCGCTGCACTCGAAGATGCTTGACTGATCGCCTTGCTTCTTTCAGTCGGATTCGGCCCACGTCGACGGACAATTCTGCTCGTCTGTTTGCCGGCTGTGGTGCTGGGTGATCTTCTGGATGCGGCCGCCATTGCACCGTCGCCAAGTACGTTGCCATAGCCAGTGCCCGGTCTGCAGAATCAACCAAATGACCTTCTGTATCCCGCAGCCGCCCACATTTGTAAAGAGCATGTTTGCGCAATTGTCGTCTGGGCGGCCTCTGTAAGCAACTAGCGTTTGTCCGCCTTCGCGGACTGCTTGATCGCTTTGCTGACGAGGTTGACATCGGCACCACCTTGTCGCAATTTGTCGCGCTCCTCGATGAAGTCGAGAGCGCGTTCAGATATCCATGGGCGCTATCTCTTTACCGCCCGGCGCGGCAGGAACTCGACCGCAGACCGTAGCATGAAGAGTGATACTGCCGAAGCTGTCTCGTTCAAGGGCTCTTTAAGTGGTTGCTTCTTCCACGCATCCACAAATAACTGCGCGCGTTTCTTGCTGGCGTCCGGATCCCTCAACGTGCCGACGTCCAGCTTGGGCTCACCGTGCGCCCAGCCTGTCTTGGGAATAACAATCTCCAAATCAACAACGTAAACAAAGTGATGTGGCTGCAGATGCCGTCGACGATCGCTCCATACCGCAGTGATTGCAAACAACCACTCTTTGGGCACAACCACGTGGTCCAACTGTTCAAATCTCCGGGCACAGTGCTCCCGTAAGGTTTGATTCCGATGTCGTGATACGTAAAGGTGTTCATCGCCTGTATTGAGAGACGCGTTCGCAACGCACGCCTCGAATGTGTGGCATAACTATATAAGGAGCTCCCTATTCGATGTAGGCGTCCAGGCCGAAACCAAAGTATGACAAACATGTTCTCCGAAATCGGCTTCTTCTCCAGCGTACCTGTCCAACGAACGTGCGTTAAAATCATCCAAAATCAGCGCTGGCCCGTGATACCGGCATGCAGAAGCAAATGTAGCATGATCTGCATAGTAATCATGACGAACATCATAGTCGTGATCATTAGTCCAAGCGTAAGCTGTACTCAGAGTAAATCCAAGTTGGTGCCTTCGACATTCCACGAGGCGATCCTGCCACACAACACTGGCATACATGGAAATACAGCAATATTACTGATTCTTGGTTCACGTGTACATGCCGTGCCAATGTGCCGTATTTCCGAATGATGCCCCTTTTTCCCTCCCTTCTTACCCTGCCATTTCCCTTCCCGGTCCGGCAAAGCATTTCGTTGGCCCTGGAGGCGAGGTGCTGGAGTTCCGGGCTGTTGATAAGATCGTCTCAATTGCCCCACGTGCCATGCCAGCAGAGCTGAAGTTGGTTGTTGGACACTGTAGCCTGCACCACTGGCTCTCCAGCTGCTTTGAAGATTTGGTTGTTCGCGTCCACACGAATCTCTTCTCTGGAATAATTCCACTCGAGGAAGACCTTCCGGAGACCGAACAAAAACGACTCTGGCACCCGTTTCTCAACAGGTATGTCGGGGCGAACCCACACCACATTTCCTTGATGTTTGATTTGAGCCCTGCCGAAGACATTGACAAATTGATCCCTGGACAAAGCATTCCCAAACTTGACGAAAACGATGTTGTGAAAGTCGCCCTTCGTGAAGATGTCGATGTGCTCCGGTGTCTTCAGTCGCGGAACCTGCCACTGGAGCCGTCGGTGAAGCTCCCTGTGGGGCCACGAAACGCTTGAGGGATGTGCCCAAGTGGACCCGAGTACGCAGGCGGACCCTGCCGCTGGAGCCTTCGGTGGAGCTCCGCACGGGGCCACAAAACGCTTGAGAGATGTGCCCAACTGGACCCGGGTGCGCATGCGGACCCTGCCACTGGAGCCTTCGGTGGAGCCCCCTATGGGGCCATGTAACGTGTGAGGAATGTGCCGAGAATTGACCCGAGTACGCATGCGGACCTTGCCACTGGAGCCTTCGGTGGAGCTCCCTAAGGGACCACGACACGTGTGAGGGATGTGCCGAAATGGACCCGAGTACGCATGCGGACCCTGCCACTGGAGCCTTCGGTGGAGCTCCCTACGGGGCCACGAAACGCTTGAGGGATGCGCCCAAATAGACCCGAGTGCGCATGCGGACCCTGCCACTGAGGCCTTCGGTGGAACTCCCTATGGAGCCATGAAACGCTTGAGGGATGTGCCGAAATGGACCCGAGTACGCATGCGGACCCTGCAACTGGAGCCTTCGGTGGAGCTCCCTGTGGGGCCACGACACGCTTGAGGGATGTGCCGAAATGGACCCGAGTACGCATGCGGGCCCTGCAACTGGAGCCTTCGGTGGAGCTCCCTACGGGGCCACGAAACGCCTGAGGGATGTGCCGAAATGGACCCGAGTACGCATGCGGACCCTGCCACTGGAGCATTCGGTGGAGCTCCCTACGGGGCCACGAAACGTGTGAGGGATGTGCCAAAAAGGACCCGAGTACGCATGCGGACCCTACCACTGGAGCCTTCGGTGGAGCTCCCTATGGGGCCCACAAAACGCTTGAGGGATGTGCCCAAATGGACCCGAGTCGCATGCGGACCCTGTCACTAGAGCCTTCGGTGGAGCTCCCTAGGGACAACGACACGTGTGAGCGCTTTGCCCAGATAGACGCGAGTACGCATGCGGACCCTGCCACTGGAGTCTTCGGTGGAGCTCCCTCTGGGACCACGAAACGTGTGAGGGATGTGCCCAAAAGGACACGGGTGCGCATGCGGACCCTGCCACTGGAGCCTTCGGTGGAGCTCCCTACGGGGCCACGAAACGAGTGAGAGATATGCCAAAATGGACCTGAGTACGCATGCGGATCTAGCCACTGGAGCCTTCGGTGGAGCTCCCTACGGGGCCACGAAACGCCTGAGGGATGTGCCCAAATGGACCCGAGTGCGCATGCGGACCCTGCCACTGGAGTCTTCAGTGGAGCTCCCTATGGGGCCACGAAATGTGTGAGGGATGTGCCGAAATGGACCCGAGTACGCATGCGGACCCTGCAACTGGAGCCTTCGGTGGAGCTCCCTACGGGGCCACGAAATGCTTACGGCATGTGCCGAAATGGACCCGAGTGCGCATGCGGACCCTACCACTGGAGCCTTCGGTGAAGCTCCCTACGGGGCCACGAAACGTGTGAGGGATGTGCCCAAATCGACCCGAATACGCACGCGGACCCTGCCACTGGAGACTCTGGTGGAGCTCCCTATGGGGCTACGAGACGTGTGCCCAAATGGACCAGAGTACGCATGAAGACCCTGCCACTGGAGCCTTCGGTGGAGCTCCCTACGGGACCACGACACGCTTGAGGGATGTGCCGAAATGGACCCGAGTACGCATGCGGACCCTGCCACTGGAGCCTTCGGGGGAGCTCCCTATGGGGCCACGACACGCTTGAGGGATGTGTCCAAATGGACCCGAGTGCGCATGGGGACCCTGCCACTGGAGCCTTCGGTGGAGCTCCCTGCGGGGCCACGAAACGCCTGAGGGATGTGCCCAAATGGACCCGAGTGCGCATGTGGACCCTGCCACTGGAGCCTTCGGTGGAGCTCCCCATGGGGCCACGAAACGTGTGAGAGATGTGTCCAAGTGGACCCGAGTACGCATGCGGACCCTGCCACTGGAGCCTTCGGTGGAGCACGAAACGTGTGAGGGATATGCCAAAATGGACCTGAGTACGCATGCGGACCCTGCCACTGGAGTCTTCAGTGGAGCTCCCTACGGGGCCACGAAATGTGTGAGGGATGTGCCGAAATGGACCCGAATACGCATGCGGACCCTGCCATTGGAGCCTTCGGTGGAAGGCCCCATGGGGCCACGAAACGTATGAGGTATGTGCCCAAATGGACCCGAGTACGCATGCGGATCCTGCCACTGGAGCCTTCGGTGGAGCTCCCTATGGGGCCACCAAACGTGTGAGGAATGCGCCCAAGTGGACCCGAGTACGCATGCGGGCCCTGCCACTGGAGCCTTCGGTGGAGCTCCCTATGGGGCTACGAAACGTGCGAGGGAGGTGCCGAAATGGACCCGAGTACGCATGCGGACCCTGCCACTGGAGCCTTCGGTGGAGCTACCTACGGGGCCACGAAACGCTTGAGGGATGTGCCGAAATGGACCCGAGTACGCATGCGGACCCTGCCACTGGAACTTTCGGTGGAGCTCCCTACGGGGCCACGAAATGTGTGAGGGTGTGTCCAAAAGGACACGGGTGCGCATGCGGACCCTGCCACTGGAGCCTTCGGTGGAGCTCCCTGCGGGGCCACGAAACGCTTAAGGGATGTGCCCAAGTGAACACGAGTACGCATGCGGACCCTACCACTGGAGCCTTCGGTGGAGCTCCCTACGGGGCCACGAAACGTGTGAGGGATGTGCCAAAAAGGACCCGAGTACGCATGCGGACCCTGCCACTGGAGCCTTCGGTGGAGCTCCCTATGGGGCCACGAAACCACGAAACGTGTGAGGGGTGTGCCCAGATGGACCCGAGTACGCATGCGGACCCTGCCACTGGATCCTTCGGTGGAGCTCCCTATGGGGCCAAGAAGCGTGTGAGGAGTGCGCCGGAACTATGATGATAATGTCGATGGTGGTGGTGGTGGTGGTGGTGGTGGTGGTGGTGGTGGTGGTGGTGGTGGTGGTGGTGGTGGTGGTGGTGGTGGTGGTGGTGGTGGTGGTGGTGGTGGTGGTGGTTGCAATGGGAAGTGGAAAAAGAAGGATAAGGTGGAAGCGAAGGGAAGGGTGAGGAGGAACATGAGAGGAGTGAGGAGGGGGAGGAGGAAGGAGGAAGGAGACGCGCGGCGCTGCGAATCCAAAACGAGGACCCAACACCCATTCAGGGCTGGGAAAAATCCTTCCCGAACCTAGAACCTCGCACCGGTCAGCCCATCCTGCTGTCTGGAACCAGTGCTGAGCCACCTCAGACGCCCAGACGGCTCCCCAACTCTGGCGCACGCTGTTCCAGACAGGACCCCCAGAAGCCCCTGGGCGTGGGAGCTCGGCGCAGACGGGGGCCGCCCGCGCCTCGCATGGGCGCCGGTTGTCCAGGCGCAGGCACGTTTGCTCATCGAGGGCGCACGCGGTCCTTCCCCATCCCTTCGCCCTCCTCCCCCGCCTTCTGCGGCAACTCACGGGAGCCTCCCATACCACCTTGTTGGCTCGTGCTCATCGACGCTAGCCGACGCTAAATCTGCGCTAAATCCACCCTAATCTGAACCGGCGCTATCCCATCGACTGCCAGGCGCTACTCAGCGCGAGTGCAACCAAAAAACGCAACTGCGACCAGTACACGACGCCTCCGTGATTTGCCACCGAAGGCGTCAGTTGTCCAGGCGCCGGCAGAGTTGCCTATCGAGGGCGCACTCGGTCCTTCCCGCCCCTCCGCCCCCCTCTCACGCCTCTGCTTCCGGCTCTTTCGAAGATTGACCAAACGCCACTTAGCAAAACGCAGCGGGGTAGCGGGTAGCTAACCGACGTCCAAAAACAACCGAATGTATCCGGCGAGACGCGCGTCGAGTAGCGAAACCTACTGGGGACTGCACCGGCACATTCTAATACCAATGTCGAGTGATCTGGTGCAGATTTCCTCAGTCGACTTGTCTGGGCGGGCGTTCTCTCAAGATCCGAGTCTTCCTGCCCCCGCTCCTTCACCCGAATCCGCGGTCCTCGGCGCCATCCTCGGCCCGGCACGGTGCAAACGTTCCGTCGAGAGGGCAGGTGGTCAAGCGGCGCACTCTTGCCAGATGAATCTCTGCGGCAGCACCCTAGATCTGGAGGCGGCTGGGGAATCTGAGCTGGATAAGCCCAGAGAAAACCAGGAAGATGGGGGGATGACAGCAAATTCGTTCACAACCTATGGAGTCGACAATGGAAGACGAGGAGGGAGGAGGAGGAGGAGCAGGAGGAGGATGACGACGACGTCGACGAGGACAGAGAGGAGCAGGAGGAGGAGGAGAAGGAGGAGGAAGAGGAGGAGAAGGAGGGGGAGGAGGAGGATCAATGCAAACCCAAAACTCATCAACGATATTGCAAGAAACCGGCCCTCCAAATTCCCTCTTCAAAAGCTCCTCCACGGACTCATTTTCACTGAAAGAACTGCCCCCTTGGAAGACAACCCGTTTGAAAATCCGGAATTGTATCTAAACACCATTGCTGAGACCTCAACGCCGCGAATCACGGTTACTGTTGCGTATTGAAGTCCCTGATTCGTGCCAGACCACCGTTTCTGCGACTTCAACACAACGAATCAACATATTTGTTGCGCCTTGATAGATCGACATCGTACCAAAATGCCATTCTGAAACGTTAACCATGAGATTCCTTCAAACTGCTGCAAAGTCTTTAATTGAATGCGCACGGAGCTAAGGCGAGAGCCACACTTTGAAAGAGATCTGGCCTCCATCCGTGAAACACTTAAAAACTTTGAAACACGAATGTGCCTGTCGCTAATGCGAGACATCAATGTCTTAAAACGACCCGCCCTCCACCCGTGAATCCCTTACATCTTTTAAACGAATGTGCACGGCGCTAAGGCGAGATCCACATTTTGGAAGCGGGCCGCCCTCCATCCGTGGAAAACTTTCGAATCTTACAATTTAGGATTCATCTTTATATATTAATTGTTTAGCAAAACGCCTGACCCGCCCGTTCGACCCGCCTCGGGGCGCGACAAGAAGGTATTACTTTTGCGAAAAAAACAAAATGAGAACGAGAACGAGGAGGAGGAGGGGGGGGAGGAGGGAATGCGGGCCAAACGACACTTGCATCCCATTGTGGTTGGACAGCCCTTTGGACCGGCCGCTGATAACGACACCCTAACATCCGAGGACTGGTGGCGCCTCATCCTCCTCCTCCTCCTCCTCCTCCGTTTCCTCCTCCGGCTCCAGTTCTTATGGTAAAAGCCCTGTCGCACCCCGAAGCCGGTCGAAAGGGCGGGCTGGGCGTTTCGCCTGAAACTTCATCAACATTCATGATTCTGATGTTTAATATTTGCAAGTGCTTCACGGATGGAGTGCGGCGACACTTCAAAATGTAGTTTTCGCCTCAGCGCCAAGCACATTCGTCATAAAAGTTCGCAAGTGTTTTACGGACGGAGATAGGGTCCTATTCAAAATGCGGCATTCGCCTCAGCGCCGCACATGTTCGGCTTGAAAGTTTGCAAGAGTTCACGGATCGAGGGCGGCTCCATCCCAAAATGTAGCTCTCGCCTCAGCGCGGCGAACATAATGATTAAAAGTTTGCAAGAACTTCACGGATGGAGGGCGGGTCATTTTCAAAATGTGGCTCTCGCCTTAGCACCGCGCACATTCGTCTTAAAAGTCTACAAGAACTTCACGGATGGAAGGCGGCTCCTCTTCAAAATGTATTTCTCGCCTTAGCGCGGCTCACATTAGCATCACGGATGAACGGCGGGTCATTTCTTAAATGTAGCTGTCGCCTTAGCGCCGCGCACATTCGTCGCAAGATGTTACAACAGTTTCAAACGTTCTCGCGATTAACATCCCAAACACGGTGTTTTGGCACGATGTCGGATTACCAGGGCGCAACCAATACGTTGATTCGTGATGTTGAAGTCCCAGAAATGGTGTTCTGGCACGATCCAGGATCGTCAAGACGCCACACTAGCCATGATTCGCGGCGTTGCAACCCCAGGAATGATGTTCTGGCACAAGTTCAAGATTTTCAAACGGTTGTCATCCAAAGGGGCAGCTCCTTTAGAAAAAATGAATCCGTGTAGGAGCTTTTGAAGAGGGAATGTGGAGGGAGGGTCTATTGCAAGATCGTTGATGGGTCTTGGGTTTACACTAGTCCTCCTGCTCTTCCTCCACCTCCGCTTTTGTATAGTGCTCTTCCTCCTCCTCCTCCTCCTCCTCCTCCTCCAACTCCAACTCCAACTCCAACTGAAATTACTCCTCCTCCCCCTGCTCCACCTCTTCCTCCTCCTTCTCCTGCTCCTCCTCGTCCTCCTCCTCCGTTTACTCCTCCTTTTCATTATGAATTCGCCCGCCCAACGGGCCAGAGGCGTGCTAAGATCTCCGGCAACTGCTTTACAATAATTCTACTTAGCCCGCGCGGGGCGGCTCCTGAGGGTCCCGGGAAGAAAAGTATCCCAGGCGAAGCCCGGGCGCTGCGGATCAGAGATGGTTTCCTCCTGGGCGCCGCCCTCGAGGCCGTCCAGAGAGCCCTAAGAAAGGCCAAGAGACTGCCAAGAGCTCCTCAAGATGATACAAGAGAGCTCCGAGATGCCACAAGATCGCTCCAAGACGCACAAGATGCCCCCCAAACGACGGCCCAACACGCCTCCCAGAGCACTCTCAAGAGGACCCCAAGAGGCAAAATTGCTTGCTTTCCCCTGGGCTTTGGAAAGATTTTGGCGTTTCCACCTTTTCGACTTCCCGACACCCCCTGACGGCCCAAGAGGCCCCCAAGACCGCCCCGAGAGGGCCCAAGAGGCCCCCAAGAGGACCCCAAGACGGCCCAAGAGGCCCCCAAGACCGCCTCTCAAGAGGGCCCAAGAGGCCCCCAAGAGGGCTCCAAGACGGCCCAAGAGGGCTCCGAAACTGCCCAAAAGGCTTCCAAGACGGCCCAAGAAGGCCCCAAGAACGCCCCAAGAGAGGTCCCACAGGGGGGAACACGAATCAACATTTCCAGCTCCCGGCCCTAAGAAGGCCCCAGGAGTCCCCAAGAGGCCCATAAGAGACCCCAAAACGCCCCCAACAGGCCCCCAGGAGGCCCCCAAGAGGCCCCCAAGCGTCAACAGGAGGGCCCCAAGAGGCAAAATTCAATGCTGTTCCTTAGATTTTGAAAGATTTTGGCGTTTCCACCGTTTCGGCTTCCCGAAACCTCAAGACGGCCCAAGAGCCCCCCAAGACCGCCCAAAGAGGGCCCAAGAGGCCCCCAAGAGGGCTCCAAGACGACCTAAGAGGGCCCCGAAACGGCTCAAGAAGACCCCAAGAACGCCCCAAGAGAGGTCCGAGGGGGGGAACACGAAACAACATTTCGAGCCCTCGGTCCTAAGAAGGCCCCAGGAGCCCCCAAGATGCCCAAAGAGACCCCAAGACGCCCCCAACAGGCCCTCAGGAGGTCCCAAGAGGCCCCCAAGCGGCCCCAGGAGGGCCCCACGAGGCAAAATCATTGTTGTTCCTTAGGTTGGGGAGGGATTTGGGCGTTTCCACAATTTCGGCGTCCCCACACCCCAAGACGGCCCAAGAGGCCCCCAAGACCGCCCCATGAAGGCAAAATTGGCCCCTAAGAGGGTACCAAGATGGTTTAAGAGGGTTCTAAGACGGCTAAAGGGGCCTTTAAGACAGCTCCAGGAACGCCCCAAGAGAGGTCCCAGGGGGGGAGCACGAAACAACATTTCGAGCCCTCGGTCCTAAGAAGGCCCCAGGAGCCCCCAAGATGCCCAGAGAGACCCCAAGACGCCCCCAACAGGCCCTCAGGAGGTCCCAAGAGGCCCCCAAGCGGCCCCAGGAGGGCCCCAAGGGGCAAAACAATTCTTTCTCCTGAGGTTTGGGAGAGATTTTGGCGTTTACACCATTTCGGCTTCCCCACCCCAAGACGACCCAAGAGGCCCCCAAGACCGCCACAAAAGGGCACAAGCGGCCCCCAAGAGGGCCCAAGACGGCCCAAGAGGGCTCCAAGACGGTCAAACAGGCCTCCAAGACAGCTCCAAGAACGCCCCAAGAGAGGTCCCAGGGGGGGAACACGACACAACATTTCGAGCCCTCGGCCCTAAGAAGCCCCCAGGAATCCCCAAGAGGCCCCCAAGAGGCCCCAAGAGGCCCCCAACAGGCCCTCAGGAGGCCTCCAAGAGGCCCCCAAAGCGCCCCGAGCACGCAAGCAAGTGCCAACGACACGACGCGTTTAAGAGCCCCCACGAGGCCACCAAGAGGCCTCCCGAAACAGTCCCCATAGGCAAAACGTTTCCAGACGGCCCGCGGCGCGTTCAAGACTCCCCCAGCGGCCACCAGGAAGCTTCACATGCCGGACGCAAAGCCTGATAGCAACAGCCGCCGCCGCTGCAGCTCCACACAGCGAAAGTCCACTCGGTGAGTCGACAACGGCACGCAATTATGGGACGGTGGAATGAGCAAAGCAATTCAACAATTCCTCCCTATCGCGACCCGAAACGTATCGGCAGGGCGGGCCGTGATTTTCGCCTGAGACCTTTTCACCACCATGGTTTTGAAGTTTCACAAATCTGACACAATTTCACGCAGGGATGGCGGGTCCTTTTCCAAATGTGGCTCTCGCTTTGGCGCTGTGCACATTCGTCTGAAGAATATGAAAGAGCTTCACGGGTGGCGTGCGGGTCGTTTTCAAGATGTGGCTCTCGACTCAACGCCGCGCACATTCGTCTTTAAAAGTTTGCACAAAGTGAAACGGATGAAGTGCGGATCCCTTTCGTCTCAAAATTCACAAGAGTCTCACGGATGGAAGTCGGGTACTTTTCAAAATGTGTTTCTAGCCGTCGCGCAACGAACATAAGTGTTAGAGGTACGCGATCATTTCACGGATTGACGGCGGGTTTTTCGTAAAATGTAGCTCTCGCCTTACCGCCGTGCACATTGGTCTTGGAAGCTTGCAAATGTTTCACGGATGGAGTGCGGCCCCTTTTCACGATGTGATTGTCGCCGTCGCGTCGTGCACATTATCATTAAAAGTTTGCACGAGGTGTGCGGATGGAAGGTGTGTTGTCCTCAACATGTGGTTATCGCGCTAGCGCCGGGCAAATTCGTTTTAACTGTTTGCAAAAGTTTCACCAGCTTTCAAAATTCGGTTTTCGCGTGAGCGCCGCGCACAGTCGCATTCTAAATTGCACGAGCTTCCGCAAAAAGGCCAGGTTTTTCTCAAAATGTGACTCCCGCCTTCGCGCTGCGCACATTCGTCGTAAAAGTTTACCATACTTCAACGGATGATTATGGCGAACATCCCAGAAATGGTGTTCCCGCACGACTTCGGATTGTCGCGGCGCAGCAGTCACGTTGTTTCGCAGCGTTTAAGTCCCAAGAATACTGTCTTGGACCGATGCAGGTCGTCAGGACGCAACAATCAAGTTTACTCGCGGCGTTAAAATCCACACACGATTGAGGATTATCAACGGCATTTCCAGCTGTGAGAACAAATTCTTGTAGGGACCTAAGAAGCGGAAACCTGGAGAGAGGGTTTATTACAACATCGTTGACGCGCCTTGTGTTTACACTGGTCCGGATTTCCTCCCTGTCCGCCACCACGGCTGATCACTTAGGCACCCTGTCCTGCATCTGTTTCGACCAGCATACTGTACGCGAATCCTTGTTTGAAATGAACCCCCACCGACAGTTCGCTGTTCGGCACACACCACCAATGGCAACTGCCTGATCAAATATCCTCATCCCCCTCTTTTCTTTCTCCTCATGCCACATTCTCCTCTCCTCTGCCCGCTCATCTCCCCTCCCAACTTCCCCTCCTTCCCCTCTACCCTTCCGACCTCAATTCCTCCCTTATCAATAACTCCTCCCTGCCGCGCCCCGAGGCCGAGTGGGCCAGGCGTTTCACCTGAGAATTTCTCACCATGTCTGACCCTGGGACCTGCAAATTGGCACCAGCTTCACAAATCAAAATGGTCTTCCAAATGTGGCTCTCGCCTCTGCGCTGCGCACATTCGTTTCGTAATTTGTAGACATTGCACGGATTGAAGGCGGGTCGTTTAAAGTGTGGCTCTCTCATGAGCGCCGCTGAAACTCGTCTGTGAAGGTTGAACGAGCTTCACGGATGGAGAACGAGTCATTTTCAAAATATGGCTCTCGCCTTAGCGCCACGCACATTCGTCTTGAAAAATGCAAAAGTTTCACGGAGGGTGGGCAGGTGGTTTTCAACATGTGGTTCTCGATTTCGGGCCGCGCACATTCGTCTTAAAAGATTGCAAGAGCTTCACGAATGTAAGGCGGATCCTTTTCAATATGTGGCTCTCGCCCTGGCACAGCGCACATTCGACGTCAAAGTTCGTGACAGCTTCACGGATGGAGGGCGGCTCCTTTTCAAAATGTAGCCATCGCATTAGCGCCGCGCACATTCGTCTTAAATAATTGCAAAGAGTTTCAAGTATTGAGGACGGCTCGTTTTCGAAATGTGGCTCTCGCCGTATCGCACGGTTTTCTCGTTTTAAACAACTGCAAGAATTTAAAGGGCCCCTTTGGCCAACGTACCAGGAATGGTGTTCCAGAACGATTCAGGAATGAGGGTTAAACAGTTACTTTGATTCGCGGTGTTGAAGTCCCAGGAATGGTGTTCTGACGCGATTCAGGCTCGTCAAGACGCAACAGTCACGTTGATTCGTGGCGTTGGAATTCCGAGAATGGTGTTTTGGCACGCTTCAGGGTCGTCAAGCGGCTGTCTCCGTTGTAGGGGCCAGGGAGCTTGGAGGGAGGGATTATTCCAAGATCGTTAGTGCGTCGTGGGTTTACACTGGTCCCCTCCTCCTCCTCCTCCTACTCCTCCTCCTCCTCCTCCTCCTCCTCCTCATCCTGTTCCTCTTCCTCTTTCCTCTTTCCTCTTTCCTCCTCCTCCTCCTCCTCCTCCTCCTCCTCCTCCTCCCCCTCCCACCCGTTACTCTCCTCCCCATTCTCCCCCCTCTCCGGCCGTGGGCCTGCGGATGCCGAGGTGCTATCGCAGCTGCAGCCAGGGAGCGCCGTGGAGGTCGCCGCGCTGCTGTCGGCCGAGACGGCACGCGACATGTCCTCTCCGTGGCGGGGCCGATCGGTTGCACTAACAGGAGACGGAGGACGAGGAGGACGAGGAGGAAGAGGAGGAGGAGGGAGGAGAAGGGAGGGGGAGGAGGAGGGAGGGGGGAAGAGAACGATGAGGGAGAATTGACATCCAAAGCCACAAAGCCCGCTGTACAGGCGGACCGTACCGTCAGTCACCCCCGACCGCTTGGGCTTGACGCCTCTGCAGAGCTTCAAACCACTCCCCTCTGGGCGTTGCCCGCCGACCACGACTTCTCATCACGATCTGGATCTGACGCTCGGGCCGAGGTGCCGAGAGGGCAAAGGTCCCCAAGACCCCTCAGCTGACCCCCCGAGGTGTAGGAGAAACAGTGTTGGCAGAAACACCCAAAGCTCCCATCTCTGCAGTCAGCAAGAATACAACCGTAGCCAAGCTTCCAGGCAGTGTCGTCGTCGCCGCCGTCCGTCTTCTCCCTCCTCTCTCCCTTGTCCTCGTCCTCGTCGCCCTCCGTCGCCGAGGGCTCGGTTCGGGCCCAGCGGGTACTCGACACCTGGGCGTCGTCTGCGCGACAATCTGAAATAAACCAGATCGTCTTACGGGCTAGCTGGCCTTTCGTGCTCGGTCGGCCCGCGCTTCCCCTTCGCCCAGGAGGGGAGAGGAGCGCCTCGCTGGGAACGGAAAGTAGGCTCGCCAGCTCCTCGGGTGCGCCAGGTACCGGCGCAGTCACGCGGAAGGGGCGGGGTGCTCGAACGCCTCTCGGCACCCAAGCCTGGAGGCCCCGCGCGGGCCAGGCGGCGTCGGGCCACGACGAACTCTGCGGCAGGCACCACCGAGGTCACCTTTTTCAACAGCGTCAGCCCCGAGAGGTCTCGACCCACCTCCCCAGGACCAGCTCCTCCTCGCGAGCAGTTTTGTTGACGGACCCGGGGCCCTGCGAGGGCCCCAAGAGACCGAAAACAGGGTCGTTTTTTCATGACGCGAGGGGGTCTGGGTAACCGCAGGAGGTCTTTTAAGATGCCTGCCCCCTAAGCTCTCGAATGGCAATTAAACTCGTCCCTCCCCTCCTCGTCCTCCCCCTCATCATCGTCATCAGCATCATCACCATCATCATCAGTAGCAGCATCATCAGCAGCATCAGCATCATCATCATCATCGTCATCATCGTCAGCATCATCAGCATCATCGTCATCAGCAGCATCAGTATCATCACCAGCATCATCATCGTCAACAACATCATCATCAGGGACCTTCATCCCCCCCTCGACAATCATCGGTGGCCACCGCTGGGGAATAATTTTGCCCGGATTATTGGGGTCCCAATCCGTCGGTCCCCTGACCCCTCCCTGGGTCCACCTGGTGCAGCTGTTCACCCCAGATACATTGTTGGCGGTGACCAGGCCCGAAA
>CAUYUJ010020982.1:97500-112500 GCA_963575745.1 Prorocentrum cordatum | reverse complement strand
CCCTTTTGGACCTCCTGGGAGGCCCTCGTCGCCACGGCTGAGCTCGCTTCGAAATCCTGGTCAGAACGCACCACGGGAGAGGTCTGGGGAGTGGCGGTATCGGTATCTGCATGTTGTTTCCCCAACGCGCGCGCGGGATCCGGGAACAGGAATCGAGGAGGCTCGAGGAGGGTTGAGGAGTATCGAGGAGGATGAAGGATCTAGGAGGACCGAGGAGGAACGAGGGCGCCGCCGACGTCGCCACCGCCGCCGCTGCGCCCGGCGAGATCGTTGACCGAGGAGGGTCCCAGACGTCCAATGCCTTTGAAAAGCCTTGGAAGGTGTTCGCCGCCCCTGGGGTCTGGAAGCCGTTCCTGGGCCCCGGGGGGACACCAAAGAAGTGCCCTCCGGGATCAAGAGCCAGCCCAGGAAGAGGGAGCGAGGGCTCCAGGCCCCATGCACTGAAACAATCGCAACGCCCTGGGGGTCAAGGAGCCTTGGACCGCGTGTGGTTGAGAGAAGGGGGCGGAGGAGGAGGAGGAGGAGGAGAAGAAGAAGAGAGCAATGCCGAGGAGGAAGAAGAGGAGGAGAACACGGAAGATGAGGAAGTCATGGAGGTCGATGGGACACCGGGCTGTTCTTGGAAACCGAGGGGGCCCTTGGAGGCTGGGGATGGTCGAGGGATACAGACTTTCGGGCGGCTTCGGCCCCTTCTAGAGCCCCTGGGGGCCTCTTGGAACCTCGGGGGACTTCTAGGGGCCTTCAGAGACCTCTGGGCACATCCAGAAACCTCTGGTCGTCGTCGTCGTCGGCATCGTCGTCGTCAGCGTCGTCGTGGTCGTCGTGGTCGTCGGCAGCGGCGGCGGCGGCGGCGGCGGAGTGGGCGTCGGCGTCGGCGTCGGCGTCGGCGTCGTGGGCGTCGTGGGCGTCACGGGCGTCGTGGTCGTCGTGGTCGTCGTCGTCGACGACGACGTCGTCGTAGAGATTGCAACTCGGCTCAGCAAAGAGAGCGGCTGCAAGTCCAGTTGAGAGGTCCCTGCTATCGGGGCCAGACCAACTACGAAAGCTGACTTGCGCCTTGGACTGCACTACCACAAAACATTGGGAGGGAAATAAGGAGGAAGGGTAATAAGGGAAAGAAAGAGGAAGGAGGACGTCGCAGGAGAACGAGGGAGGGAAGAGGTGAGGAGGAGGACGGAAAAAAGAGGTCCGTCTGTCCTTTCTTTCTTGCTGCCTTCCATCCTGCATCCTGCTCATCCTCGTCTTCTGATATACATGTATAAACATATATATATATGTATGCATACATGCATACCTGCATACATGCAAACATGTGTACATGCATACATGCATACATGCATACATGCATACATGCATACATGCATGCATGCATACATGCATACAGACATACAGACATACAGACATACAGACATACAGACATACAGACAGACAGACAGACAGACAGACAGACAGACATACAGACATACAGACATACAGACATACAGACATACAGACATACATGCATGCATGCATGCATACATACATACAGACAGACAGACAGACAGACAGACAGGCAGACAGACAGATACACAGACATACATACATATGCACATATGTATATGTATATATGCATCCATAATAGAACCATCGCTCGCGCTTCGGGCGCGCTCAGGTTCTAGCAGGCCCCAGGCCTTGACGAATTCACAGCTCCACTGAAGTAGTGGACCACAGTCCACGCATGCCAATCCGCATTCCGAAAGACTTTCGGGGAAAATGGTTGCGTAGCGGGGCGGAGGCCGGATGAGTCGGATTCCCAGAAGGTCTTCTGGGAGCATGGGTTTGGGGGGCGTCTTGGGGAGCCTGTTGGGGCGTGCCGTCGTCGTCGTCGTAATGTCGTCGTCGCCTCTTGGGGCGCGCCGTCATCGTCGTCGTCGTCTTCGTCGTTTCGTCGTCGTCGTCGTCGTCGGTTCAAGAGGGCACCTGGGGCAACTTTGTGCGAAACGATCTGCGGAGGGCTGCGAGAAGGCGATCAGTCATGTTCCCAGTCAACTTCCCAGACAGCTCTCCTGTAGCATGATGGTACTTCAAAGCCTTCGGAGACTCGCGGGCCCATGATGAGCCATGTCCCCGGAAGGCTTTCTGGGGACATTGTTTCTTGGGGTGTGTTAGGGGGCCTCTCGGGCGTTCCCTGGGGGGCCCTTGGGGGCCTCTGGGAACTCTCGGGCCCATGATGAACCATGTCCCCGGAAGGCTTTCTGGGGACATGATTTCTTGGGGTGTGCTGGGGGGCCTCTTGGGCGTTCCCTGGGAGCCCCATTGGGGGTCTCTTGGGGCTTCCTGGGGGCCTCTTGGGCGCCTCACGGGGCTTCGTGGAAGCCTCTTGGTGGCCTCTGGGGGTCTACTGGCGGCCTCTAAGACCAGAGACCTCGAAACATCGGTTGGTGGTCCCCGTCTGGGCCCCCTCTTGGGGAGCTCTTGGGGCACACTTGGGTTGTCTGGGGAGCCTCCTGGGCCGTCTTGGGGCCCTCTTCGGGGCCTCGTGGGCCGTCTTGGAGCGATCTAAAGGGCCTCCGAGGCCGTGAGGGAGCGCTGGACCGCGGGAGACGCGAGAACGCCACAATCCGAAACACTCGGAAAATGAGTGAATCTTGCCTCCCATGGGCCCTCTTGGGGAGCCTCTAGAGTCCGTCCTGGAGCGTGTTGGAGTCCTCGCTGGCTGTATTGAGGGCATCTTGGGCGTTTTCGGTGCCTCTTGGGACCGTCTTGGGCCCTCTCGGGAGCCCCTCAGCCTGTCGTGGCCTGTTTCGGGGCGGGGTCGGGCCGCCTCGTGAGCTCTGGAACCCCCCCACAACCCCTGGCGGGCACCGATGGGGGGAACAGGCAGCGGCCCGCCCCCCCCCCCCAGGCCCTACTCCGAGATAGAGAATCATGTTCCTGGGAAGCTTTCCGGGAGCATGATTTGTTCGGCTCTCTTAAGAGGGGGGCCTCTGGGGGCTTACCGAGGGGCCCTTTTTGGCCTTGTCGGCAAGCCTATCGGAAACATCATTGGGGCGGAGGGCGGAAGCCCAAGGAATCATGTTCCCGGAAAGCTGTCTGGGAAATACGATTTACCGAGGTGTCTTGAGGGCCCGCAGGGGGCTTCCCTGCGGGGCCCTTGGGGGCCTATTGGGGCTTCCGGGGGGCCTCTTGGGAGCCTCACAGGGCTTCTTGGGAGCCTCTTGATGGCCTCTGGGGGCCTCCCAGGATCCTCTCAGGCCGGAGACCTTGAAATGTCGCGCTCTGCAGGCCCTCTTGGGTCGCTTTTGGGGCTCTCTTGGGGCGCTCTCGAGGCCCTCTTGAATTATCTGGGGAGCCTCCTGGACCGTCTTTGGGCTTTCTTGGGAGCCTCTTCGGTCGTCTTGGAGCGATCTGAAGGGCCTCTGACGCCGTCCGGGACCGTGGGGAGGCGGAAGAGAACGCACATCTGCTTCAAAAACCATCGGGAAATTCATGATTCTCGGCTTCTGGAGCCCTCTGGAAGGGCCTCTGGAGGCGCCCTTGGGGCGTTTTGGCGGCGTCGTCAGCCGTCCTGAGGCCATCTTCGGCGTGTCCGGGGCCTCTTGGGGCTGTCTTGGCAATATTTAGGGCCTCTTGGCGTGTCGTAGCGTGTTTGGGAGCGGGCCCAGGCAATCCCGGGAGCCCTGGGACCCCCCCAATACCCCCATGGGGGGGTACGGCAACGGCCCAGGTCCCCCCCCGGCCTACTGGGCCGGGCCTCGCAGGGCGTTTTGCCAAGCCTTCCCAGCACACCTAGGGCGATCAGGGGGGTCATCGGAGACGTCCCAGAGACCCCCAAGACAGCACAAGAGCGCTCCAAGAGTGACCGACGTGACCTCAAGATGGCCCAAAAGGCCTCCAGGACGGCCCCAAAGAGTCCTCCAAGAGCACTCCCAAGAAGGCCCCAAGAGGCACAAATCTTCGATTTTCTGTTGGTTTTTGCTGAAATTGGGGGTTATCCTCTTTTCGGCTTCCCGACGCTCCAAGACGGCGGTCTTCTGGGCGTCCGAAGCCGCCTGGGAGGCTCAAACATCGCCCCACAACCATCCGAAAGGGCTGCCTGCGGGCGCCTGGGAGCAGCGCTGGGGGTGTGCTTGTAGGCAGCCCAAGAAAGGCACTTCCGATGTGCCTGCGGGCCGCCCAGGAAAGCACCTGGAGCTCCCCCCTCGGGGAGCCCCCCCTTGGAGACCCCTTTCCTCGGGGACCCCTCTCGGTGACCCCCCCCTCGGAGACCCACCCTCGGAGACCCCCCTCGGGGACCCCCCGTCGGGGACCCCCTCTCGGTGATCCCCCCCTCGGGGACCCCACCTTCCTGACCGCCCCTCGGAGACGCCCCCTCGGACACCCCCCCCTCGAACCCCTCTCCTCGGAGACTCGGAGACCCATCCCTCGGGGACCGACCCCTTGGAGATCCCCGTCCCCCTCGGGGACAGCCCCCTCGGGGACCCTCCCTGAAAGGATCCCCTCAATTGTTTATCTAGGACACTCTTCAAGGCGAGCGGGTAGCGCGTCCGTGGCGGCGCGGGTCGCGTCGGGCGGGCGGGACACTAAGGCATGTTGTGGTGCATCCCCCTTTGCCTGGCACGCAGGCGCCCTTTGCGGGCGGGCCTGGTCGGGCGGGCGGGGCATTCAAGTATATTGTGGTGCGTCATCCCATGCTCGTTCGCCGACTCCTCCCCCTCGACGACGACGATGACGACAACGACCGACCGTCCGACCGTCCGACCGTTCGACAGTCCGACAGACCGACCCGCCGAGTGAGCGGCTGTCTGACCGATCGACCGACCCACAACAACGACGACTACAACGCGACAACGACAACGACGACGACGACGCGAAGCCGAGCCCGTCGACGGTCGACGGCGACGCTGTCTTGTGCCAGGGCGGCGACAGTCCTGCTCCTCCTCCTCCTCCCCATCCTCCTGATCCTCCCCATCCTCCTCCTCCTTGTACATAACTGTTCCTTGTTGCATCCCGAGCCAAGCTTTTAGGGCGGGCCGGGAATTTCGCCTGAGACTTCCTTCCGACTCTGAAGCTTAGAAATTGGCAGCAGCTCACGATGGAGGGCGGGTCCTTTTCAAAATATGGCTCTCGTTTCAGCGCCGCGCAGACTCGTCTTAAAAACCCGCAGAAGTTTCACACATTGAAAGCAAATCGTTTTCAAAATGTAACTCTCGCCGTAGCGCCGCGCACATTCGTCTTAGAAATTTGCAAGAGCTTCACGGATTGAGGGCGGTTCCTTTTCAAAATGTGCCTTAGCGCCGGGCACATTCGTTTAAAAACTGCCAGAGCTTCACGGATTGAGGGCAATTCCTTTTCAAAATGTGGCTCTCGCCTTAGCGCCGCACACACTCGCCATAAAGATGTGCAAGGGTGTCACGGATTCCCATAATCAACGCACCAGCAATTTTGTTTTGGAAGGATTCAGGCTTATGAGGGTGTGAAAAATAGATGCGCGGTGTTCAAGTCCCAGGAATGACTTTCTGGCACGATTCAAGATCGTCAAGACGCAACAGTCAGGTTGATCCGTGGCGTTGGAATCACGAGCCCAATGTCTTGGCATGCTTGAGGATCTTCAAACAGTTGCCTTCAAACGAGGCAGTTCCCTCTGTAAGTATGAACCGTTGTAGGGGCCTAGGAAAAGGGAGCTTGGAGAGAGGGTTGATTCCAACATCGCTGATCCCAACATCGCTGATCCCTCTTGAGTTTGCACTGGTCCTCCCCCCCCCTCCTCCTCCTCCTCCTCCACCTCCTCCTCCTCCGTCTCCTCCTCCTCCTCCTCCTCCTCCTCATCCTCCTCCCCCTCGTCCTCCATTCCTTCTACTTATAAATAACGTTTCCCTGTCGCACCCCGAGACCAGTTTTAGGGCGGGCCGTGCCTTTCGCCTTAGACTTCCTCACCACTTATGACTCTGAACATTGGCAACAGCTTCACAGATGGAGGGCGGGTGGTGTTCAAAATGTGCCTCTCGTCTTAGCGACACGCACACTGGTCTTTACAAATTGCTAGAGCTTCACAGATTGAGAGCGAATCGTTTTCAAAATGTGACTCTCGCCGTAGCGGCGCGCACCTTCGTCTTAGAAATTTGCAAGAGCTTCACGGATTGAGGGCGGTTCCTTTTCAAAATGTGGCCCTCGCCTAGCGATCTGCAAGAGCTTCACGGATTGAGGGCAGTTCCTTTTCAAAATGTGGCTCTTGCCTCAGCGCGCACAATCGCCGTAAAAAATGCAAGAGCGTTAGACATCCCATGAACAACGTACCAGGAGCGGCGCCTTTGAAGGATTCAGGCTCATGAGGGTGCACAAATAATTTTGATGCGCGGTGTTCAAGTCTCAGGAATGGCTTTCTGGCACGATTCAGGATCGTCAAGACGCAACAGTCAGGTTGATCCGTGGCGTTGAATCCCGAGAACCGTGTCTTGGCATGCGGCGGGGTGTTCAAACAGTTGTCTTCCAACGAGGCAGTTCCTCCAAGAAAAATCAAACGTTGTAGGGGCCTATGAAGAGGGAGCTTGGAGGGAGGGTTGATTACAACATCGTTGATGCCTCTTGGGTTTGGGTTTACACTGCTCCTCCTCCTCCTCCTCCTCCCCCTCCTCCTCATCTCCACCTCCTCCTCCCTCCTCGTGCTTCTCCTCCGGCCAAGGCGGCTCTGCGCGGGTAGGGCCCTAGGGGTAGGCCCAGGGTAGCCCTAGGGGTAGGTCCTAGAGGCAGGCCCAAGGTAGCCCTGGGGGTAGGCCCTGGGCGTAGGCCTAGGGGTAGCCCTAGGGGTAGCCCTAGGGGTAGGGCCTAGGGGTAGGCCCAGGGTAGCCGTAGGGGTAGGCCATTACCACGCGGCAGGGGCGGCGGTGGTTCGCCGTAGGCGTCTTCGATGATGGGGAAGACGAACAGGTTGAAAAGGGGAGTACGGAAGACGGAGGAACACATGAGGAGGAGGGAGGACGCAGGGAGGATGGAGGATGGACGGAGGGACGCGGAAAGATGGAAAGGACGGAGGGAAGGGGGAGAGCGAGAGAGAGAGATATATATATATATATACACGATGTCCAATGGAAAATTATCAAACCTGGAGAATATGCCATACAACAAATCCCTGGACAACCCTCCGGACAACCCATGCTGAATTATGACGACAAGACGACCTACCCCGGACAACCCCTTGGACAACCCAGCGGGGATCTCGACAACCCCTCTGGACAGCCCCCCTTGGACAAGCCTCCCAGGGTTTCGCCCATAAGATATGGCAGGGAGGAGAAAGGGAGGGGAGAAATCGTACGGTATATGCTTCGTGGCGGGCGCTGTCTGGCCGTACCGCTCGAGAAACGGTGTACTACAAGGTGGCTGTACTAGACGTTCGGGTCGGACGCAGGCCTCCCAAAGCTGGGCACATAGTGCTGATCTGTCCTTGTTCCGAGAGGGGGGGGGGGCGGGAAGCCGCGGCTTCCCGCGCGCTCAGGGACGCTCCGACGCGGCGCGGACGGGGTGCGGGAGGGGCGCGGGACGGACCCCAGCAGAACCGCGGGCGCTGGCCAGGCCCCGACCCCCGCCCGCCCCTCCAGGTGCCCCTGAGCATGCGAGAAATGCGGTCACGCCAGTTGCTGCGCAGCAGTACTGAAAAAATTATCCAGGCGAAGGACCCAACCATACGCAAGTGTGAAAACCGCAGGGCAGGTGGGACGAAGCAAGGGGAATTCCTCATGGGGCCACGAACCGTGTGAGGGGTGCACCAAACTGGCGCGGGGCCGCCATGCGAACCCTGCCACTGGGGCCTTCGGTGGAGCTCCCTATGGGGCCACGAACCGCGTGAGGGGTGCGCCAAAATGGTGCGGGGCCGCCATGCGAACCCTGCCTCTGGGGCCTTCGGTGGAGCTCCCTATGGGGCCACGAACCGTGTGAGGGGTGCACCAAACTGGCGCGGGGCCGCCATGCGAACCCTGCCACTGGGGCGTTCGGTGGAACTCCCTATGGGGCCACGAACCGTGTGAGGGGTGCCCCAAACTGGCGCGGGGCCGCCATGCGAACCCTGCCACTGGGGCTTTCGGTGGAACTCCCTATAGGGCCACGAACCGTGTGAGGGGTGCACCAAACTGGCGCGGGGCCGCCATGCGAACCCTGCCTCTGGGGCCTTCGGTGGAGCCCCCCATGGGGCCACAAACCGTGCGAGGGGTGCGCCAAAATGGCGCGGGGCCGCCATGGGAACCATGCCACTGGGGCCTTCGGTGGAGCCCCCTATGGGGCCAAGAACCGTGCGAGGGGTGCGCGAAAATGGCGAGGGGGCGACATGCGAACCCTGCCACTGGGGCCTTTCGGTGGAGCTCCCTATGGGGCCACGAACCGTGTGAAGGGTGCACCAAACTGGCGCGGGGCCGCCATGCGAACCCTGCCTCTGGGGCCTTCGGTGGAGCTCCCTATAGGGCCACGAACCGTGAGGGGTGCGCCAAAATGGCGCGGGGCCGCCATGCGAACCCTGCCACTGGGGCGCTCGGTGGAACCCCCTATGGGGCCACGAACCGTGTGAGGGGTGCGCCAAAATGGTGCGGGGCCGCCATGCGAACCCTGCCACCGGGGCCTTTCGGTGGAGCTCCCTATGGGCTACGAACCGTGTGAGGGGAGCGCCAAACTGGCGCGGGGCCGCCATGCGAACCCTGCCACTGGGGCCTTCGGTGGAGCTCCCTATGGGGCCACGAAACGCTGTACTGGGTGGGTGAAACGCAGGGAGGAGGGAGGAGGGGGAGGAGGAGGGTACAGCGGGAGGAGACGCGGGGCACCGTCTCTTCAAAACGAGGACCCAACACCACAGGATGGTTGTGAAAAAACGCTTCGCGCGCCGTTGCCCGTGGAGCCCCGAGAAGCCCGAAAATCGGCGAAAGAAAAAAAACAGAAAATACTCAGGACCGTGTCTCCCTCAGGACCCGTTCCTCGCATGGCGATTGGCCGCACCCGAGAGAGGATGAGTTGGTGGCGCGCACAGGGGGGTATACGAGGGGAGGGGGGAAGGCGTCTTAGAGGAAGGCTGCTTCATGGAAGACGCAGGCCCTACTGTACAACATCTATCTCAAGACCCGCGCCTCCTACGAAACAGGGTGCTTCTAAGAAGCCTTCCCCCATAACCCCCCCTGCCCCCCGCTACACGCCGGCGAATGGAAAGGACCACGGCGACGACGCTGGGAGAGAGGGCGCCTCAGTCGGGGCGGCTGCGCTGGCGCAGCGGCGGCCGCACGACAGGCCATCGGGTCGGGTGCCCGATGTCACGGGGGCGAGGGCGGGGACAGGTGGAAAGCCGAGGGGTGGATGGCTCGAGCTGCTCGAGTTGCCCAACCCAGATCTCCGATGTATCGACAAATTCGAAACCGATGTTTTTCGTCGTTTTCGGCCTCTGGGGGCCCTCGCCGGGCCCCAAGACCGCCAAAAAACAACTCGGGAGGAAAAAAACGTTCCCATGGCACGGGTCGAGACCTCTGGGATCGCTTGCTAAAGTTAATAGAGCTGTCCGAAAGCTGACATATTCCACATCCGTCGAAGGACATCACTGATCGACGGCGTCGTCCGCGCTCGGGAAGTTACAGACCCGCGTGGCGGCTATCGAAAACTCTTCGTCGCTCCTCCGGATCAGACGCTTCATATCCCCACCCCATCCTCCCTCCCCCACCCCCTCCTCCTGCCCCTCGTCGCATCCAATATTATCACATGACCACTTCGCTGGCCCCACACCCAGCAAATCGGGTGATCATTAATTTAGCACGGGCACCCGCAAGGGAGAACCTGGAGGGCAGCAGACGCGAGACAGAACAACAAGGAGTAGCAAGAGAGGCAGGCTGCATACAACGAAGTGTACCAGACTGGTGCTGGCTGAGTGAACTAAAAAACAAGAGCCGCAGGCTTGAGAAGAAGGGTCTCTAGTGTACGTGCCCGACGTCGCGAGGCACCGACTACTTTGGGCTGACACGCACTGTTACTACCCGACGAAATCATTGCGCAGCCCCCCTTGACATGACTAAGAATGGCCGGAACTTTCTCCTGACCCCTTTGGCTGCGCAGATTGGGACGTGAAAACTCTTGACCTGCTTCCGGCACTAGACAAAGTGCAGGCAGAGGCGCTGCGGAACAATCCAAAAGACTTGAACATGACAGACGTCGGGGACGCTGACACCAGGATTGCGGTACCAAATATAATCGAAGTGGTCAAAGCCTGATGCTCTCACAATCTTGGCAAGCTCGCTGCGAATGTCAGAGTCTATCTCGCCTTCTGTAGGGTTCGGGAGTGGGTCGCTGGGCCCGTGGAAATCCGCCACCGTGCATCTGGGCACGGAGTGGGCGTGTCCTCAGGTCCTCTGCCCAATACCTGGAGCCTCAGTCCTCAGTAGGAGCCTGTAAGAGTCAAATCTCCTGGGGCTCGGCGCGTGCCCCCCGGGACTCTGGCGCATCTCCCCGCGCGAATCTCTCGGGCCCAGCAGGGCCCCGAGACGGGCCAAGAGGGCCCCGAGCGGCCTCCAAGACGGTCCAGTAGGGCCCCCGAGACGCCCAAAGATCGGCCCTGGACTCCCAGGATGGCCTCACACCGGCACAAGAGGCCTCCAAGACGCCCCACGGGGCCTCCAAGAACCCTCCCAAGAGGGCCCCAAGAGGCAAAAACTACACATTTGCCTCTGGTTTTGAAGGATTTTGGCGTTCACGCCTTTTCGGCTTCCCGACGCTCCAAGACGGCCCCAAAGGCCCCCAAGACCACCCAAGAACAGCCCAAGAGGCCTCCAAGAGGGTCCCAAGACAACCTAAGAGCGCCCAAAGACGGCCCAAGAGGCGCCCCGGACCAGGAGGCCAGATAGGCGGCCAAGAGGCACGCAAGAGGCCCCAAAGAGGCCCCAAAGAGGCCCCCAAGAGGCCCAAAAGAGGCCCCAAGAGGCCCCGAAACGACTCCCAGGAGGCCTCCAAACTGCCTCCAAGAGGCCCCCGAGAGGCCTCCCGCGAGATCCCAACGAACATCCAATAGGCCTCATACCCACAACCCAGGCACTGTGGCGGATGGGCCGAAGGCCATCAGATACCACAGAATCCAATGTTGGGTGTGGTGGTGGAACTCATGCGTTCTGCGAAAGAGCGAGCGTCGATTCCTCCGCGGCAGCTGATAGGGATATCTGTTTGGCTGCAGCACCTTCGTAGGTCGCACGCTGCAGGCAGACTCGAACTGACTCCAATCGCACTCGACCCACTGAGGCTTCACAATCTTGCCCTCCAAATCTGTCATTTCTGGGACATGCACCTCAGGACCCACGGGGCGCACCGGGACACCGAAGAGGGTGTGGCAGAGGTAGTCGTACATGGCTACAGTGGCAGTCTGCCCAGGAGGGGGGGGGGGAGGCTGCCGGTACGTCAGGAGTACCTGCAGCCTGTCGTGGCTCTTCCTCTCCTGCATCTCTGGGCTAGGCCTTGTCGCGTACCCGCTCGGAGTCCAACCGAGCACGTCTTGCAGCGCCTGCAGCTTGGGCCTCGCCGGGTCCACCTGGCAGCCGCGGATCTTGTGTCCGGGGGCAGTCAGGACCTCCAGCAGCGCTGCGAACTCGGTCGTCTGCCCATGCTCAGCGATCGCGGCCGCCTCGGAGGGGTCGTCGGCGGTGGTCTCCACGGGCTCCGTCACCGTGGAGGCTGGCTGGCCAGCCTTTGCCGCATCACGGCACGGGGCCGAGCTGGCAAGGAGCCTCGGCAGGGAGGCCTGGCCGTCCCCGGAGGCCTGGCCGCCCTCGCACGCCGCCGCGCCCCGCCTCGCCGCGGCATGGCGCCTGTGCTTCGCAGCCTCGCACGCGCGAGCCAGCGCGTTCATGCTGTGCCGAGGCCCGGCTCGGGGTCCCGGGTCGTCTCTGCGCGGCCGGGGCGAAACCGCAGACAGCAGTAGATGGACAACGTCTCCGAACAATGAAACCTCGGAAGGGGAATTCTGACATCGCCCGCCCCGCCCCTGAAATCAATGTTGATTTGAATATGGATGATGGCTTTGGGGTTCGAAAATCTCTGTCTGCCGCAACCTGAAAATTCATTTGGGGGGTCGATCTGCACGTCGAAAAATGATGGTACATCTGTGTCCCAAATCCAAGAACGCAAGCACCACAAAGCAGTACATTGTCATCACTGAGGGGAGCAAGAATGCACGTGGAGAGGCAGAACGAGGGTCACAGGAAAAAAAACTGGACAACGTCGGAGAGGGCGGCTGGTCCCTGCACCACTGCGCAAAATTACGAAAACAGCGAGACTTCAGGAGAGAGCGAAAAGACAAGGAGATCATCGTCCTCATCACCACCACCATCATCATCCTCATCCTCCTCCTCCTCATCAGCACCACCACCACCACCACCATCAGAATCATCATCAGAATCAGAATCATCATCATCATCATCATCATCATCATCATCATCATCATCATCACCATCACCATCACCATCATCATCACAACCACCACCATCATCATAAAAATCACCACCACCACCACCAACACCATCACCACCACCACCACCATCATCATCATCATCATCATCATCATCATCAGCAACAGCAACATAATCACAATCATCATCAACATCATCATCACCACCATCATAATCATCATCATCAGCAGCAGCAGTAGCAGCAGCAGCAGTATCATCATCATCATCATCATCAGCAGCAGCATCAGCAGCATCATCATCATCATCATCATCAGCAGCAGCAGCATCATCCTCATCATCATCAGCATCCTCATCATCATCACCATCATCATCACCACCACCACCATCTTAATCATCATCATCATCATCATCATCATCATCATCATCATCATCATCATCATCATAATCAGCATAATCATCATCACCAACATTATCCTCATCCTCATCCTCATACTCATTATCATAATCATCAGCATCGTCATCATCATCGTCATCTTCATAATCAGTATCGTTATCATCGTCGTCGTCGACGTCGTCGTCGTCATCACTATCGTCGTCGTCATCATCATTAGCATCATCGCCATCATAAACATCATCATCACCACCAGTAGCATCATGATCATCAGCATCATCACCATCATCACCATCACCATCATCATCGCCTTCATCATCCCCCTCCTCATCCTCCTTCTCCTCCGCATCATCCTCATCATCATCATTAGCAGCATCATCATGTTCGTCAGCATCATCGGCATCATCATCAGCATCATCATCAGCATCAGCATCAATATCATCATCAACATCATCATCATGAGCATCAGTCTTTCTATTATGCCCTCCTCCCGCCCCTTACACCACATCCTCCTTCCCCTTGCCCCTCCCCTTCCTCCCGTCCTTCCTCCTCTATCGAATCACCCGGAACAGTCTGAACAAAAGAATAAACCTGCCAAATGCCTCGAATCCCGTCGATATCACCTCACCTTCCTCGCCCTGACCGAGAGGAGACCAATATGGCGGGCTCCATCCTGTTGCAAGACAATACAAAATGTACTGCTTTGCTTTCATCCTGGACGTCCCGTCGTCCATGTCGCAAAAAGGCGTGAAAAGCAACGGGGCGCACATCGCACGCGAAAGGGCGAAAGGTCGCTCTCGCCTGTGCGCCGCGCTCATTTTCCTCTGCGAACTGAGCTCCCGCTCAGGAGCGGCGCACATTTGCCGCACGCCAGCTTGTCGACGAGCGGGCAAGAGTATAGTTTTAGCCTCGGCGCCGCGCAGCTCCCCCAAGCTCCGTGCGCATGTTGTTTGAACGTGGCGTTCACGCACGGGCGCGGCGCATGTTTCGACTGTCGAATTGCATGAAAGCGGCAGCGGCAACGGGGGCGGGCGAGAGCAGGCGAGATGCTGCCCTCGCCCAAGCGCCGCGCAGTCTTCGTGTGGAAGTGGTACTGCTGTTTCGGCGCGGCGCATGCTCCTTCTTCTTCTCCGCGCCCGTCGGAAGTTTCGCCGCTCCCGCCCCTGCGCGACATGTGTTGTTTTCCCTCCGCCAAGTCGTCGGAAGCGGGACCGCGCGCGAGCGCATTCCGTTCACTTGGTGGGAATGCGGTCCAATCCTAAGTTGAAGTCGTGCCACAAGTGAGTTTTATGCTATGGGAGGGAAGTGTCGGAATCGATGGGGCCCAGTAACTCAGTCGACATGGCCCCAACTTGGCTTCACACACACACACACACACACACACACACACACGCACATACATACTCCCCACAGGAGGAAGGACGACAAACGAAAGAGGAGGGCGAGGATAAAGAGGTCGAGGAGGACGGAGGAAGGGAGGAGGGGAGAAAGGGAGGAGTGAGAACGACGAGAAGGAAGAGGAAGAATAGGAGGAAGAGGAGGAAGGGGAAGGCGAGGAGAGAGGAAGGGGAGGAGGAGGATGAGGAGGGAGGGGGGGGGAGGGGGAGGGCGAGGAGGAGAAAAGGCGAGGAGGAGAATGGAAAAACGTCCCCCCTCCACCTGCGAAGTCGAAAGACGAGGGCGGCGCAGCGACCGGCGAGGGCCTGCTCGTGTGCTTCCGGCGCCCGCGGGTGGAAGCCGGCAAGCACCCGCGGCATCCCCTTCCCTCCTCGCTGCGCACGCTCTCGTCCTCGTCGTCGTCCATTTCCTCGTCGTCGTCGTCCTGCTCTCCTGATCGTCCTCGTCCACTTCCTCTTCATCATAATCCCCCTCTTCATCATTCGCCTCGCTCCATCCCTCGTGCCTCCATGGATCCCTCCTCTCCCCTCCCCTTCTCATTCCTCCCTCCATCGCCCTCACTCACCCCTGCTACCTCCATCTCCTTCTCATATCCATGGAACGAGGAAGAGGAGATGACGACACGGAGGGAGGGAGGGGAAAGAGAAGGAAGACAGGGGTGAAGGGAAGAAGGAGAACCGGCGCTGCTCCACCCCCATGCCCCTCCTCCCCCTCCACCTGTTCCTCCTCCCTTTTCCTTTGTACTGTGTACCTCCCCTCACGAGGGCCTGAACGATCCCAGCAAATGTCCGTCCGAACGTGCCCGCTCTGACTGGAGATGTG
>CAUYUJ010020982.1:0-92500 GCA_963575745.1 Prorocentrum cordatum | reverse complement strand
CGCATCAGCCCCTGCCGCTCTCAGTCGCCAACCATTCGGCAACGCTCCGTCCCGCAAAAGGCCCCAGGAAAACACCGTAACAGTGCCTCCCTCGGCCCCCCTCCCATCCACACCCTTTCCTCCCCATTAAGCTTACTCCCGCCCCACTACTCCTCCACCACAATGGCACGCTCCTCCCCCTCTTCTTCAATTGTTCTTGCATTTGGAGAAAGGGGGAACGTGCAGAGAAAGAAAGAGAGAGAGAGAGAGAAATATGAGCAAGAGAGGGAGGAGAGGGAGGAGGAGGAGGAGGAGGAGGAGAAGGAAAAGGAGGAGTAGGAGGAGGAGGAGGAGCAGGAGGAGGAAGAGAAGGAGGAGAAGGAGAAGGAGAAGAAGAAGGAGAAGGAGAAGGAGGAGGAAGAGGAGGAAGAGCAGGAAAACGAGGGGGGAGTGAGGACGAGGATTGAGAAAGAAGGAGAGGAGGGGGAGAGGGAAAACGAAGAAGATGGTGAAGGAAAACGAGGGGGACACGGGCGAGGAGGGGGAGGGGAATGGAGGAGAGTGGAGGAGGGAAGCGCTGGCGGTGTGTACCGTTGCCCTTGCAGTTCCCCTCCCCGGGCCGCCTTTTTACATTCTCGAAAACGACACAACTGCGAGCCAAAATGGCATCACCAGCGGCGCGTTAAGAGCCTGGCGCGCCCCAAGCACCCCCAGACCCAAAGACATCTGACGAGCTTGCCCTGCCGCTTCTCCTCTGCCTCGGCCCCGATTCTCGGGAACCTCCCAGGGCCGTCTGGAAGCAGCGCAGGCGTGCAAGATGGGCCCACCAGTGACCTGGGGATGGGACACCTAAGGACACGCTACAGTTAGATGAATATTTTGCTGGTGAAATGGTTGACGGACTGTGGGTGGGTCCGTAACTGGGGCGCAAGTCGCTCTGGCTGCCCTTTCAGACGACGTCCCACCCTTCTTGCAGGTCTAATATGATGGAAAGACTCTCCCTCGTAATCAATGCGTGCTGGAATCCGCGCCATGGGCTGCTGGAACCATTGTCCCTTGTAAAACCTAGGTGCTGAAAACCACCCTTCTGGTCGGCATCAGCTGCTGGAAACACTTTCTGATCTAAAATAAAACAGTGGAACATCATCCCGCTTCGGGCTTTCAAAATCCACCGACCTTTCGGCGTGTATGAGACGCTGTCGTCTTCGTCGTCGTCGTCGTCATCGCCAGTCCCACAAGAGAAAGGAAACGACCAGAGAAAAGAAACGTCGTAGTTAAATCGATTCCCTCCCCTGTTTCCCCCACCCTGAGGGGGTGGAGGTACAGGGGGGTTGTGGATCGGGGAAGGGCGGGGTCGGGAGGGTCAAAGCACCCCCTCTGCCCGCAAGCCGTCTCGTTCACTCCCACCCGCCCTCCCAACACATGAACAACATCCGAATCTCTGCATGCCACCTAGGAACGCCACGCATGCCATGTGCGCCACGGGTTTCACGTGCACGGGGCACCCTGGAGGCCCAGGCATGGCGGCAAGGCGTCTCTGTCAAAATCCAATGCAAAGTGATCGCTGGGCCGCTGGGCGCCTGCGCGTGCTCCAAATTTGGAGCTGGAGCCAAACTGTATTCTGCGCTGTTATTGACAGGGATGATTGGCCTGCGCGCAGAGAGCAATACGCCCGAACCCCGAAGGCCATCTCAAAAACCAACACGAAACAGTCGCGCGGCGCCCGCGCATGCTCCAGATTTGGAGGCAATGTGCATTTTGCACCGTTTGTCTACACAGGGATGGTGGGGGGGGGTCTCGTTGGTCCAGGCTGGCTGCCGGTCACCTGGGGGGCGAGGCGGGAACAATGACAGAAGGGGTGGGGGGGGGACGAAAAGGGAGGGAATGGGACGAGGGGGCCCCAGGTCAGATTGCCGCTCCCCGTCCTGGCGGGCTCTGGGGGGGACCCCCCCCTTGTGGACAGAGGGACGAGGGGACCACCCCCCTCTACGCGGTCGCCGGTGGGTGTCATCGATGCCACAGAGCTAGCTCTACGAGGTACTAGTACTAGGAGCCGGCCGTCAATCGTCAATCAGGTTACCGCTGGGGCCTTCGTAGAGCTCTTCACACGTGACAAAGAAGCTCAGAAGACGAGATGGGGGCCGGTTGGGCCAACTAGCTAGCTCCACCCCGCGCCGGAATTCCTCTAGCTCATCGATGCTTGAGAGCTCTACGAGGTAGTGGGAGCTGGCGGTAAACCGTCAAACAGGTTACCGCCGAGACACTCGTAGAGCTCTTAACACCCAAGTCAGTTCTCATGCTACGAAGAGAGAGCTTTCTCGAATGTCAGAAAACTCGCCGAATGTATTTTTCATGTTTGAAAGACGTAAGTCCCGCCAAGCGTTTCTATGGTAGTACTGCAGATACAGACCTGAGCGCGGCATAACCCACTACAGGTGCGAAAAATATTGGTTCTGAAAACGAATGGTTAAATACATCACAATGTTCGTCCAAGCGACCCATACTGGGAGCTGGCGGCAAACCGTCAACCTTGGTTTTTGCTTTGCGCAGAGCCACAGGCCTGAGTTCAGGGCCGCTCGAGTCACAGCCTAACGCAGAATGGGCGTAACAGGCCAAGCGCCTGCAGGACCGCCACCACACCTTTCAGTAGGTGCTTCGCAGCAAGAAGTTCAGCCTGAGTCACTGCACACGAGGGCGGGAGACTAAAGGCTTCTGAGGCGACACCGCACCACCAGAAGCCACTCGGAGAGGCGGAGCCACCCAGATGATTAAGATGAAAGGGAAGCGATGGGAGAATGCACAGATCGAGGACCCAACCACCGCCACAACCCTCAGAGGAGCGGCCTCCGCCAAAGAAACCTCTCACACCGAGCACGCTCGAAGCACTCAGTGTAAGTAGCCTGTCATCGATTGTCAAGTGGTCCTGGCCCCTCCGAGCCATCCAGGTCTGTTCGTCAGCTCTCGTGTTCCCTTCCCGATAAATCCATTTGGCAATATCACACCCCCGTGAGGGGGCCCGAACGTGCATGGGCATTTCCACAGACATAGAATAACACAATTCCTGGATAGCACAAACCGTCATCGAGTACACATCAGCAGTATATCTAAATAGACCATTAATCCAGTTACAAATCACAAGAGAGTCCACCGAGATCTCTAGAGGTAGACCCTTCGACCCAAAGTCCCACCAAGACCGTCGTTGTTCATTCAGTGCGATTCGTTTTGTAGCCTTCTCCTTCTCCGCCTCCTCCTTCCTACGCCTCTTCTCCACCGTAAGGTCCTCCGCCTCCACCCTGCAGGGCCCCTTGGGATCTCTGAAGACACAATATAGGAGCACATGCAGCAGGCCCCACATACCCAGCAGCGCGTGAACAAAATATCTCCACCCGTCCTCATCCCAAGTCAAGTTAGCGCACCAATAGGCTCCTCCAACCGTCTCGAACGCAAGCGACAATGGATGGTAGCCCGCAGGGCGTCCGCCCTCACGGTGCCTGGTGAGATCTCGGGCTTCCTTCGAATTGAGAGTGCGAATGAAAGTATCCCGCTCCTCCGTCCAAGGCGACACAGCACGCAGCATGCACAAGCGAGAGAGGGAGTGAGGATGGCACGTCTCGGGCCCCAGATCACACCGCACCCGTCGCCGTGTATATGCAGTGTTCTCGCACGAGCTGCACATGGGGAACATAAAAGCGCTGTGGACGCTGTTGCGAGGCCACGGGGGGGTCGATTCGTCGTCGTGTCTGGGCTCTTTCACGCATCTCACGCATCATCTGGCGTCGGTTAATCGTCACAGGGGTCGCCTGGGACCCATAGTAGAATACCTGGGAATCCTCTGTAACTGTAAAACAGCACAGGGTCGGGCAACGGCAGCGACAGCGACGTCCGTTGGGCGGCGGCACAAACATATTTGGCCCAGCACCACTGTCGATACAGAAATAGTTGTGGCAAGCTCGGCAGACCAGCCGAGTGCAGGGCACGTCTCGCATAAAGGTGCACACGCTGCATGAAAGCACACCAATCCTCACCCGCCCCCTTTCTCCTCCACATCATATTTGCTAAGAGCTTACCCTCACATGTGTGCAGCGCAGTTAGAGTACTCTGATATCACGTCATACCCTCTGCTCCAAAAAGGATCTTGGCACGCACTTTACCGTCGTAGCGCCTGAGTCGGCGAATAAGCGGGATGCCCCGACAACAGCAATACCGCTTCTCATGCCAAAAGGCCCGCTCACCGCAGCTGAAACGATAAAGGACATCAACATGTGTATGCATCGAAATATCGATCATCACACCAAGGATAGACATACGCTGGATCCTAGGCAACTGGATAGTGACCGTAGGCGTCTGAGAAGTACGGCGCCTCTTCGTAAATGGAACAGGTGGCGGCATTGAGGCGCCAGAGGGGGCAACGACCGCGAAGTCCACCAGGATGGGCACCTCAGGAGCGCCCTGGAACCCGCAGAGCACACACTGGAGAGAGCTGGGCTTCCACGAGTACCCTCGGGAGTACAACAGCACCGACATCTCCCGAACCATCATTATGAGCTGGTCAGTGGAGGAGGCGCCCAGGATAACATTCTCCGCCCCGATGGCGCGGGAGAAAACCAGAGCGCCTGCTTGATCCGCGAGGGGAATGCCAATGCCAGCACGACGCCAGTTGTGGCACAAGTCGCTCCACACCACAATCGTCTCACATATCCAGCCCACGGGGGCTTCAACTGAGCCTGTCTTCACACATCGGTCCCATGGTACACCCATGGCCTCGACATCCTGAAATTTGACATATGCAACACAATGGCTCTGTGGTTCTAAAATAGCATAGGCCAGGTCGGGGGGGAACGATAACGCATCCATGGACCCCGAGAGGTTCTTCACCGTCAGGCGGTCGAAAGCACGCAATATATCCAGGGACGCGAAACAGCAAGAGTGAGACCTACCCCACTCCACACCATGTTGAGCTGACCTCTTGACAACCGCTGTGACCTCGTGTACCCTGCGCTCACCCGCAAACCCGTAGAGCATACACCCAGGTGTAGTCGATCGCAGATGAGACGCAGCGAGGATAATCAAACACGAATGGTACCACTTTGATATCACACTAAGAAGACTGAGAGCACGCATTTCTGCAAAGTCGGTGGCGCGCTGGTCCTTGGGCACCAGCGCGACGCAAATGGAACGCCACACCGAGGGGCATCGAACTCGCGGCTAAACAGCTTACGAAAGGCCTTCAAGATGGAGCAGAGAGAGGACCAGGGCACGCATCGGAGCATACTGGCACTGATCCCATCCTTCCCCACCGCACGTCCAACTATGAGCTTCGCACGGGCTCTCATGAGGATCCCCATTGAAATAGCATCCCGTCCGAGGCAACCGTGAGGGCCACCCGATACATCCTGCAACCGCCTCCTCCTCTCCTCCAGCATTCCTTGAGTAACACTGCTCTCCTCCTCACAACTGTAATGAGTGAATCCGTGTACACGTACAGCCACTTCAGAACATCACACGTATCCCCCCATCCACATGCAGTGTATAGAGACGTGTACGGCAGTGTGCATCTGGTCGAAACGAGCATTCCGTGAGGCGTCGCCTGTGGACTCGACGCTCACGTTGCTTCTCACGACGGGCAGCCTTCATCTCCTCCTCCGAACATTCCCCCGCCTTCCACTTCCTACGAACTTCAATTTCAGTCCCCCGAAGACGTCCCTGGATGTAATCCTTACTGACCCGTGGGAGAGTGTCCTGGTAGGTAGGGGCGTGCCCGAACTTGGAGGCCTCCTGGAAGATATGGGCGCCGATCTCAGCCGGTGTCATGTCTGTCGGTCCGTCACGCAGAGCACGGTCGATACTAGTGCGCAGCTGCTGCAGAGAGTCCTCGGCACACCGCCAGTGGGCGCTGTTGCGAGGGCGCTGCCTGGCAGTCCGTGCTGGCCTGGCAGTCTGCGGAAGTACGAGCGACACAATCGCACGGTCGCTCCACCATGTTTCTAGCTGCAACGTGTCCTCAGCCACGGCCACTCGGGGCACCGCCCACGTGACCGAAGTAGAGGGCAGGTCGACAAACCAGTGTCTCGGTACACACAGATAGTCATACACATGTTGATACTGTTGCGCCTCAGGGATGCATTTTGTTGACCGCCATGCGCCTGCGAGGGCCGTCGAAGGTATTCGCCATCAACAGTCCCAAGACTCCAATAGTGGTTGTAAGGGCCTCGGAGTAGGCCTGGGAAAACTCGCGGGCGTCCTTCTCGAAACCTCCAGAGGTCCTGCGGGGGGCAAGGGAAATACCATCCACAATAGGGCCCGTCACAGGCCGCTGCTCATGGAAGACCTCCCCCTCCACCTCCACCTGCTCGTCCACCCCCAAGACGACGTCCCTGATACCAAACTGTGACTTCAATCGTTGGATCGTCAACGCAACCTCCCTCTGGACACGGTGATACTCGCAGAGGGCCTGGAAGAAAGCATCACGGCTCTTTCCAAACACGTATTTGCGAAGCAAGTAAACGCTGATGGCAATCATACTGCGAAACGTCACAGCACACCACTGGTCTCGATCCGAAGAGATACGCTGATTGCACCACCTAGTATTGTACAGTACGCATGCACGCCTACACACAGAATGCTCGGTATGCCATGACGCCCCAAGATCCGTCAAATGCTGAGCCTCCTGGAGTAATGCAACCCCAACCCCCAATCTTGAATTCTGAAAATTGTCACGCACAACTTCCTGGCAGAAGAGCTTCCCCAACTTCCGACGGTTCCAGGTGGCGATAGATACCGCCTGGGTGTCGAGCCAGGCGTCGGGGCCCCGCCGAGAACTCGCAGAGCTTCCTTGCCACATACATGAATGGGACGCAGGCGCGGCAACCTCGCATCCGGCGCGCGCGAGGGCGCGGCTTCCTGGGGAAGACGCGGAGGAGAAGAAGGAGCGAGGAGGAGTGGGAGGTGGAGGAGGCTGAGGAAGAGAAGGAGAAGGAGGAGAAAGCAGGAGGAGAAGGAAAGGGAGGGGGACGGGGAGGGGGAAGAGAAGGATGACGAGCAGAAGGGCAAGGGTGGAGGGGGGGAACGGGCACGATGATGATGATGAAGAGGAGGAAGATGAGGAGGAAGAGAAGGAGGAGGAGGAGGAGGAGGAGAGAGGAGAGACAGGAGAGGAAGCAGATGAAGGGGGAAGAGGACGGGGAGGAAAAGGGAGAGGATAAAGAAAAGGCGAAGGAAGAGAAGAAGGAATTCAATTCACAATCGCACATCATCTCTGGTGAGATATTCACAGTGCGAATAGTTTCCCACTCGTAGCTATGGTTGCAGTCCGAAGTCAGACGTCTCGATACCGTAGGCGAATGTACCTGTTTACCTTCAGCTTCGACAAATGATTTTCAGGTCCGTAGCCAGCCTACAGATCGGATGAAGTAGGAAAAAAACGACCACTGCTCTGTAAAAAGTTAGCAGAGTACAAATCGCTGTTTCGTTCAGCTCGAGCAGACCGAGTTCAGACATCTAGCTACTTCAAACAAGCGCGCCTCTGGATTTGCGTTCAAGTGCTCTGTCGAACAGCTCTGTAGCTCATCTGCAGCTCTTGAAGTTAAGAAATAAGCATCGTCTCAACAACAAAAAAAGAAAGAAAGAAAGAGGAAAAAAAAACAAAAAAAAACACTAGCAGAGTCTGAATAGACTTTGGTTCCAGATCTGGTAGCAGACCGAGTTCAGGCATCTAGATAGTTTGTCCAGCGTGCGTCATGGTTATATCCCGATTGCTGCGCCGAACAGCTCTGGGGCATATCTACAGCCTAAGTTGGATTAAGGACAAATTAGCAGAGCATGAATAATTTGATGGCCCTAGCTCTGGTAGCAGACCGAGTTCGGACATCTAGATACTTAAGACTCGCGCGCCTGATGATTCTAGATATATTAGGCGTTCCAAGCGGCCCTGCAGCTCTCCTGCAGCTCGAGGTAAGTTCAGAAACCGACAGCATCTGCCAAGATGACACTGAACAGCCAATCCTGCCTGCGTGCTTTTTAACAGTGAGATCTACCCGATCAATCTGAAATTATGACTTCCCACATTGTCCGTCCGGGCCGGCACCACGTGCCGGAATTCCCCTTGCTCATGGATGGGAGCCGGCGGAGAGCCGTCAACCAGGTTACCCCTGGGGCCCTCGTAGAGCTCTTACACTTGAAGAGAGGATCATAATAACACGAGAACGCCCTCGAATATCAGCTTAAAAACTCGTAACATGTATTTTTCGTTTCAAACGAGACTACGTCCGCCAAGTGTTTTGATAGCAATACACAAGCTAGAGACCTGAGAATTCAACAGGCGAACGCGTCATGATCTACTACAGGTGTAGACAATACTTGAGCTGTGTAGTTCGCTTCCTGCAATCTTCAAGTTTAGGATGCATCCCGACGACCGATTGTTCCCCAAAGTTTTCGAGAGCTGCACTGCAGCTACAGCCCTCAAACTTTTACCACAAAACGCATCAGAATCCACTAGAGGGAATAAAACTCGGTTTTCCAGAAACGAATTGTCAAACCTCTCACAGTCATCAACAAACCGACACCAGGTCATCACATAGTCCGCCTGGGCCGGGTGGGCCAACTGTGAGCTGGCGGTAAGCCGTCAACCAAGTCACCGCCGGGGCCCTCGTAGAGCTCTTCACACTTGGAAAGAGGCTCGGAACAGGACGAGAAAGCCTTCGAAAATCATCTAAAACTCGCAAAATGGATTTTTCGTTTCAGACGAAGTTAGATCCGCCAAGTGTTTGATAGTAATACTGGGGCTAGAGACCTGAGAGTTCGATAAGCAAACGCGTCATAATCTACTACAGGTGCGGAGGATACTTGAGCTTTGTAATTTGCTTCCTTATTGCGTGCACTTCACGAAACCATTATCATCTGGGAAAATGCATCCCGACGGCCGACGGTTCCTCCTAATTTTCGAGAGCTGCACTGCAGCTACAACCCTCAGACTTCCACAACAGAACGCGCCATAATCCACTACAGGCAAAGGAAGTCGGTTTTTCCGAAACGAATTGTCAAACCTCTCACAATCTTCAAGAAACCGACCCCAGGTCGTCACGTTGTCCGCCCGGGCCGGGTGGGCCAACTAGCTCCACCCCGCGCCGGAATTCCTCTAGCTCATCGATGCCGAAGAGCTCTACAAGGTACTAGCTCCACCACGCGCCAGAACTCGGGGCCCTCGTAGAGCTCGTTGCACTCGAGAAGAGGCTCAGAATACGAAGAATCTCTCAAGTATGAGCTTGAAAACTCGAAATATGTTTTTTGTTGACAAACTTGCTTCCGCCAAGTGTCTTGATAGTAACACTGAAGCTAGAGGACCTGAAAATTCGGCAGGAGAACGCGCCATGATCTACTACAGGTGCAGAAGATACTCGAGCTGTGTAGTTCGCTTCCTTCTTTCGCTAAGTTAGCACAACCATTCTCACCTGGGAAAATTCATCCCGACGGCCGATGGGTCCCCTCAATTTTCGAGAGCTGCACTGCAGCTGCAGCCCTCAGACTTTTATCACGAAACGCGCCATAATCCACTACAGGGGATACAAATCGTTTCTTCGACAACGAATTGTTCAATCTCACACAATCTTCAAAAAAAACCACCCAAAGTTCCCGAATTGTCCGCCCGGGCCGGGTGGGCCAACTGGGAACCGGCGGTAAACCGTCAACCAGGTTTCCGCCGGGGCCAGATAGAGCTCCCCACACTTCAGAAAAGGCTCAGAATTCGACGGGAAAGCCCTCAAATACCTCAAAAACTCTGAAAATATGTTTGCGTATTGAACGAAGTTAAGTCCGCACACTGTTTTCATAGTAATACTGCAGCTAGAGATGTGAGAATTCGAATGGCGAACCCGTCATAATCTGCTGCAGGTGCAGAGGATACTTGAGCTGGGTAATTCGCTCCCTGCTTCCGTTAAGTTCACGAGACTACTATCATCTCAAGAATGCATCCCGACGGCCGATGGTTCCCCCTAATTTTCGAGAGCTGTACTACAGCTACAGCACTCAAACTTTCACCACTGAACGCGCCATAATCCACTACAAGGAATAAAATGAGCTTTCCAAAAACAACTTGTCAAATCTCTCACAATCTTCACAAAACCGACCCCAGGTTGCCACATTGTCTGCCCGGGCCGGGTGGTCCAACTAGCTCCACCCCGCGCCGGAATTCCTCTAGCTTATCGATGCTGAAGAGCTCTACGAGGCACTGGGAGCCGGCGGTAAGCCGTCAACCAAGTTTGCGGGCTTTGCGGTGGGGTCCTCCAGCACATGCAAGCAGCGGTGCTCCCCGCGGCCACCAGGCGCAAGTGGCTCTACCGAGCGTGTGAGACGCTATCTATAATAGACGCAATCTGCGAGATTGCGTGAATTAGCTTCGAGGCGGCCGTTAACTCACAGACCGTCACGGTTGACTCCCTATCGAGGCCAAACGCCTCCTCGGCAATCACGTGACACTGTATAGCATTATTATGTTCTACAAAAGCCTGCAGCCACCAGCCTCCCCCAGCCCCAATATCCGAGGTTCCTCCGTCGAAGTAACCTCTCAATCCTAACACTTTCGAAGTATATAAAGGGGCAAGATACTCGTTTCTCTTCGATGTGTGTGGGCAAGCTCTGCAAGCCCACGTGAGTTCATCAGCATAACTGTTACCCTCCCTATAAAGATGTTTGATTGGGTCAGCCCCCGCGCACGCAGTTCGCAAACAGGTGTCCGTTATAGCATCAAGAGTGTTTTGTGCCGCCTCCAAGGTGTTATTATAGCCCATGTTCGTGCACTTCCAGTGCCCTCTTATCCATTGGACCACACACAAGCTATCACCCAGTATTTCAAATGGAATCTTATCCGCCTCATAGTCAAAGATAGTCTCATTTTCAAAGTTATGGGCAATGCGACGCGCAATCCTCTCATTATTAACTTTCGTCTCCTCCTCCTCCGTACGGGCAACCGAAACTCTAGGTTTGGCCAGATAGTCAAGAATGGCGGGCAGGTGCAATCTTTTGAGCAACTTCTCAACGAAGATCGACCAATCTTCTTTACCAAACGTCATAGTCTCCCACCATTTAGTGTTGCCATCTTGATCCGCAATGAAGACATCTTCCCATTTTCTCCAGCCGACGTATTTAGTACCACCACGCCATCCAAGAAGAGCAGCCTGGGAATCCCTCGAGCGTGCAGCGAACGCGCGACGATGAGCGGCCCAGTCACCTGACGCATGCATCATGCCCAACCGCGCCTGAGAGTAGGCGTTGAGTTTGAAGACATTCACGTTTGCGCCAGAGGGTCGTGCCTCTCGCGGCTCACTATCATGGCTAGAAGAGGGGAGGCCCCGTGGTCGCTTACTTCCCTGTGGGGCAGCAGGCAGACTATCGGCGGAAGCGATGGGGTCATCAACCAAGTTACCGCCAGGGTCCTCGTAGAGCTCGCGACGCGCGAAGTAGTGCTCAGAATACTACACAAAGCCTCCTTCAATATCAGCTTAAAACTCAAAATGTTTGAACGAAGTAACGTCCGCCAAGTGTTCTGATAGTAACACTGAAGCTAGATACCTAAGAATTCGACAGGGAAACGCGTCATAATCTGCTACAGGTGCAGGAGATAGTTGAGCTGTGTAGTTCGATTCCTTCTTTCGTTGAATTCACGAAACCATTATCATTCAGGGAAATACATTCCATTCCGACGGCCAATGGTCCCCCCTAGTTGTCGAGAACTGCACTAAACCGTCAAACAGGCTACTGCCAGGGACCTCGTAGAGCTCGTCGCACGCTGTGAAAAGCAAAAGAAGCAGAGGGCTTCTGAGGTGATTTTTCAAATTATTCTGGCGAATAACCCGACCATAAGCAATAGTTAGTAACGCGTTGTGGGTGCCGCTTTCGGTGGGGCCCCCTTATGGGGCCACGACAAGCTGCCTTGGGTGGGGGAACCGCATGCGAACTGCGCCACTGGGGCGAGCTTCCTATAGGGCCACGAAAGGCTGCCCTGGGCGGGGAAACCGCATGAGAACTGCGCCACTGGGGCCTTCGGTGGAGCTCCCTATGGGGCCACGAAGCGCTGCCCTGGGCGGGGGGCCCGCATGCGAACTGCGCCACGGAGGCTTTCGTAAAAAAATAGCAGAGTACGAATATGTTTTCGGATCCAGCTCTGGCAGGAGACCGAGTTCAGACATCTAGATACTTGAGACTAACGCGCCTGGTGATTCTAGATTGTTTAGATGCGCCTGCCACCACTGTAGCTCTTCTACAGCTCGAGTTAAGTTGAAAAAACCGACAGCATCTGCTAAGATCACACTGAGCAGCCGATCCCGCCCACATGCTTGTTTACAATGTTATGTAGCCGATCGACCTGAAATTGAGATGGCGAGCGGAGATAAGATCGAATTCCGAAGGAAAAACTATTAGAGCTCCAACGAAGGATTGAAATCCGAGAAATCGAATTTGAACAATATTATGCAAAACTTCTGTCGAGATTTGTTTGCCGACAAGCCCCCCAGCGCGCCGGAATTACTCTCTGGCTTCGCCGCTAACGCTCTTAGGGGAGCTCTCCGAGTCAAACATACTACAGTTAAACGTTTTTTCAAATTCTGAGAAATCGGAGGAGAAGGAGGACGAGAAGGAGCAGGAGGAGGAGAAGGAGAGGAAGGATCAAGAGAGGCATCGTCATGTCTGGAAAAATTAGTAGGGTACGAAAATGTTTCTGGTTCCAACTCCGGAAGCATGACGAGTTCGGGCGTCTGGATATTTCAGACTAGCGCGTCTGATGATTTTCTTCCGATTGCTGTGCCAAACAGCTCTGCAGTTCATCTGCAGCTCGAGTTATCTCAAGAAAGTTACCATCCTCTCTCTAAACAATTAGCGAAGTCAAAATAGTTGTTCGGACTCAGCTGTGGTAGCAGACCGAGTTCGGGCATCTAGATGCCTTGGACTAGCGCTTCTGCTTATTTTCTTTCGACTGCTGTGCCAAACAGCTCCGTCGCTCATCTCCAGCTTCAGTTCAGTCCAGAAAACCATATCCACAGAAAATAGCAGAGTGTGAAAAGTGTTCCGGACCGAGCTCTGGTAGCAGACCGAGTTCAGGCATCTAGATACTTTAGAGCACACCTGATGCTGGGTTTTCGATTGCTGCGCCAAACAGCTCTGCAGCTCATCTGCAGCTCGAGTTAAGTCAAGAAACTCATAATCATTCCCGAAACGATTCGCAGAGTACGAATATTTGCGCGAACCCATCTCTGGATGCAGACCGAATTCAGACATCTAGACGCTTGGGACGAACGCGCCTGACGAATCTAGATGGATTAGACGTGCCTGACAGCTCTGTAGCTCTCCTACAGCTCGAGTTAAGGACAGAAAACCGACAGCAGCTGCAAGATAACACTCAACAGCCGATCCCGCCCACATGCTTTTTGGCAGTAATAGAACCCGATCGACCTGAGATGCGGAAATAAGATCGAAGATGGGGGGAATCTAGAGCTCCAACGACCTTTCAAATTTCGAAAATCGAATTTAAACCGAACAAAATGCTGCAAAACTTCGTCGACATTCTTTTGCCAACTAGCCCCCAGCGCCGGAATTACTCTTCTAGCTTCGCCACTTCGCTATTAGGGAAGCTCTAGTCACTTACGAGGTCCAAAATCCGGATAGCAAAAAGGCACTGACACACGCACACGCCCACGCAAACACGCAGGCACGCAAAGACACACACGCAAACACAGACACACACACACACACACACACACAACAGAATACAAGACAACATAATACAACACAACACAACGCATACACACAAACAAACAAACACGCACACACACACAATTACCGGAGCAAATCCCCCCCACACAAATACATACACACATAGAGACAAAGAAAGACACACACACACACATACACACGCAAACACGCACGCATGCACACACACTCACACGCACGCGCACAAACACACACGCAAACACGACACAGTCGGGTTGCGAGCCCCGGTCCTTCGCCCCAGGGCCGCGCCCGCACCTGGGATCTCGCCCCCTGGGCCGCCAAACCCGGGTCTTTGCCCAGGGGCCGCGCGCGCCAGAGTCCCCCCCTGCACGCCGTGCGCCACGTTAACCGCGCGCGCTGGCTGGCGTCCAATACCTGGATAGCGGAGGCAGCTGGGCGGCAGCGGTTGGCGGCGAGCGGACACTGGCAGCAGCGAAGGGCGGCCATGGGAACGCTAAAACTAATTGGCGTCCAACTGGGAGCCGGCGGTAAACCGCCAAGCAGGTTGTTGCGGGCTTTGCGGCGGGGTCCTCCAGCACATGCAAGCAGCGGTGCTCCCCGCGGCCACCAGGCGCAAGTGGCACTACCGAGCGTGTGAGACACTATCTATGAATGACGCAATAGGTGAGATTGCGTGGAAAAGCTTCGAGGCGGCAGTTAACTCACAGACAGTCACTGTCGATTCCCTATCGAGACCAAACGCCTCCTCGGCAATCACGTGGCACTGTATTTCACTGTGGTGTTCTACAAAAGCCTGCAGCCACCAGCCACCCCCACCCCGATATCAGAAGTACCTCCATCGGAGTAACCCCATCAATCCTAAAGCTTTCGAAGTATATAAGGGAGCCAGATACTCGTTTATCTGTATTGTGTGTGGGAGTGCTCTGCAGGCCCACGTAAGTTAATCTGCATATGTGTTACCCCCCCAATTTAAGTGCTTAATCGGGTCAGCCCCCGCACACGCAGTTCTCAAACAGGTGTTCATTAGCTCATCAAGGGTGTTTTGCGCAGCCTCAAGGGTATTGTTGTAGCCCATGTTACTACACCTCCACAGCCCTCTCATCCATTGGACAACACACAAGCTGTCACCCAGCATTTCAAACGGTATCTTGTCGGATTCATAGTCGAAGACCGCTTCATCGTCAAAATTATGAGCAATCCGACGCGCAATCTTATCATCATTAGTTTTCTTCTCTTCCTCCTCCGAACGGGCAACAGTCACTCTAGGTTTGACAAGATAGTCCAAGATGGCAGGAAGGTGCAACCTTTCGAATAGCTTCTCAATGAAGACTGACCAACCTTCTCTTCCGAACTGCATTGTCTCCCACCACTTCGTACTCCCATTTTGATCCGCAATGAAGACATCTTACCAATTTCTCCAGCCGACGTATATACCACCACCACGCCATCCGAGAAGGGCAGTTTGGGCATCTCTCGAGCGCGAGGCAAACGCACGACGACGAGCTGACCAATCACCCGACGCATGCATCATGCCCAACCGCGCCTGAGAATAAGCGTTGAGTTTAAAGACATTCACATGTGCGCTAGAGGGTCGTGCATCGAGCGGCTCGTTAGCATAACTGAGAGGAGGAGGGGCACGGGGTCGTTTGCTCCCCTGAGGGGCAGCAGACGTGCGATTAGCGAAAACGATGGGGTCGTCATTCACGGCAGCAACACAACGTCTCTTTTGGCTGCCTCGCGGAGAGGTGTCTTCATCCCGAACTCTCTTGTCACAAGGGCGCAGGGGTTGCCTGACCCGCTTTGCGAGCTCCTCCTAGCTCGCAGCTGGGGTCGGGCCAACGCTTCTCATCTCTCCCCCCTGGCGGCAAGACGGGCATCCACGATCTGTTTGCGACGATTCTCGACCACAGGCGTCGGGTCGCTCGCACCGCTGTCTGGGGGGGCTGTGGCCGGAGGACTAGAAGCACCCTGCGATTCGCACTGCAAACTCCGTTGCTCCACGAATCTGGCGCACTTAAACAGATGCGCCAGTTGCAGTGGATCAGTCGCACCACGGCGGTCAGCGCTCAAACGAACTCTTATCGTGGACGCAGACGACACACGACCACAGTGATCCGCCGAGGATGAGCCGCCGGACATCACGGCAGAAGAACGTGGACAATCTTGTTTGTTCATCGTCGGTCTCGCGTGGCTACCAAACATAGCCGCGTCATCCTGGGGCCCTGGCAAAACGATCTGAGGTGAAGCGCAAGAGGGCACACGAATATGCGTATGTTGTGTACTGTGGATGTGCAGCGTAGCTGTCGCAATATAACAGGGCAACAAAGCAGGAGAATTCACGTGATGTCTGCTCCACGTCGGACGATCGCGGCTACCAAACATAGCCGCTTTAATATGATGCTCTGGCAACAAAGAACGGATATGTGAACGATCATCATTATGTGTGTGCAGCGTAGCTGCTGGAATATCGCTGGGCAAAGAATCAGAATTGCGTTGACAATCCACCTGAGGTTCAGGCAACAAAGAATGAGTGTGTGTATGATCCTCACTGTTAGTGTGCAGCGTAGCTGTTGGAATACAGCTGGGCAAATAATCAGAAGAACGTTGGCGATCCACTTGGGGCTCTGGCAACAAAGAATGAGCGTGTGTATACTCCTCACTACGTGCGTGCAGCGTAGCTGTCGGAATATAGCTGGGCAAAGAATCTGGAAAACGTTGATAATCCCTCTTTTGTTTGTTCAGCGTCGATCGAGCGCGGCTACCAAACATAGCCGCGTCTTCCTGTGACTCTGGCAACGGTGACCGTGTGCGTGTGTATGTACTCTGTCAGTGTGCAGCGTAGCTGTCGGGGTATGTCTGGGCATTATGACTGGAGAAGGCTGGTTATCATTATTTTGTTTAGTCAGCGCAGCGGTCTGATACGAGAAGCCACGAGCGAAGCAGGCGACATCTTTCGCCCACAACCAGTTTTTGCGCATGAAGAGCTCAACTGCCGAGGTACGACCATGTTGTGCGAACTGATCGAGAGCAAACATAAATCTCCTCTTTTGAAAGACCGCCCAGTCTTTTGTCGCTCCCTTCCTCCGTCCTCCAATGATTGCCAGAAACTTACCTTCCCGGGAGAATATCTTCTGACTGCGATGTTGTCAGTCGTCATACCTTCAACTGCAAAAAGCAACTTACTCTGGATACGGAGTCGGCAACGCTGCAATCGCCTTTCAATCGGAATACGATGGCTTCTATAATATTCAACGTCAGCAAAGAACGCCCCACGAGCACGATCCAAGTTGAACTGCAGGTCGCTATGTTGTGTCCAATATCTGCCCAGTCGACAGCCAACGATGTCCAAGGTGCTAACACATTCAAGTATGCACGTGTGGGTCCGTGTAGATGTCAACATCATGAACTAGATCATTCGAGCCGTCGGCGCCAAAGGGAATGAGCTTAAGAGAAGATGGTTTCCAATTGAGGCCGGCCTGGAGAAAGGGGGGTAGTGAGCTCGGTTATCATAGCTTTGAGCTGCCATTCGTCTCTGGCGGAGAGCAGCAGGTTGTCTGCCCAGAGGGCGTGGGAAATAGTAGATCTAGTGGGCATATGGGCACGGGGGACTCAGCAATGCATCCCAAATCACGCCCAGCCCAAGTTCCGACAATATCGTTCCACAGAGCCACACTCACAACTTTGAATATGAACGGTCCGTCAAACCTGCCCGTTCTGATACTCCGATCCCAACCGATCCAGTCCAAATTCTGGGCCCCTTCGACGGTGGCCTTACAAGTGTTTTCAGTCATGGGACATAGAACGGCATAAATCAAAGCGGGGTCAAATCCAAGCTTCCCCATACTTTGCAAGGCTAGCTTAATAGTAACATGGTCGACTGCCTGTAGGCCATCGAGGCTGGCAAGATAGAGCTTCTCCCCTTTTCCCCATTGGGCAGCATGTTGACATAGATGTTTGGTAAACGACGTGACCTCCGAAACTTTCCTGGATTGTACAAACCCATACATGATGAGTGAATGTTTGATCTCCTCCGAGCGTTGTCCCCCCGCAAGAACTAAGACATGGTTGTACCACTTCTGGACCAGGCTCAAGAGGCAGATCGCCCGAGTCTTAGAGAGCTCCTGGATGGACGGCGCCCTCGGGATGAGCGTCACCAGGAATCTCTTCCAGTCTGAGGGGACCTGCTGACGACGATTGGCGATCTGATTGAAATGGCGTCGGATTGTCTTGAGGCTGGCAAGGGGAATGAGCAGCAACATCTCCCGCGTCACTTGGTCGGGGCCCTGCCGCCCCGCTCTTGGGGCGAGCCCGCACCCGCAGAATATCGCGCATGGCGATGCTCACGCACTGGGTCGGGCTGAGCTTCGACGCCAGACCTCCCAGCATAGCCTGCACCCCCCTACTGGCCCCGTAGCCCTCCACCCTGTCTTTCAAATACCTCACAATTTCCACATGCTTGGCCTCAACATCATACGTAAGTTCCCACTCCCCCGTCGTCTTTTTGACCTTAAGTGCCTGTGCTTGTGTACGTAGTTTGCGTGGTTCAATGTTGTGTTTGTATTCGAGCATGTCGGCGTCGTACTGTTTCCGCAACGTTTTGATCAATCCCCAAAGACTCCTCACTTCATTCTGGCATCGAAGTTCCCTGGGCCAAAGAGCACGTCGCAACAGCCGTTCGAGCGTCCAGAGACGTTCTGGCTTCGTGGGTGCACGAAGAGCGGCCACCTGGCGGCTAGGGATACTTGACGCCGCATCTGTGATGATCTGGCTAAGTGTGCCCCTGCCCTGTCTCTCCTGCTCCGCCTTCTCCTCCTTCTCGGGATCCGCGCCCCACTCGAAGTCCCCCTCATCCCCCTCTTCCATCAAAGACTGCAATGGGCGAAACCGAGACCCAGCACATTCAAAGTTAGCCGAACTTCGGACGGTGTTCGTCGAGGACTGCATGCGAAACTGCCGTGACAGGGCACGATCAAAGCTGGCTGCACCTGCCGCGAGATCAACGGGTTCCCATTGATGCAGAGCTTTACGCTTCCTATTATTGCGCTGGCGCCGTTTCCCCACGGCAACCGCAAGATGAACTAGTTTGCGATCGCTGATCTCCTGGATTGTAGCCGATCTCCCTGGGGAGCGAATCCATTCAGCGGTGGCCCCCGAATCGAATTGGAAAGAAGTGCTGATGCCTACATAATCGAGCAGCGCCTCACAATGGGGCGCTGTCCTGCCGCGCCAAGTGGCACAGCGAGAGACCCAAAGGTGTTCACCAGCCGTAGACGATGCTCACTGTAGAACTCTGTGAACAAGAACCTCATCTCCTCCAACTGTCTCTTCCTCACACCTTCCCGCCTTCCTCTCAAAAGAACCCCCACCTTTTCCTCCACTCCCATTCCAGTGATAGCACGGCCGTTAGCTATAACATCCGGCGCCATCTCGACGCTGGCATCCGTAAACAAGATAAGCGTGTCTGGCTGCTCTGGGTGCAGTCTGCGATACTCTCGGATCCTCCTCTTCACCTCCTCCAAAACTTGACTGAATTCCCTCACCTCCTCATCCTTGTCATCAGCATGTGGCAGATACAAACAAGCAATAGCGGCTGGCCTGAACCAATCAACGACGAACCGCGATCCGCGCTCAATACCTCGCAGGAGATCCTTCCAGGGGCCCATCCACAGAAGAGCTGCTTTCCGACAAGTGGAACGTTCAACATGCCACCCGCCCCCTGCTAGAATATTCCGACTGTCAGTGAAGAACTGGGCCTCCTGAAGCCCAAGCATGAAGATGCCCCTGTCGTTGGCAGCACCAAGGATAGCTTTGGAAAACTGGGGGCCTCTTTTCTCTATGTTCCATGCGCCAATCCTCGCAATCCACTCACGTCATTCCGCCCTCAGATCTGTCTGGAGCTGGGCCGCGTTGATGGCTGGGTCCAGGTCCGACAGGGCAGGGAGGATCTCATAGTTCGTTGATGGGTTGAAGACCGCGATAACCTCACCATTTGCCCCAGAAATGCGTCGCGGGTGGTCCCAGTTCCGCTCGAACAATGCCCCCCAGGGCCGCATTGACATGACGTCTGAAGATGTTCTGGAACTTGCCCGCGCAATTCACATGTGGTTGCTTGTGTGATGCCGCCTCAACTATTATTATAATACTCCCATGTGCATATGTTGTCTGTTTAGCCACATATGACAATGATTTGATGGTCCCGTTATTCATTGCCGCGAGGAGTCTCTGACGCATATCCCACAGAACTCTGAAGTCGGTTCCCATAGTGAAGAAGATTCTAATACGGCTGTATCCGAATGTTCGTCCATCGTTTTCTTCTTGAGTGCGTGGGGTGCCAATCCTTCCTTCAGCAGCAGTACTGGCAACAATCGGGGAAAGAACGATCGCATTAAGGATAGCATTCACCTGCGACTGCGTCAACATCTGGCGGCCTCGTTGCTCGTAAATTTTTCCAATCTGTCACCCAGCCCTTGATTACAATGAAAGACGGGTTCCAGGTCGCACGCGCGAAGGCCCCAGACATCCGAGAAGACACTCCATTGCTCGAACCTGACTCTGATCTCGTTTGAAGTGTGTTGAATTCGGATCTCAGTGCTGTCAAAAGAGGCTGCATTGCCCGTGATCTCGCGACGCATTGAGGCTATCGACGCGGCGTGCGTCGCCAGCGTCGCTTCCATGGGGGCCACGCGCGCCGTGAGGGTCTCATGGTGTTGTGCCCATTGGGCGTCTATCATCACACCCTGAGCGCCAGCCCACCATGCAGGGGGCTTGTCATCCGTTCTGTCTCCACTGCGGCTCCTCTGATCACCGCCTCTTCGCCTGACATCGAGTAGACCCGATGCAGGTGGTTGGGCTCGCTGGAGGCCGAACGGGCCCGCTGCTGTGCTCTCCTCCATCCTGAGATCTGGGAAATCGAAAGAAGAGGGAGCACTGTCACCGTCGATACTGTGGAACTCACCTGCGGCCAACTATGATAGCACACTGGGGGGGGTAGTTTCCCGCTTTCCCACGAGGGGCTTCTCTGAGTATCCCAAGCCGTCTTTGCGAGCAGTCACGATACGATGGAAAAAACTGGCAGAAAGGATAGGCGAGCAGATCACTCCCGCTCACGCGCAGGCAACAGAACTGTAAGAACGCTCACTTCTGACCCAACTGAGAATAATACGAGGAAGTATCGATCGCAGCCACAATATGTCCGAGTGTGCACAGTACACGGGCAGCACAAGCAACAATACACCGTGTACCATATGTGGAACCAATCCGCTGTCTGCACAATGCAGCTCGCGACGAAGGGGGGCCCCCCGCGGCGAGGCCTGGCTGACCAGGAAATAAGCTCTGGTCACCCCGTTTTTTTTGTTGCGGTTTGCGGTCTCGCTAATCAGGCCCCCATGGGGCAGCGAGCGGGCTCACCAGGAGCCAAAACTGCGACACTCGTTGAGCTGCACAAGAGTACAAAACAAGGACGCGGGCAAGGACCTGCTTTGAGGCATCTAGAATGGCACGTGCCGAGCCAGCGTGGCTTAGGCATGTCGGGTTCGAACGCCTGCGGCCCCACTAACAAGGGCCCCGTCACGCAGTCACGCAACGTCAAGCTCTCCATACGAGGCCGAAAAGTGAGCAGTAGTACCGAGATTGCCGAGCCAGGGTGGCTGAGGCAACCGAATACAAAAGGAAGTACGGCACCTTCTCAGGATACACAATGCACTCCACTCGAGGCAGAGAAAAATAAGATCTCATGCAATGAATTATCAATTATCAGCTATCACTGACTCAATGTTGAACGTTCTCTTGTCATCCTCGAACTTGCATGAACTGAAGGATGCACAATGCATTCTGCACACCACTCGAGGCAAAGAAATGTAAGACCTCATGCAATGAATTAGCAATTATCAGTTATGAATGACTCAATGTTGAACGTGTTCTTGCCATCATCGAACTTGCACGAATTGCGGGATACACTGGAGTATGCACTCCACTCGAGGCAAGGAAAAGTAAGACCTCATGCAACGAATTATCAATTATCAGTTATCAATGACTCAATGTTGAATGTCCCCTTGTCATCGTCGAAAGCTTGCATGAATTCATATGAGTAACGATCAGAAAGATCAAAGAAAAAAAGCGCCTCCGCCAATTTGCGTCACTTTACTGTCCACTGTTTTGACATCCTGCCGAACCCCCTCCACCACATCATGTACCGCCGTCGAAACGATCGTGGGCAACATCTGCTCAAACTTCCTGAACTCTGCAAAAAGATCCCCTGAGTTCGATGAGCTCCCTCCTTCCCCGTTCTCCGCCTCCACACTCGCCCTCTTCCTCTCGCTAATCTTCTCCACCTACGATTGGCAATCCCCAGTCTGCATTCACACCAACAGCGTGTCCTCAATGAATATCTCACACAACGACACCTCCGACCCGTGAGTTGACGATACTCTCTACACTAATCTCCCTCGAGCTCTATCAAAAACTTGCCCCACCCTCTGGCGGGCTCTCTGAATCCGAACCACGACGTCGTGATTCACAATATCGTGTACTCCGACAATCAATGAATGTATACTCCGATAATCAATCAATGTGCACGGTGCTCCGACGGTCAATGAATGTGCACTCCGACATGCAATGAATGTGTACTCTACAAACAACTGAATGATTGTGTTCTCCGACAATCAATGAATGTGTACAGTGCTCCGACAATCATGAATGCGTACGGTACTCCGACAATCTGAACAGTCAATGCGCACTCTGACAATCAATGTGGTACTCAGGCAAAACAGACACTGGATCGTGCACGGTAAAGAGAACCCACTTGTAAAATGGTCTACCTTACAACAAAAACTGCTAGGTTTCTAGTAGGCTCGAAAGAGGGAACCGTGACTCCCAGGGGAGTCTGGGCAGATGCTGGACGGGTGCCGGAGGGAATCCGCGGAAGTCGTTTTAACCAAACAGTCACACACTTCGTGGTCTTCGAGATTACTCGTATAATACGAATAGTTTCGCAGCGCAGATTTAGCTCGGCTAGCCGACTGAGTTCAGACCTCTCGATGGGACAGGAAAACGCGCCTGATGATTCTGAATCGGTTTCTGTAAGTATGAGCTTTGTAGCTATCCCAAATTCATACTTGAGTCGGGCTGTACGGTGGCTACAGGGCTGGTAATCACAGAAACGAACTTACAGAGGTGCGTTCGTCTGTCGCATGCAAAGAAGTCGGTCTGCTACTCGAGCTTGGTCCACAAACCTATTCGTATTCCTCGAGTCATCTCGAGAGAGACTGTCGGTTTTCTGTGCTTAACTCGAGCTCGAGCGAAGCGACATAGCTGATTGGCACAGAAAACAATACAGAATCACCAGGCGCGTAAGTCTGTTGCATCCAGAGGTCTGAAGTCGGTCTGCTGCTCGAGCTGGATCAGCGAACTATTCGTATCGTGCGAGTCATTTTGAAATGCTGTAGCTCTTCAGAAAACCGTCATACGCGTGTGAGGGTGACCCGAAACGGCCGATCCCACCGCAGTACTAGATTAATTAAGATGGCGAGCGGGAATAAGATCGAATATCACAGGAAAAATACTAGGGCTCAAACGAACTGGGATCCGGCGGAAAACCGTCAACCAAGTAACCGCCGGGAGCCTCGTAGAGCTCTGTTCTCGCGCGGCGCTGCTCGAAGCACACGAAAGAAGCTTTCTCAAGCGTGAAGAAAAAAAGACCGGAAAATATGTTTTTTAAATTTTGCATCTTAGTTTCGTGGACCTAGCTGCCAGACCGAGTTCGGACCTCTCGATGCGAGAAAAAACGCGCCGGCTGATACTGGATCAGTTTATATGCGTACCAGCTCTGTAGCTCTTCTAAATCTTCAGTTAAGGGAAACCGAGAACACTCGTCAAAATCACTCGTATAATACGAATAGCTTTGCGGGCCTAGCTCGAGCAGCAGACCGGGTTCAGACCTCTCGATGGAACAGACGAACGCGCCTGATGATTCTGAATCGGTTTCTGTAAGCATCAGCTCTGTAGCTGTCCTAAATCTCGAATTAAGAATAGAAAACCGTCAACGCGTGTCAAGATGACCCGAAACGGCCGACGGTTCCCTCAAGTCTTTGGATAATAATATTACAGCTACAGACCTGGGAATTTAACTGGCAGATGCGGCATAACCCGCTACAGGTGGGAAAAATACCTGTTTCTAAAACGAACTTTCAAATTTTGTACAAAGACTGGCGCCGGCGGTGAACCGTCAACCTGGTCACCGCCGGGAACCTCGTAGAGCTCCTTCCACGCGTGAGAGTGCTTAGAATCGACGGAGAGAGCTTCTCGAAGCAGTTCGCGAAAAAAAACAAAATTGATTTGTTTTTCATGTCGATGTGAAGTTGGTTCCGCCAAGTGTTTTGATAGTAAATGTGCGTCTCCAGAGCTCATATTAAGACGCAGAGGCCCTCATAATCGTTGACAGGTGCGAAAAATCTGCTTTCTCAAAATGAATTGTCAAATATCTTTCAAATCTTATCAAAACCGACCCAAATGTGCCACTGGGCGCCGGCGGTGAACCGTCAACCTTTCTTACCGCCGGGGGACTCGTATAGCTTCCTGACAATATATAATGTCGAAAAAAATTGCAGAGAACGAATAGTTTTTCAGCCCAAGCGATTTCAGACTTTTCGATGCAACAGCCGAACGCCCCTGATGTTGGATTCTCTTCTATACGAGCTCTGTAGCTCTCCTACAGCCCGAGTTACGTGCGTAAATCGACAGCACCTATCAAGATGACTCGAACAATACGAATAGTTCGGCAAACCTAGCTCGAGTATCAGACCGAGTTCAGACCTCTGAATGCAATAGTGGGACGCGTCTGTGACTCCGAATCGATTCCTGTATTACCAGCCCTGCAGCCCCCCTGCAACCCGAGTTAAGTGCAGAAAACCGACAGCACCTCTCAGAATGACTCGAACAATACGAATAGCTTCGCGAACCTAGTTCGGGCAGCAGACCGAGTTCAGAGCTCTGGATTCGACAGACGGACGCGCTTGATGTCTCCGAATCGATTGCTGAGATTACCAGCCCTATAGCCCCCCTACAGCCTGAGTTAAGTACAGAAAACCGACAACACCTCTCAAGATGACTCGAACAATAAAAATAGTTTCGTGATTCTAGATCGGGCAGCAGACCGAGTTCAGAGCTCTGGACTCAACAGACAACGCGACTGATATTCTGAATCGGTTTCTGTAAGCATCAGCTCTGTAGCTGTCATATAGCTCGAGTTAAGTACAAAAAACCGAGAGCGCCTGTCAAGATGACTCAAATAATACGAATAGGTTTGCGGACCTAGCTCGGCTAGCAGACCGAGTTCAGACCTCTGGATGCAACAGGCGAACGCGCCTGATCATTCTGAATCGATTAGCTGTGCTTACCAGCTCTGTAGCTCTTCTATAGCTCGAGTCATGTTCAGAAAACCGCCACCGCGTGTCAAGATGACCCGAAACAGACGATCCCGCCGCAGTGCTTTTTGGCAGTAAGGGGTACCCGATCGAGCTGAGATCAAGATGGCGAGCGGGAATAAGATCGAATATCACGGGAAGAAATACTAGAGCTCTAACGAATGGTTGAATTTCGAAAACAAAACTGGGCGCCAGCGGTAAACCGTCAATCTTTCTTACCGCCGGGGGACTCGTAGAGCTTCCTGGCCATATAAATGTCGACCAAAGAAATGCAGAGAACACATAGTGTTTCAGGCCAAGCGATTTCAGACCTGTCGATGGAACAGCCGAAGCCCCTGATGCTTCTGGATCGTTTCCTGTGCGAACGAGTTCTGTAGCCCTGCTACAGCTACGTGCAAAAATCGACAGTACCTCTCAAGATAACTCGAACAATACGAATAGTTTCGCAAACCTAGCTCGAGTATCAGACCGAGTTCAGACCTCTGAATGCGACAGGCGGACGCGCCTGATGTCTCCGTATCGATTCCTGTGATTACCAGCCCTGCAGCCACCCTGCAGCCCGAGTTCAGAGCAGAAAACCGACAGCACCTCTCAAGATGACTCGAACAATACGAATAGCTCCGCGCAGCTAGCTCGGCCAGCAGACCGAGTTACGAGCTCTGGATTCGACGGGAGGCTGAGCCTGATATGCCCAAATGAATTCGTGTAATTATCAGCCCTGTAGCCTTCCATAACCTGAATTAAATACAGAAAACTGACAGCACTCACAAGATGACTCGAATAATACGAATAGTTTCGCGAACATAGCTCGGGCAGCAGACCGAGTTCAGAGCTCTGGATTCAACAGACGAACGCGTCTGATGATTATCAATCGATTTCTGTGACTTTCAGCTCTGTAGCTGCCCTACAGCTCGAGTTCAGTAAAAATACTGACAACGCGTATCAAGATGACTCGAAACGGCTGATCCCGCCCGTGTGCTTCTTGGCAGTAAAAAATGCCCGATCGAGCTGAGATCAAGATGGCGAGCGGGAATAAGATCGAATATCACGGGAAAAATACTAGAGTTCTAACGAATGGTTGAATTCCGAGAAGAAAATTTTCAACCGACCAAGTCATCAAAAGTTCCGTCGAGATTTTTCTTGCCAACTAGCTCTCCAGCGCCCCGGAATTACTCTTAAGCTTCCAGCAACAACTTGCTAAGGGAAGCTCTACGAGTTATTTTCAACCGACCAAAAGTCACCAAAAGGTCCGTCGAGATTTTTCTTGCCAACTAACTCTCCAGCGCCCCGGAACTGGCGCCGGCGGTGAACCGTCAACCTGTTTTTTTTTGGGTTTTCGCACCGTTCGTCCAGCAGGGTCAGCTGGCGGTGAGGATCTGTCGCGCCAAATGCACAACAGCGCTTGAGAGCGCCTCAGCAGCACTAAGCTCGGCGTCGGTTATCGTAGCACCTTCTTCAAGGCACCACGCGGCTTCGCACACGTCCCTCCAAACGAGGGGAGTATTGGAGGGCACAGAATAAGGAGAGGAGGAAGGAATAGGGGAATAAGAAGTACTCTTATTACAATCGTACTCGAGATTCAAAAGCCCGATCTGAAGCCAAAACCCGCATCCCGTCCCTTTGCTGCACACTCCCCCGTCGAAGGCACCACGACAGGCGATAGGTTGAAGATAGCTTTCAAAATTGAATCTATATTCATACTCATTGTAGAAGCATTGGCCCTCGCGGGCCAGGTGTGTAAGCTCGTCAGCCCGTGTGTTATCCTCCCTATACTATATTCATTGTTGTACAGATCTCTCCCCAGCCCTGAACATCTAATCCCCAACTCATGTGCGGTTCGTTCCATAACGTCAATACAATGATCAATACGGCGTTGATATTGTTTGTTGTGACACCGCCATCGTCCCGTCAACCATGAGTGTACTAACATGCTGTCCCCTTTCAAATCAAATGCAAACCCAGGGCTGATGATGTCCCAAACGGTTTGTCTTTCATTGATCGTAGCCAAACGCTTGGCCATCTTCACGGCCTCTTTTTCACTTTGTGCATGCCCCTCCTGTCCAATCCCCTCTGGCGGCGTACTCTGGATAGCGATCCCTTTCCAATTCTGAACAAAATACTCAAAGATCTTTGTTTTGTTATATGTGCATAATATATTCTACCACATGTCGAGGAAAGCTCTGTATGATGGAACCACAACCTGCCACCACATAGTGCCGCATGATAATATACATGGATACTGCCAGCTCCTCTGGCCCACACTCTCTGGTCCACTGCGTATTCTCTTGCCCGATGATGCCTGCGTGCGATTTGCGTGCAATCGAAGACATTCACTCAAAGTATCCCTGCGCGTAGTCCATTCAACATTATACATCAGAAGGCCTCTGCGAGAATCAACATATGCACGATTATCCTGAGACTGGGCCATACTACAAGCAGTAGGCGGGGAGACGGAAGGCACAGAAGCACGCACACAGGTCGCCGTCTGACTCCCCGATATTGTACCACCAAATCCTAGTCTCAATCCTGAGAGCCTGCGTCTTTTGAGATTATGTCTGTTGATGTCCGTTCGCTGAGTGTTGATATGGTGAGCCAAGTTTTGAGAAATAACCCCCAGTCCATGTGTCAAAGAACCGACATCATGTGCAATATGTGTCATATTCTGCCCCAAAGTTTGTGATGATGGCCCCTCAAATCGGACCCTTTTCTGCGAAGGCTCGCCCACGTCATCTGCCCTCGGTGTAGCCACGTCCACGGCTAGAGGACACCGTGCAAGTGGGTCAGCAAGAATATAATTGCGAACACCCAGCATCATCGTCCAGCTCTTCCATGCAATCATCTGCACGGCCGAGGGGAAGCACCCGCTGGCAAAGTGTGAGCGTACCTTGTGGAGCATCTGGGGTCTCCAGACACCCCACGTTACGTCGGACGGCTTGCGTCGGCACCACAACGCAACAAGCACATGCCTTCAAAAGCATGAATAGCACGGACAGCGTCGGCATCTAGCGTGATGACTTCCCCTGCAAACAGGAGCCTCGACTGAACCTGATACTGATATCGTCGATATTTGTGCTTCAGCGGTACAGCCCTGCACCCAAAATATGATATCTGAGCAAAGAACGCGCCACGTGCACATTTGAGACGATGCTGAAGATCTTCATGGCCCTCATGAAGGCTGCTGGAGACTACACTGCCTAAGATATTGAGTGACTCAACCTGCTTGAACGGTACCTGCTGGTCCCCAACTTGTGCCCAAATTGGTGTCCTGTCTGGAGTGCCACAACGGAGGACCTGCAAAGACGACGCCTTCCAACTCATCCCCCAGTCATTTAGGGCAGCAGTGAATACATTGACGATGTCCTGGATCTCCGTCGAGCCCCTCCCCACAAGATAAAGATTATCAGCCCAGAGTGCATGATTGTAGATATGATAGGTGCTGGGGTCGCGGGGGCTGGGGATCTCGTAACCTATCTTGCGGGCGTCAAGGGAGGCAACTACGCTGGCCCACATGGCCACTATCACGACGTTGAAGGCAAGCGGGCTCTCTGTGCCCCCCGTCCTCAAGCTTTTATCCCAAGACGCACCACGGAGCTCGATACCCTCGAAGACGATCGTGCAATTCGTTTCGACGAGCGGCTCGAGCAAAGCGTACTGCAGGCGTGCTGGGATCTCGAGCTTATCCATCGCCCGTGCAAGCGCGCTCAGAGTCACATTGTCGAATGCTCGTGCAATATCCGCCGATGTAATCCACGCGCTCTGGTCCTTGCCCCAGATGGATGCGTGCTGCGCGATACCCTTGAGAGCAGCAGCGATTTCCCAGGTGTGCCTACCTCCTGCGAAGCCGTACAACCCGAGCTTGCCTTTCCAAAGGGCAATCCTCTCCTCGATCAGCAGCGTCACTGATGTGAGGTACCATTTCCCCAGGGTGTTGGACACAATGAGAATACGAGTATCCTCAAGAGAGTTCATCTCCGACATCTTTGGCATCAAATTCAAGTACACATCACACCAAGAGCTGGGGTTACGTCTTGCCCCTGAGAAAATATCCTGCAATACTGCAATGATTCTGCGAACACAGCGCCACGGCAATGCTTTCAACAGTTCAATACTGACACCATCGGGCCCGCAGGCCTTGCCACTGCGAAGATGTGCGCGTGCACGATACACAATAGATGGCGTGAGTGTGAGAGCCTCTGCGTGGCAATGGAGAGCAGCGCGAACACGAAGATTGCGAACAAGTAGTATGTTACGTTCACGCTCCGTGCTACATGTCATAGTACGTGCCGCATGTGCCTTGACCTCCTCCTCCCACGCCTCCCTGTCCTCCGTCACGGTACCCTCCACCTTCAGCTTGCGCACCCTCGTCCTCCTCCCTCTCCTCGTCGGTTCCACCGAGAACTCAGCTTTCTGTCGATTGTATTCGGCCTGTAGGGGACGAAGCTGTCGTCTAACCTCGCGACGTGCCTGAGGATCCCCTCTGAGCTCGCGAACTTGTTTCTCAAGAAGGGCCTGCTGTGGGGTCCTCGTCGGGGGCGGCCTACGATACCGCGGGGCACATAATAGGGGGAGAGCATGATCCCTGATGGTTTGGGCGAGCTCCTCGGGGCGCTTGTGGGGAAACTGCACGTCAGTCATCACTCTGTACATGTCCTCCTCCCGATGTGTCTCGAACTGCTTGTGTGCACTGTGATGTCTAGGTGCTGGTCGGTACCGAGAGGGGGGTCTGGATTCAACATCTATTTCCACGCAGAGCAATGCGTGGTCACTGAAGCGGGCATCTGGTGCTTCGTACAGCATGTCCACTTTCAGATCTACAATGGAATCGTGCAAGCTCGTTGGCACCATGACATAGTCTAGTACTCGCTGAACTCTTGGCCCAACTCGTTTGCCGAGAGGTTCAAATGTGGGCCTTCTCTGAGTTCCGAGCGTATTGACTGCACAAAGCCGCATTGTCTGCATGAATCCCTCCATCTCCCCCCTCAGATGATCCTCCCTCCACCTTCTCTGCTCATGATCCCCCTTCACTCCGTACCCTCTGTGCATGGCAATGGACAAAGCTTCGCCTGTGTGGATGCCGAACCTGGTGTTCAGTCCAGGCGTGAGCTCCACATTCGCATCACATGCTAGCACGAGCTTGTATCCCGACCCGTGTTTAGAGGTGAAGCCTGTGAAAGCATTCCTAATGTTAAGTAGCATTTCAGATTGGACCTCCAACGCATCCTCACGATCTGCATGTGGAAAATACGCCGATACTAAGAAAACACACGGACGAGCAAGTACAACAATAGAAACCCGATTCTACTGGAAGCTAGCTTTGACATTGTGCCTTTGCGGCCCCCTGATGACCACTCCAGCAAGCATGCATGTTGAGAGATACGATTCCCATCCCAACTTTCTAAAAGACTCTGAATTATGTGCGAGATGTTGGCACTCCTGAAGGCATACGATATTCACCCCAAGTGTTGTTAGCAATCGCATGCAACTGACTCCCCTATCCTGGCTCTTTCCAAGTTTATTGATGTTCAAAGTCCCAAGCTGCACTAGTAGGGAGCCAGGCGACCTACCCTTGGAACCCTTTGAGCCCCGTCAACGATTGAGTGTCGTTGTGAAATCCTCGTACGTGCACGAAATGTTGGTATTGTGTCTGATCGCACCGTCCCACGTTTCACGATGAACAGTCCAGGTCCCTGTGGAGATCCTGAATACGGCAACCTCCACCGGTCGGCGTGAAGGGTCCGAGGGCTTCGACCAGATGGAGCTGACCCCCTGGCCCGACCCAGTCTCTGCCTTGATGTCCATGGTGGGGTTGATTCCAATCATTTCACGCCACGTACCGTAGAAGCGTCCGCAGGCCGCGATATGGTCCTTCTTCCAGGGGGGAGCCTCGAGTCTGACCTTGACCGTAGCAGGCGCCGTGGCCAGGTTGACAAACATGCTGGCACTCGGCGGTGGGGTGCGGGCCAGCTGCGGGGCCGTACGCTCCGCATCAGGTGTAAATGCGTCCTCCAGAATCTGCTAAATATCCCAAAAGACTGAGTCCTCTGTGCCCGCTACAAACTTCAGCTTAACAGAGCTCATCATGATGCGATTGCCATTCAACCGCAGGGTTCCCAGATCATCGAACTTAGCACTGATTTCTTGGGGAAGTGTGGCCTTCACATTGACAATGAGTTGGGTGGCATCGCTGTCACGCATCATCGATTGAGATCTCTGAAGTGTCGTGCCCTTCCAGTTGGTCCATCCCGTGAGCTCCACAAAGCTGCGATTCCAGTGAAGCCTCTGAGCACCCCCAGGCCCCAGGGAGGCCCCTGCAGTGGTTGAAACACTGGCGTTGCTTGTCGGATTGGAGCGCAACGTTTGGAACTGCCGTTCTAACTCCGTCATCCGTGTATCTGTCGCCTGCTGCTGATTGGAAATACGGTTGATCTCTGATCTCATCACTCGTGTTTCTTTACGTGTGACTGCCTGTCCTGCCATCACCTCATTGTGCATATTCTGCAACCAGGGGGGAGCTTCGCTGGCAGTCAACAGGCTCTGTGTTCTTGCTTTATCAAGTGCCTGTCGTGCCGCCTGCAGTGCGTCCTCGTCCTGTGTTCCCTGATCTCCCCGATGACGGACCGACCTCTCGAATTCTGTTTCCTGTCCGTTCATTGCTACGTTTGCTGGTCCAGCTGGCGCAGCTGGCGCAGCCATCTCAGTTGCCATGATTGTGTCTGACTCAGATAGAACGCTGGGAGGAAGCCTCCCACTCTCCCACGAGGGGCTCCTCTGAGTGTCTGAAGCCGTTTTGCCAAGAAATGAATGATTGTGTACTCGGACAATCAGGACAGCTAATGTGTTCGCCGACAATCTGCTCAATGACAAGATGTGCGGATGTGTTCTCCGACAATCTGGACAGACAATGTGTTCTCCGACAATCTGAACAATGAACAATGACAATGACAGACAATGTGTTCTCCAACGGTCTGGATAATCTGGACAAGTGTACGATAATCTGGACAATCACTGTGCCCTCCGACAATTCAGACTGAAAAAGCAATGTGCACTCAGGTAATGAATGAAAGTGTACGGTACTCAGGCAAAACCGACACTGAGGTACCGTGTACAGTAAGGGGAAACACAAGCCGCCTCTCTGCACGATGCAGCTCGAAACGAGGGGGACCCCAGCGGTGAGGCCAGGCTGAGCAGGAGGTAAGCTCTGCTCAACCTGGTCACCGCCGGGAACCTCGTAGAGCTCCTTCCACGCGTGAGAGTGCTCAGATTCGAAAAAGAGAGCTTCTGGAGACATTTCTCAAAAAATTGAACATTGATTTTTTCCATGTCGAGATGAAGTTGGTTCCTCCAAGTGTTTTAATAGTAAATGTGCGCCTACAGAGCTCATATTAAGACGCAGAGGCCCTCATGGTCGTTTACAGGTGCGAAAAATCTGCTTTCTCAAAATGAATTGTCAAATATCTTTCAAATCTCAGCAAAACCGATCCAAAGTCATCACTTTGTCCTGTCTGGCCGGGTCGACCAACTGGGCGCTGGCGGTAAACCGTCAACCTTTCTTACCGCGGGGGGACTCGTAGAGCTTCCTGACAATATAATGTCGAAAAAATGCAGAGAACGTATAGTTTTTCAGCCCAAGCGATTTCGGACCTCTCGATGCAACAGACGAACGCCCCCGATGCTTCTGGATTGTCTACTGTACGAGCGCTGTAGCTCTCCTACAGCCGAGTTACGCGCGTAAATCGACAGCAACCCTGAAGATGACTCGAACAATACGAATAGTTTGGCAAACCTAGCTCGAGTATCAGACCAAGTTCAGGCCTCTGAATGCGACAGGCGGACGCGTCTGATGCCTCCGAATCGAGTCCTGTGATTACCAGCCCTGCAGCCCCCCTACAGCCGGAGTCAAGTGCAGAAAACCGACAGAATCTCAGAATGACTCGAACAATACGAATAGTTTCGCGGACCTAGTTCGGGCAGCAGGAGCTCTGGATTCAACAGACAAACGCGACTGATGACTCTGAATCGGTTTATGTAAGCATCAGCTCTGTAGCTGTCATATAGCTCGAGTTAAGTACAGAAAACCGAGAGCGTCTGTCAAGATGACTCGAATAATACGAATAGGTTTGCGGACCTAGCTCGGCTAGCAGACCGAGTTCAGACCTCTGGATGCAACAGACGAACGCGCCTGATCATTCTGAATCGATAAGGTGTGCTTACTAGCTCTGCAGCTGTCCTATATCTCGGGTTAAGTCCAATATACCGACAGCGCGTATCAAGATGACTCGAAACGGCCGATCCCGCCTGGACGCTTTTTGACAGTATACCCGATGGGGCTGAGATCAAGATGGCGAGCGGGAATAAGATCGAATATCACGGGGAAAAATACTAGAGCTCAAACAAATTGAGGAATTTCGAGAACAAAATTTTCAACCGACCAAAAGTCACCAAACTGGGCGCCGGCGGTAAACCGTCAACCTTTCTTACCGCCGGGGGACTCGTAGAGCTTCCTGACAATATATATATATATATATATATTCAACAAAAAATGCAGAGAACGAATAGTTTTTCAGCCCAAGCGATGTCAGACCTTTCGATGCAGCAGCCGAACGCCCCTCATGTTGTATTCTCTTCTACACGAGCTCTGTAGCTCCCCTACAGCCCGAGTTACGTGCGTAAATCGACAGCACCTCTCAAGATGACTCGAAGAATACGAATAGTTCGGCAAACCTAGTTCGAGTATCAGACCGAGTTCAGACCTCGGAATGCAACAGTGGGGCGCGTCTGATGTCTCCGAATCGATTCCTGTGATTACCAGCCCTGCAGCCCCCCTACAGCCCGAGTTAAGTGCAGAAAACCGACAGCACCTCTCAGGATGACTCGAACAATACGAATAGTTTCGCGGACCTAGTTCGCAGCAGACCGAGTTCCGAGCTCTGGATTCGACAGACGGACGCGCCTGACGTCTCTGAATCGATTCCTGAGATTACCAGCCCTGTAGCCCCCCTACAGCCTGAGTTAGGTACAGAAAACGGACAACACCTCTCAAGATGACTCGAACAATACAAATAGTTTCGCGATTCTACATCGGGCAGCAGACCGAGTTCAGAGCTCTCGGTTCAACAGACAACGCGAATGATATTCTGAATCAATTTCTCTAAGTATCAGCTCTGTAGCTGTCATATAGCTCGAGTTAAGTACAAAAAACCGAGAGCGCCTGTCAAGATGACTCGAATAATACGAATAGGTTTGCGGACCTAGCTCGACAAGCAGACGGAGTTCAGACCTCTAATTGCAACAGGCGAACGCCCCTAATCATTCTGAATCGATAGGGTGTGCTTACCAGCTCTGTGGCTTCTATAGCTCGAGTTATGTTCAGAAAACCGTCACCGTGTCAAGATGACCCGAAACGGCCGATCCCGCCGCCGTGCTTTTTGGCACGACCCGATCGATCTGAGATCAAGACGGCGAGCAGGAATAAGATCGAATATCCCGGAAAAAAATACTAGAGCTCAAACGAATTGAGGAATTTCGAGAACAAAATTTTCAACCGACCAAAAGTCAGCAAAAGGTCTTTCGAAATTTTTCTTGCCAACTAGCTCCCCAGCGCCCCGGAACTTGGTAGCGACCAAAACCCGGAGAGCAAAGACCCTCAGAGACAGGAAATACCGGCGCCGGCGGCGAAGCGTCAACCTGGTCACCGCCGGGAACCTCGTAGAGCTCCCAGCGCCCCGGAACTTGGTAGCGACCAAAACCCGGAGAGCAAAGACCCTCAGAGACAGGAAATACCCGGAGAGCAAAGAGCCTCAGAGACGGGAAATACTGGCGCCGGCGGTGAAGCGTCAACCTGGTCACCGCCGGGACCCTCGTAGAGCTCAAAGAGTGCCCAGAATCGAAGCAGCGAACTTCGCAGCAGATCTTCGTAAAATCTGAAATTTTTAATGATGTCAATCTAACGTCACGTGCCGGCTCCGCCTGGGAGAATTTCTCGACGTAATCAGCTAAGAATTTGAGAGGTAACTTCTGTAATGCAAAGCTTCGCTCTGCGCAATTATCAGCGCAAACGAACTCTTGGAACTGCAAAATCGGCTGAGCCAGGCCGCGGATGGCATGATCGCGTCCCTTTTCGAACTTGGTACCCGGAGAGCAAAGAGCCTCAGAGACGGGAAATACTGGCGCCGGCGGTGAAGCGTCAACCTGGTCACCGCCGGGACCCTCGTAGAGCTCAAAGAGTGCCCAGAATCGAAGCAGCGAACTTCGCAGCAGATCTTCGTAAAATCTGAAATTTTTAATGATGTCAATCTAACGTCACGTGCCGGCTCCGCCTGGGAGAATTTCTCGACGTAATCAGCTAAGAATTTGAGAGGTAACTTCTGTAATGCAAAGCTTCGCTCTGCGCAATTATCAGCGCAAACGAATTCTTGGAACTGCAAAATCGGCTGAGCCAGGCCGCGGATGGTATGATCGCGTCCCTTTTCGAAATTTCGCCAACTAGCTCTACTCTGTCGCCGAATTCCTCTCGCTCTGTTACCACCAGAACTGGGCGCCGGCGGTAAACCGTCAACCTTTCTTACCGCCGGGGGACTCGTAGAGCTTCCTGACCAATCGCAGAGAACGAATAGTTGTTCAGCGCAAGCGATTTCAAACCTTTCGATGCAACAGCTGAATGCCCCCGATGCTTCTGGATTGTCTTCTGTACGAGCTCTGTAGCTCTCCTACAGCCCGAGTCACGTGCGTAAATCGACAGCAACCATGAAGATGACTCGAACAATAGACATGGTTTGGCAAACCTAGCTCGAGTATCAGACCAAGTTCAGGCTTCTGAGGACGCGTCTGATGTCTCCGAATCGATGTCTGTGATTACCAGCCCTGCAGCCCCCCCTACAGCCCGCAGAAAACCGACAGCATCTCAGGATGACTCGAACAATACGAACAGTTTTGCGGACCTAGTTCGGGCAGCAGACCGAGTTCCGAGCTCTGGATTCGACAGGCGGACGCGCCTGATTTCTCCAAATCAATTCCTGTAACTACCAGCACTGTGGCCACCCCAGAACTCGAGCTAAGTACAGAAAACCGACAGCACCTCTCAAGATGACTCGAACAATACGAATAGTTTCGCAATTCTAGAGCGAGCAGCAGACGGAGTTCAGAGCTCTGGATTCAACAGACAGACGCGCCTGGTGACTCTGAATCGATTTCTGTAAGTATCAGCTCCGTAGCTGTCATATAGCTCGAGTTAAGTACAGAAAACCGAGAGCGCCTGTCAAGGTGACTCGAATAATACGAATAGGCTTGCGGACCTAGCTCGGCTAGCAGACCGAGGTCAGACCTCTGGATGCAACAGACGAACGCGCCTGATCATTCTGAATCGATAAGGTGTGCTTACCAGCTCTGTAGCTGTCCTGTATCTCGATTTAAATCCAATATACCGACAGCGCGTATCAAGATGACTCGAAATGGCCGATCCCGCCCGAACGCTTTCTGGCACTAAAAGGTACCCGATCGAGCTGAGATCAAGATGGCGAGCGGGAATAAGATCGAATATCACGGGAAAAAAAAAACGAGAGCTCAAACGAATTGATGAATTTCGAGAACAAAATTTTCAACCGACCAAAAGTCATCAAAAGGTCCGTCGAGATTTTTCTTGCCAACTAGCTCTCCAGCGCCCCGGAATTACTGGGCGCCGGCGGTAAACCGTCAACCTTCCTTACCGCCTGGGGACTCGTAGAGCTTCCTGAGCATATATAATGTCGAAACAAATTGCAGAGAACGAATAGTTTTTCAGCCTAAACGATTTCAGACCTCTCGATGCAACAGCCAAACGCCCCTCATGCTTCTGGATCGTTCTGTGCGCACGAGCTCCGTAGCTCTCCTACAGCCCGAGTTACGTGCGAAAATCGACAGCACCTCTCAAGATCACTCGAACAATACAAATAACTGGGCGCCGGCGGTAAACCGTCAACCTTTCTTACCGCCGGGGGACTCGTAGAGCTTCCTGCATATATAATGTCGAACAAATCCAGAACGAAAAGTCTTTCAGCCTAAGAAAAAATTTCAAACCTCTCGATGCAACAGCCCAACGCCCATCATTCTGTGCGCACGAGCTCGAGTTACGTGCGAAAATCGACAGCACCTCTCAAGATCACTCGAACAATACAAATAGTTTCGCGAATCTAGCTCGAGTATCAGACCGAGTTCAGAGCTCTGAATGCAACAGGCGGACGCGCCTGATGTCTCCAAATCGATTCCTGTGATGACCAGCTCTGCAGCCGCCTTACAGCCCGAGTGAAGTGCAGAAAACCGACAGCACCTCTGAAGATGACTCGAACAATACGAATAGTTTCGCGGACCTAGCTCGGGCAGCAGACCGAGTTGAGAGCTGTGAATGCGACAGGCGGGCGCGACTGATTCTCCGAATCGATTCCAGTGATTACCAGCCCTGCAGCCCCCTTACAGCTCGAGTTAAGTGCAGAAAACGGACAGCACCTCTCAAGATGACTCGAACAATACCCATAGATTCGCGAACCTAGCTCGGGCAGCACACCGAGTTCTGAGCTCTGGATTTGGCAGGCGGACGCGCCTGATGTCTGCGAATCGATTTCTGTGAGAACAAGCCCTGTAGCCCCCCGACAGCCCGAGTTAAGTGCAGAAAACTGACAGTACCTCTCAAGATGACTCGAACAATACGAATATTTTCGCGAACCTAGCTCCGGCAGCAGACCGAGTTCAGACCTCTAGATAGGGCAGACGAACGCGCCTGATGATTCGCAATCGATTTCTGTGAGAATGAGCCCTGTAGCTGCCCTACAGCTCGAGTTAAGTACAAAATACCGACAACGCGTATCAAGATGACTCGAAAGAGCCAATCCCGCCGCGACGCTTTTTTGCAGAAATGTTTACCCGATCGAGCCGAGATTAAAATGGCGAGCGGGAATAAGATCGAATATGGTCAGAAAAAATACTAGAGCTCAAACGGATTGTTGAATTTCGAGAACAAAATTTTCAACCGACCAAAAGTCACCAAAAGGTCCGTCGAGATTTTTCTTGCCAACTAGCTCTCCAGCGCGCCGGAATTACTGTTAAGCTTCCAGCAACTAGCTAAGGGAAGCTCTACGAGTTATTTCGCGAATCTAGCTCGAGTATCAGACCGAGTTCAGAGCTCCGAATGCAACAGGCGGACGCGCCTGATGTCTCCGAATCGATTCCTGTGATAACCAGCCCTGCAGCCCCCTTACAGCCCGAGTTAAATGCAGAAAACCGACAGCACCTCTCAAGATGACTCGAACAATACGAATAGCTTCGCGGACCTAGCTCGGGCAGCAGGCCGAGTTCAGGGCTCTAAATGCGACAGGTGGACGCGACTGATGTCTCTGAATCGATTCCAGTGATTACCAGCCCTGTAGCCCCCCTACAGCCCGAGTTAAGTGCAGAAAACGGACAGCACCTCTCAAGATGACTCGACGAATACGAATAGTTTTGCGAACCTAGCTCGGGCAGCACACCGATTTCCGAGCTCTGGATTCGGCAGGCGGACGCGCCTGATGTCTCCGAATCAATTCCTGTGAGCACGAGCCCTGTAGCCCCCCTACAGCCCGAGTTCAGTGCAGAAAACTGTCAGCACCTCTCAAGATGACTCCAACAACACGAATATTTTCGCGGATCTAGCTTGGGCAGCAGACCGAATTCAGACCTCTAAATGGAACAGACGAACGCGCCTGATGATTCGCAATCGATTTATGCGAGAATGACCTCTGTAGCTGCCCTACAGCTCGAGTTAAGTACAAAATACCGACAACGCGTATCAAGATGACTCGAAACAGCCGATCCCGCCGCGATGCTTTTTGCAGAAATATTCATCCGATCGAGCTGAGATTAAGGAGGCGAGCGGGAATAAGGTCGAATCTGGTCAAAACAAATACTAGAGCTCAAACGAATGGTTGAATTTCGAGACCAAAATTTTCAACCGACCAAAAGTCACCAAAAGGTCCGTCGAGATTTTTCTTGCCAACTAGCTCTCCAGCGCGCCGGAATTACTCTTAAGCTTCCAGCAATGACTTGCTAAGGGAAGCTCTACGAGTTACTCTTAAGCTTCCAGCAATAACTTGCTAGGGGAAGCTCTACGAGTTACTCTACGAGGTATTTTCTTGGGACCTCTGGGGCTCCCTTGAAGCGCTTCGAAAGCGCTGCCAAGCAAACCCCCATGCGTGCCTGCACGCGTGCAGGCACGCCTGAAGCGCTTCGAAAGCGCTGCCAGGCACGCCTCCATGCGCGCCTGCACCCGTGCAGGCACGCGTGGACGCCTGCCAGAAACTGGGCGCCGGCGGTAAACCGTCAACCTTTGTTACCGCCGGGGGACTCGTAGAGCTTCCTGACAACATATAATGTCGAAAAAAATTACATAGTGGACGCCTGCCAGAAACGCCCCCGGACCCGCTGCGACCCCAAACGAACTGCTGCGAGGATTCTGGAGCGGCGGAGATGGGCTGCTGGCGGGCACCACCACCGACCGGCTTCTTATCTGAAACCCTATAGCTCCCAGAGAGCTCTCCGGGAAATTTCGCCAACTGGGCGCCGGCGGTAAACCGTCAACCATTCTTACCGCCGGGGGACTCGTAGAGCTTCCTGACAATATATAATATCGAAAAAATTGTAGAGAACGAATAGTTTTTCAGCCCAAGCGATTTCAGACCTTTCGATGCAACAGCCGAACGCCCCTGATGTTGGATTGTCTTCTACACGAGCTCTGTAGCTCTCCTACAGCCCGAGTTACGTGCGTAAATCGACAGCACCTTTCAAGATGACTCGAACAATACGAATAGCTCGGCAAACCTAGCTCGAGTATCAGACCGAGTTCAGACCTCTGAATGCAATAGTGGGACGCGTCTGATGTCCCGAATCGATTCCTGTGATTACCAGCCCTGCAGCCACCCTACAGCCCGAGTTAAGTGCAGAAAACCGACAGCGACTCTCAAGATGACTTGAACAATACGAATAGTTTCGCGGACCTAGCTCGGGCAGCAGACCGATTTCCGAGCTCTGGATTCAACAGAAGAACGCGCCTGATGTCTCCGAATCGATCCCTGAGATTACCAGCACTATAGTTTCCCTACAGCCTGAGTTAAGTACAGAAAACCGACAGCACCTCTCAAGATAACTCGAACAATTTAAATAGTTTCGCAATTCTAGATCGGGCAGCAGACCGAGTTCAGAGCTCTGGATTGAACAAACACCGCGACTGATGATTATGAATCAGTTTCTGTAAGTATCAGCTCTGTAGCTGTCGTACAGCTCGAGTTAAGTACAAAAAACAAGAGCGTCTGTCAAGATGACTCGAATAATACGAATAGGTTTGCGCACCTAGCTCGGCTAGCAGACCGAGTGCAGACCTGGATGGAACAGGCGAACGCGCCTGATCATTCTGCATCGATGAGGTGTGCTCACCAGCTCTGTGGCTCTTCTATAGCTCGAGTTATGTTCAGAAAACCGTCACTGCGTGTCAAGATGACCCGAAACGGCTGATCCCGCCTGCCCGCTTTTTGGCAATAATATCTACCCGATCGATCTGAGATCAAGACGGCGAGCGGGAATAAGATCGAATATAACGGGAAAAAAAACTAGAGCTCTAACGAATGTTCTAATTTCGAGAACGAATTTTTCAACCGACCAAAAGTCACCAAAAGGTCCGTCGAGATTTTTCTTGCCAACTAGCTCTCCAGCGCCCCGGAATTACTCTTAAGCTTCCAGCAACAACTTGCTAAGGGAAGCTCTACGCGTTACTAGCTCTACTCTGTCGCCGAATTCCTCTCGCTCTGTTACCACCAGAACTGGCGCCGGCGGTGAACCGTCAACCTGGTCTTTTTTTTGCGTCTTTGCTAGGACCGTCTTGGCCACTAAGGCCAGGTCCAACAAAGTATCAGGCGAAACAGAGCCTCATATTTATCACGCAAGCAGTCAGCTCTTATACCACGCAGCGAAGCTGTTGGAATAAAGAGAATCACATGCCCGCAATGACACAATCAAACGCAAAGCACACAAAAGACAAACGAATGAGTCAATGAACAGCGAAGCTGTTGGAATAAACAAGAACACAGATAAAGATGAAACAATGTGTGACTTATCACTGCGAATGATCAAAGAAGGTCTGCACAACCTGTGGGAGCACATCGCATATGCGCTCCGCCGCTGATAGTTCCGTATCTGTGACAGTGGCGCTTGGTGGCAGACACCAAGCCGCAAGATACACATCCTTGAAAATGATGTCGGTCCGCGAGAAGATATATTTGTTTCGCAGACCAACCTGTATCCACACACCACAGGCACTTTCGCGGCTACAAACACCCCCATCAAAGCCGGCTTTGATAAGGCAAGGAGTATAACACTGAGATTCAAAATCGCTGAGGTAAATGAAATCGGCGTACACGTGGCCCTGACGGGCCTGGTGGGTCAGTAAGTCAGCTCTCTGGTTCCATTCCCGAAAAGAATGAGAGAAGAAGTCACGGCCAGCCTCTGGAGGCCTCACCGAGTATGTTTCCTGCATCTCGTCCAACTTATTAATCAGAGTATCCACCCTTTTCTGATATGCCGGGAACCTCGTAGAACCGCCGGGAACCTCGTAGAGCTCCTTTCACGCGTGAGAGTGCTCAGAGTCGAAAGAGAAAGCTTCTGGAGGCATTTCTCGAAAAAATTACCCTGCGACGTACCCAACCCACGTGCATCAAATGGCAAGAGGAGTACGCCAACATTAGCAGGAACAACGACAGTGTAGACGCGGCGATTTGCTGCGCAAGCTACATGGGACGCGCATGCGTTGCACGATTCACAGGACGACGATCGAAAGAACGAGGCTTGAGGCCCCAGGATCGAAGAAGAACGGGCACGGGAACGAGGGGTAGGAGAGGGATGGGATGGAGGGCGGGGGGGGCGAAAGGCCATCGCGGAAGCAGCAGCACGCATGGAGAAGGTGAGGCGGGGAATAGGACGACGATGAAAGTGGCGGGAGGAGACAGAAGACTGCCGCGTTTTTCAAGTGCGAACTAAACCCGCAGCGCTGCCTGCGCCATGTCGTCGCAGAGTTCCACATGATAAAACTTGTTTAGAGTGCAAGGAACGAGCGAGGCGTAGCTCGCCCGCTAGCTTCTCCGCCTCCTTCCCGCACATTTCAGCGCGGGAGCTGAACGCTCGCAGGCGCGCCGCCAGGTCTGCGGGCGGCCCGCGGGAAAGAAACTCAAGGCCGGGGTCGCGCATCATCAATCGGTTGTCCATCGTCCAAAGTTGCACTGGCGACGTACTGGTTGAACGCGGAGCGAGCAGCATCACGCGCGTGCCTGAACGCCACGCAGGTACAGTGCACGCGCGATTGGGACTTCAGGTCGATCACGCGCGTCTCCACCAGGCTTGGCAACACCACGCGACTGAGGATCTCACTGCGGTCTGCCATGCTGCTGTCCGCGAATGCAATGCGCTGCCTGCAAGTAAGGCGGCGGCGTCCACTTGTCTCAGAAGATGTTGCCGCGGGCCCGAAGGGCGACCGCCAGCTCGAGCCGCGGCGCCGGCAGGCCAGATAAGGATCATGCAACAGCAAAGACGATGACAGAGCAACGAGGTATCGGCGAGTGCATGACCGGCCTCCGTTTCCTGCACTTCTTTCCTGTAGTTCCCCTAGCTCATCGAGCTCAGCAGATGTTTCTGCGGGTCCGAAGGACGACCGCCAGCTCGAGTCGCAGCGCCGACGAGCTGCATCCACATCAGGCAACACCCCAGGAGACACTGGCACACAACGATTTGACGTCAGTCAGTGCCAGACCACTCCATGTCTAGTTCCTCGCACACATACAGTCGATCGCAGATGCGGGATAATCGAAGTAGAATGACGGGTCCAATCTGCGTCCGCGTAGGACGTCACTATGCTGGACCCCGCAGCAGGTCTCGAAAGTGGCGACAGTTTCACAGATCGTAGCCCCCCAGCGCTGGCGAGGTCTAATCTGAATCCCCGTAGGGCGTCACTCCGCTGGGCCCCCCAGCAGCCCTCGAAAGTGGCGACAGTTTCACAGATCGCAGCCCCCCAGGGATGGCGAGGTCTAATCTGAATCCCCGTAGGGCGTCACTCCGCTGGGCCCCCCAGCAGCCCTCGAAAGTGGCGACAGTTTCACAGATCGCAGCCCCCCAGGGATGGCGAGGTCTAATCTGATCCCCGTAGGGCGTCACTCCGCTGGGCCCCCCAGCATCCCTCGAAAGTGGCGACAGTTTCACAGATCGCAGCCCCCCAGGGATGGCGAGGTCTAATCTGAATCCCCGTAGGGCGTCACTCCGCTGGGCCCCCCAGCAGCCTCGAAAGTGGCGACAGTTTCACAGATCGCAGCCCCCCAGGGATGGCGAGGTCTAATCTGAATCCCCGTAGGGCGTCACTCCGCTGGGCCCCCCAGCAGGCCTCGAAAGTGGCGACAGTTTCACAGATCGCAGCCCCCCAGGGATGGCGAGGTCTAATCTGAATCCCCGTGGGGCGTCACTCCGCTGGCCACCCCAGCAGCCCTCGAAAGTGACGACAGTCTCGCAGATCGCAGCCCCCCAGGGGTAAGAGCAAGAGAAGAGAGGAGGAGGCGGGAAGGAAGGAAGGAAGGAAGGAAGGAAGGAAGGAAGGAAGGAAGGAAGGTGGAGACCGCAGTGCTCTATTCAAAACGAGCACCCAACGCAGGAGGGTTGGGAATCAACATTGATTCTTTTGATATCGACAAGAAGTTGGTTCCGCCAAGTGTTTTGATAGTAAAAGTGCGCCTACAGAGCTCATATTAAGACAGAGAGGCCCTCATGATCGTTTACAGGTGCGAAAAATCTGCTTTCTCAAAATGAATTGTCACATATCTTTCAAATCTGAGCAAAACCACCCAAACTAGGCGCCGGCGGTAAGCCGTCAACCTTGGTTACCGCCGGGAGACTCGTAGAGCTTCCTTGCCTCGCTTCGAGGGCTCTGGCGCAATGAGCAGACGCGCATGATCATTCTGAGCCGCCTGCTGTGTCTAAGAGCTCTGTAGCTGCCCTACAGCTCGAGTTAAGTTGAGAAAACCGACAGCAGCTAGCTACATACCGACTCGTAGTGGATAGTTCCCAACCATCCTGTGGTGTTGGGTCCTCGTTTTGAAGAGACGTCGCCCCGCGTTCTCCTCCTCTCCTCCTCCTCCTCCTCCCCCTCCTCCCTCCCTCCTCCCACCATCATCGTCATCATCATTATCATCATCATCATCATGATCATCATCATCATCATCATTATCATCATCATCATCATCATCATCATCATCATCATCATCATCATCATCATCATCATCATCATCATCATCGCATGCGTCCCGCAAACCGATTTTGGCACACCCCTCACACGTTTCGTGGCCCCATAGGGAGCTCCACCTAAGGTCCAAGTGGCGCAGCTCGCATGGCGCCACCGCCCCATTTTGGCACACCCCTCACACGTTTCGTGGCCCCAGAGGGAGCTCCATCTACGGTCCAAGTGGCGCAGCTCGCATGGCGCCACCGCCCCATTTTGGCACACCCCTCACAGATTTCGTGGCCCCTCAGGGAGCTCCTTTTGGCACACCCCTCACACGTTTCGTGGCCCCATAGGGAGCTCCACCTAAGGTCCACGTGGCGCAGCTCGCATGGCGCCACCGCCCCATTTTGGCACACCCCTCACACGTTTCGTGGCCCCATAGGGAGCTCCATTTACGGTCCAAGTGGCGCAGCTCGCATCAAAGGGAGCTCCATATACGGTCCAAGTGGCGCAGCTCGCATGGCGCCACCGCCCCATTTTGGCACACCCCTCACACGTTTCGTGGCCCCTCAGGGAGCTCCTTTTGGCACACCCCTCACACGTTTCGTGGCCCCATAGGGAGCTCCACCTAAGGTCCACGTGGCGCAGCTCGCATGGCGCCACCGCCCCTTTTTGGCACACCCCTCACACGTTTCGTGGCCCCATAGGGAGCTCCATTTACGGTCCAAGTGGCGCAGCTCGCATGGCGCCACCGCCCCATTTTGGCACACCCCTCACAGTTTCGTGGCCCCATAGGGAGCTCCACCTAGGTCCAAGTGGCGCAGCTCGCATGGCGCCACCGCCCCTTTTTGGCACACCCCTCACACGTTTCGTGGCCCCTCAGGGAGCTGCACCTAAGGTCCCAGTGGTGCAGTTAGCCTTGCCCGCCCGCAATCAGCCGGCCGGCTTGCTCTCTGTGCTCCGCGCAGCGGACGACCTGCGCGCGTCGCGGGGACTCCGCGCTGCTCTGCGCCCGCAGCTTTGGATTTTTGGAGCGCGCAGGCAAAGAGGGGGGAAGAGAAGGGACGGAAGCGGGTGCGATCCCCGCGTGGGGGCGTGGCGACATGGGCGTCGCGGCGCGCGGGCGCTGCCGTCGGGGCCCCCGCGGAAGCTGCCTGCGGTGGCCACGCCCAGTGTCACAAGTGTTCGGAAAGGCATGCCCGAGCCATTCACATTCATACACATTTACAGTAGGCGTAGCCAAGATCGCACTCATGCAAATATACAGTCAGACTCTCTCGCGCTCTTGCTCACCCGCGTTCATTCTTTCGTAATATGACCTATCGTATGCTTTTGCGTTGTGTACCCCGCCATATTTCGGCATGCCCCTCATGCGGTTCTTGGCCCCATAGGGAGCGCCACCGAAGCAGGTACTCACAATTGCGGCACTCACAACTGCATAGGGTTGGGTCTTTCGCCAGGATATTTTTTCAATCGTTTCTCGAATTCTAGCTCATGGCGGGAGCTCGCGCGCAATGAGCAGACGCGCATGATCATTCTGAGTCGCCTGCTGTGCCTGAGAGCTCTGTAGCTGCCCTACAGCTCGAGTTAAGTTGAGAAAACCGACAGCACCTACCAACATTCCGACTCATAGTGAATAGTTTTTGAATGGTTTCTCGAATGCTAGCTCATGTTGGAAGCTCACGCGCAATGAGCAGACGCGCATGATCATTCTGAGCCGCCTGCTGTGCCTGAGAGCTCTGTAGCTGGACTACAGCTCGGGTTAAGTTGAAAAAAAACCGAGAGCACCTACCAACATTCCGACTCATAGTGAATAAGTTTTTGTCAATCGATTCTCGAATTCTAGCTCACTTCGAGAGCTCTGGCGCAATGAGCAGACGCGCATGATGATTCTGAGTCGTCTGCTGTGCCTAAGAGCTCCGAAGCTGCCCTACAGCTCGAGTTAAGTTGAGCAAACCAAATCACACAATCAAGTGTAGTACTCATGCAAAGAGGTTTTTCGATCATAACTTCTTACATATCCAGCGCTGAACATTCTCCCGCCACATGTAGACGCGCATCATCATTCTGAATCCGAAATCTGTGTTTGCCATCTCTGTAGCTTGCCTATAGCTCGAGTTAAGTTCAGAAAACCGACAGCACCTACCAACATAGCACTCGCCACCCGATCCCGCCACAGTTCTTTTCGATAGTAATATTCACCCGATCGAGCTGACATCAAGATGGCGAGTCGCACTAAGATCATAGATCACGGGAAAATACTAGAGCTCTAACGAATGTTCAAATTTTGTAAACATAATTTTCAACTGAGCAACAGTCACCAAAAGTTCCGTCGAGATTTTTCGAGCCAACTAGCCCGCCAGTGCGTGCGAACTGGGTGCCGGCGGTAAACCGTCAACCTTTGTTACCGCCGGGGGACTCGTAGAGCTTCCTGACAACATGTAATGTCGAAAAAATTCCACCGAACAAATAATTTTTCAGCCCAAACAATTTCAGACCTCTCGGATGCAACAGCCGAACGCCCCCGATGCTTCTGGATTGTCTTATGTACGAGCTCTGTAGCTCTCCTACAGCCCGAGTTACGTGCGTAAACCGACAGCACCTCTCAAGATGACTCGAACAATACGAATAGTTTGGCAGACCTAGCTCGAGTATCAGACCGAGTTCAGACCTCTGCATGCGACAGGCGGACGCGTCTGATGTCTCTGAATCGATTCCTGTGATTACCAACCCTGCAGCCCCCCTACAGCCCGAGTGAAGTGCAGGAAACCGACAGCACCTCTCAGGATGACTCAAACAATACGAATAGTTTCGCGGACCTAGTTCGGGCAGCAGACAGAGTTCGGAGCTCTGGATTCGAAAGGCGGACGCGCCTGATGTCTCCGAATCGATTCCAATGATTACCAGCCATGCAGCCCCCCTACAGCCCGAGTTAAGTGCAGAGAACCGACAGCATCTCTCAAGATGACTCAAACAATACGAATAGTTTCGCGGACCTAGTTCGGGCAGCAGACAGAGTTCGGAGCTCTGGATTCGAAAGGCAGACGCGCCTGATGTCTCCGAATCGATTCCAGTGATTATCAGCCATGCAGCCCCCCTACAGCCCGAGTTAAGTGCAGAGAACCGACAGCAACTCTCTAGATGACTCAAAACAATACGAATAGTTTCGCGATTCTAGATCGGGCAGCAGACCGAGTTCAGAGCTCTGGATTCAACAGACACCGGCCACTGATGATTCTGAATCAGATTCTGTACGTATCAGCTCTGTAGCTGTCCTGTAGCTCGAGTTAAGTACAAAAAACCGAGAGCGTCTGTCAAGATGACTCGAATAATACGAATAGGTTTGCGGACCTAGCTCGGCTAGCAGACCGAGTTCAGACCTCTGGGTTCAACAGGCGAACGCGCCTGATCATTCTGAATCGATTAGCTGTGCTTACCAGCTCTGTAGCTGTCCTGAAGCTCGAGTTATCTTGAGAAAACCGTCACCGCGTGACAAGATGACTCGAAACGGCCGATCCCGCCCGTATGCTTTTTGGCAGTAAAAGGTACCCGATCGAGCTGAGATCTAGATGGCGAGCGGGAATAAGATCGAATATCACGGGAAACAATACTAGAGCTCTAACGAATGTTCAAATTCTGAGAACAAAATTTTCAACCGACCAAAAGTCACCGAAAGGTCCGTCGAGATTTTTCTTGCCAACTGGGAGCCGGCGGTAAACCGTCAACCTTTCTTAACGCCGGGGGACTCGTAGAGCTTCCTGACAATATACAATGACAAAAACTGCTGAGAACGAAAACTTTTTCAGCCCATCTCGATGCAACAGCCGAACGCCCCCGATGCTTCTGGATTGTCTTCTGTACGAGCTCCGTAGCCCTTATACAGCCCGAGTAACATGCGTAAATCGACAGCACCTCTCAAGATAAATCGAACAATACGAATAGTTTGGCAAATCTAGCTCGAGTATCCGACCGATTTCAGACCTCTGAACGCGACAGGCAGACGCGTCTGATGTCTCCCAATCGATTCCTGTGATGACCAGCCCTGCAGCCCCTCTACAGCTCGAGTTGAGTGCAGAAAACCGGCGGCACCTCTCACGATGACTCCAACAATACGAATAGTTGTGCGGACCTAGTTCGGGCAGCAGACCGAATTCCGAGCTCTGGATTCGACAGGCGGACGCGCCTGATGTCTTCAGTGACTGCCAGCACTGTAGCCCCCCTACAGTCCGGGTTGAGTACAGAGACCCGACAGCACCTCTCAAGCTGACTCGAACAATACGAATAGTTTCGCGATTCTAGATCGGGCAGCAAACCGAGTTGGGAGCTCTGCATTCAACAGACGAACAAGAATGATGATTCTGAATCGATTTCTGTAATTATCAGCTCTGTAGCTGTTATATAGCTCGAGTTAAGTACAGAAAACCAAGTGCGTCTGTCAAGATGACCTAGCTCGACTAGCAGACCGAGTTCAGACCCCTGGATGCAACAGACGAACGCGCATGATGATTCTGAATGGAATAGGTGTGCTAATCATCTCTGTAGCTGCCCTAGAGCTCGAGCTAAGTACAAAATACCGACAGCGCGTATCATTTTGGCAGTAAAAGGTACCCGATCGAGCTGAGATCAAGACGACGAGCGGGAATAAGATCGAATACCACGGGAAAAAATACTAGAGCTCCAACGAGTTGAGGAATTTCGAGAACAAAATTTTTAACCGACCAAAAGTCACCAAAAGGTCCGTCGAGATTTAGCTTGCCAACTAGCTCTCCAGCGCCCTGGAACTGGGCGCCGGCGGTAAACCGTCAACCTTCCTTACCGCCGGGGGACTCGTAGAGCTTCCTGAGCGTATATAATGTCGAAAAGAATTGCAGAGAACGATTAGCTTTTCAGCCTAAACGATTTCAGACCTCTCGATACAACAGCCAAACGCTCCTCATGCTTCTGGATCGTTTTCTGTGCGCACGAGCTCCGTAGCTCTCCTGCAGCCCGAGTTACGTGCAAAAATCGACAGCACCTCTCAAGATCACTCGAACAATACAAATAGTTTCGCGAATCTCGCTCGAGTATCAGACCGAGTTCAGACATCTGAATGCAACAGGCGGACGCGCCTGATGTCTCCGAATCGATTCCTGTGATTACCAGCCCTGCAGCCCCCTTACAGCCCGAATTAAGTGCAGAAAATCGACAGCACCTCTAAAGATGACTCGAACAATACGAATAGTTTCGCGGACCTAGCTGGGGCAGCAGGCCGAGTTCAGGGCTCTGAATGCGACAGGTGGACGCGACTAATGTCTCCGAATCGATTTCAGTGATTGCCAGCCCTGCAGCCCCCTTACAGCTTAAGTGCAGAAAACGGACAGCACCTCTCAAGATAACTCGACGAATACGAATAGTTTTGCGGACCTTGCTCGGGCAGCACACCGAGTTCCGAGCTCTGGATTCGGCAGGCGGACGCGACTGATGTCTCCGAATCGATTCCTGTGAGTACGAGCCCTATAGCCCCCCTACAGCCCGAGTTAAGTGCAGAAAACTGTCAGCACCTCTCAAGATAACTCGACGAATACGAACAGTTTTGCGAACCTAGCTCGGGCAGCAGACCGAGTTCAGACCTCTAGATGGAACATGCGAACGCGCCTGATGATTCGCAATCGATTCCTGTGAAAATGAGCTCTGTAGCTGCCCTACAGCTCGAGTTAAGTACAAAATACCGACAACGCGTATCAAGATGACTTGAAACAGCCGATCCCGCCGCGATGTTTTTTGACAGGAAAGGTACCCGATCGGGCTGAGATCAAGACGGCGAGCGGGAATAAGATCGAATATGGTGGGAAAAAATATTAGAGCTCAAACGAATCGTTGAATTTCGAGACCAAAATTTTCAATCGACCAAAAGTCAGCAAAAGGTCCGTCGAGATTTTTCTTGCCAACTAGCTCTCCAGCGCGCCGGAATTACTCTGAAGCTTCCAGCAACTAGCAAAGGGAAGCTCTACGAGTTATTACTGGAACCGGCGGTGAACCGTCAACCAGATCACCGCCGCGGCCCTCGTAGAGCTCGTTTCTTGCACGGCACTGCTGGGTACACATGCAGGTAGAGTATGGAAGAAGACCCCAAAGAACTCGAAAAATTACGTTTTATGTTTTTATCCAAAGACGGTTCCGCCAAGTGTTTTGATAGAAATACTGCACCTACAGACCTGAGAATTTCACTGGCGAGCCCAGAGTAACCCACTGCAGGTGCGAAAAATACCGGATCTCAAAACGAATGTTCAAATCTCTCACGACGTTCGTCCAACCGACCGAAAGTTCGCACATTGTCCGTCGGGGCCGGGTCGGCCAATGGGCACCGGCGGTAAACCGTCAACCTTTCTTACCGCCGGGGGACTCGTAGAGCTTCCTGACCATATATAATGTCACATAAATTGCAGAAAACTGATAGTTTTTGCAGCCTAAGCGATATCAGACCTCTCGATGCAACAGCCGAACAGCACCTCTGAAGATCACTCGAACAATACAAATAGTTTCGCGAATCTAGCTCGAGTATCAGACCGAGTTCAGACCTCTGAATGCAACAGGCGGACCCGCCTGATGTCTCCAAATCGATTCCTGTGATTACCAGCCCTGCAGCCCCCTTACAGCCCGAGTTAAGTGCAGAAAACCGGCAGCACCTCTGTAGATGACTCGAACAATACGAATGGTTTCGCGTATCTAGCTTGGGCAGCAGATCGAGTTCAGAGCTCTGAATGCGACAGGCGGACGCGACTGATGTCTCTGAATCGATTCTAGTGATTACCAGCCCCGGAGCCCCCTCACAGCTCGAGTTGAGTGCAGAAAAGGGACAGCATCTCTCAAGATGACTCGAACAACACGAATAGTTTTGCGGACCTTGCTCGAGCAGCACACCGAGTTCTGAGCTCTGGATTTGGCAGGCGGACGCGCCTGATGTCTCCGAATCGATTCCTGTGAGTACAAGCCCTGTAGCCCCCCTACAGCCCGAGTTAAGTGCAGAAAACTGACAGCACCTCTCAAGATAACTCGCATAATACGAACAGTTTCGCGAACCTAGCTCGTGTAGCAGACCGAGTTCAGACCTCTAGATGGACCAGACGAACGCGCCTGATGATTCGCAATCGATTTCTGTGATAATGAGCTCTGTAGCTGCCCTACAGCTCGAGTTAAGTACAAAATACCGACAATGCGTACGAAGATGGCTCGAAACAGCCGATCCCGCCGCGACGCTTTTTGGCAGTGATAGGTACCCGATCGAGCTGAGATCAAGATGGCGAGCAGTAATAAGATCGAATATGGTGGGAAAAAATACTAGAGCTCAAACGAATCGTTGAATTTCGAGAACAAAACTGGGCGCCGGCGGTAAACCGTCAACCTTTGGTACCGCCGGGGGACTCGTAGAGCTTCCTGACAAATGTCGAAAAAAATACACTGAAAAAATAGTTTTTCAGCCCAAGCAATTTCAAACCTCTCGGATGCAACAGACGAACGCCCCCGATGCTTCTGGATTGTCTTCTCTACGAGCTCAGTAGCTCTCCTACAGCCCGAGTTACGTGCGTAAATCGACAGCACCTCTCAAGATGACTCGAACAATACGAATAGTTTGGCAAACCTAGCTCGAGTATCAGACCGAGTTCAGACCTCTGCATGCGACAGGCGGACGCGTCTGATGTCTCTGAATCGATTCCTGTGACTACCAGCCCTGCAGCCCCCCCCCCCCCTACAGCCCGAGTTAAGTGCAGGAAACCGACAGCACCTCTCAGGATGACTCGAACAATACGAACAGCTTCGCAGACCTAGCTCGGGCAGCAGACAGAGTTCGGAGCTCTGCATTCGAAAGGCGGACGCGCCTGATGTCTCCGAATCGATTCCAGTGATTACCAGCCAAGCAGCCCCCCTACAGTCCGAGGTAAGTGCAGAGAACCGACAGCATCTCTCAAGATGATTCGAACAATACGAATAGTTTCGCGATTCTAGATCGGGCAGCAGACCGAATGTAAAGCTCTGGATTCAACAGACAACAACCACTGATGATTCTCAATCAGATTCTGTACGCATCAGCTCTGTAGGTGTCCTGTAGCTCGAGTTAAGTACATAAAACCGAGAGCGTCTGTCAAGATGACTCGAATAATACGAATAGGTTTGCGGACCTAGCTCGGCTAGTAGACCGAGTTCAGATCTCTGGGTTCAACAGGCGAACGCGCCTGATCATTCTGAATCGATTAGCTGTGCTTACCAGCTCTGTAGCTGTCCTGAAGTTCGAGTTCTGTTCAGAAAACCGTCATCGCGTATCAAGATAACTTGAAACAGCCGATCCCCCCTGCCTGCTTTTTGACAGTAAAAGGTACCCGATCGAACTGAGATCGACATGGCGAGTGGGAATAAGATCGAATATCACGGGAAAGAATATTAGAGCTCAAACGAATTGTTGAATTTCGAGAACAAAATTTTCAACCGACCAAAAGTCACCAAAAGGTCCGTCGAGATTTTTTCTTGCCACCTAGCTCTCCAGCGCCCCGGAATTACTCTAAAGCTTCCAGCAATAACTTGCTAAGGGAAGCTCTACGAGTTATTTTCAATCGACCAAATGTCAGGAAAAGGTCCGTCGAGATTTTTCCTGCCAACTAGCTCTCCAGTTCGCCGGAATTACTCTTAAGCTTCCAGCAATTAGCTAAGGGAAGCTCTACGAGTTACTAGGCGCCGGCGGTAAACCGTCAACCTTGGTTACCGCCGGGAGACTCGTAGAGCTTCCTTGCCTGCTGTGCCTGAGAGCTCTGTAGCTGCCCTACAGCTCGAGTTAAGTTGAGAAAACCGACAGCACCTACCAACATTCCGACTCATAGTGAATATTTTTTGAATAGTTTCTCGAATTCTAAAAGCTCGCGCGCAATGAGCAGACGCGCATGATCATTCTGAGCCGCCTGCTGTGCCTGAGAGCTCTGTAGCTTGCCTACAGCTCGAGTTAAGCTGAAAAAACCGAGAGCACCTACCAACTTTCCGACTCATAGTGAATAAGTTTTTCAATCGATTCTCGAATTCTAGCTCATTTCGAGAGCTCTGGCGCAATAAGCAGACGCGCATGATGATTATGAGTCGTCTGCTGTGCCTAAGAGCTCTGTAGCTGCCCTAAAACTCGAGTTAAGTTGAGAAAACCAAATCAGACAATCAAGTGTAGTACTGATGCAAATAGGTTTTTGGATCATAACTTCTTACACAACCAGCGCTGAACATTCTCCCGCCACATGTAGACGCGCATCATCATTCTGAATCCGAAAGCTGTGCTTGCCATCTCTGTAGCTTGCCTATAGCTCGAGTTAAGTTGAGAAAACCGACAGCACCTACCAACATAGCACTCGCCAACCGATCCCGCCACAGTGCTTTTCGATAATAATATTCACGCGATCGAGCTAACATCAAGATGGCGAGTCGCAATAAGATCATAGATCACGGGAAAAAAACTAAGGCTCTAACGAATGTTAACATAATTTTCAACTGAGCAAAAATCACCCGAAGTTCCGTCGAGATTTTTCGAGCCAACTAGCCCGCCAGTGCGTCCGAATTACTCTTAAGCTTCCAGCTGCTAGCTTGGGGAAGCTCTACGAGTCACTAGCTGCATCCCGCGCCCGAATTCCTCTAGCTCATAGATGCCGAAGAGCTCTACGAGGTACTGGGAGCGGGTGGTAAACCGTCAACCTTTCTTACCGCCGGGGGACTCGTAGAGCTTCCTGACAATATATAATATCGAAAAAAATTGAAGAGAACGAATAGTTTTTCAGCCCAAGCGATTTCAGACCTTTCGATGCAACAGCCGAACGCCTATGATGTTGGATGGTCTTCTGTAAGCGCTCTGTAGCTCTCCTACAGCCCGAGTTACGTGCGTAAATCGACAGCACCTTTCAAGATGACTCGAACAATACGGATAGTTCGGCAAACCTAGCTCGAGTATCAGACCGAGTTCAGACCTCTGAATGCAATAGTGGGACGCGTCTGATGTTCCCGAATTGATTTCTGTGATTACCAGCCCTGCAGCCACCCTACAGCCCGAGTTAAGTGCAGAAAACCGACAGCGACTCCCAAGATGACTCGAACAATACGAATAGTTTCGCGGACCTAGCTGGGGCAGCAGACCGAGTTCCGAGCTCCGAATTCAACAGAAGAACGCGCCTGATGTCTCCGAATCGATCCCTAGATTACCAGCTCTATAGTTTCCCTACAACCTGAGTTAAGTACAGAAAACCGACAGCACCTCTCAAGATGACTCGAACAGTACGAATAGTTTCGCGATTCTAGATCGGGCAGCAGACCGAGTTCAGAGCTCTGAATTCAACAAACACCGCGACTGATAATTATGAATCAGTTTCTGAAAGTATCAGCTCTCTAGCTGTCGTAGAGCTCGAGGTAAGGAAAACAATGAGAGAGAGAGAGAGAAAAAAAAAAACAAAAAAAAAAAAAAAAAAAAAAAAAAAAGCGAGAGCGTCTGTCAAGATGACTCGAATAATACGAATAGGTTTGCGCACCTAGCTCGGCTAGCAGACCGAGTTCAGACCTCTCGATGGAACAGGCGAACGCGCCTGATCATTCTGCATCGATGAGGTGTGCTCATCAGTTCTCTGGCTCTTCTATAGCGCGAGTTATGTTCAGAAACCCGCCACTGCGTGTCAAGATGACCCGAAACAGCCGATCCCGCCGCAGTGTTTTTTGGCAGCAATATCTACCCGATCGATCTGAGATCGAGACGGCGAGCGGGAATAAGATCGAAAATCACGAGAAAAAATACAAGCTCTAACGAATGTTCAAATTTTGAGAACAATATTTTCAACCGACCAAAATCACCAAAAGGTCCATCGAGATTTTTCTTGCAAACTAGCTCTCCAGCATCCCGGAATTCTCTTAAGCTTCCAGCAATGGCGCCGGCGGTGAACCGTCAACCAAGTCACCGCCGGGAACCTCGTAGAGCTCCTTCCACGGGTGAGACTGCTTGGAATCGACAGAGAGAGCTTCTGGAAGCATTTCAAGGCAAAATTGATTTTTTTCACGTCGATCTGAAATTGGTTCCGCCAAGTGTTTTGATAGTAAACTGGGCGCCGGCGGTAAACCGTCAATCTTCCTTATCGCCGGGGGACTCGAAGAGCTTTCTGAGAATATATAGTGTCGAAAAAAATTGCAGAGAACGAAAAGTTTTTCAGCCTAAACGATTTCAGACCTCTCGAAGCAACAGCCAAACGTCCCTCATGCTTCTGGATCGTTTTCTGTGCGCACAAGCTCCGTAGCTCTCCTACAGCCCAAGTTACGTGCGAACATCGACAACACCTCTCATGAACACTCGAACAATACAAATAGTTTCGCGCACCTAGCTCGAGTATCAGACCAAGTTCAGACATCTGAATGCAACAGGCGGACGCGCCTGATGTCTCCAATCGATTTCTGTGATTAACAGCCCTGCAGCCCCCTTACAGCCCAAGTGAAGTGCAGAAAATCGACAGCACCTTTGAAGATGACTCGAACAATGCGAATAGTTTCGCGGTCCTAGCTCCGGCGGGCTCTGAATGCGACAGGTGACCGCGACTGATGTCTCTGAATAGATTCCAGTGATTACCAGCCCTAAAGCCCCCTTACAGCTCGAATTAAGTGCAGAAAACGGATAGCACCTCTCAAGATGACTCAACGAATACGAATAGTTTTGCGAACCGAGCTTGGGTAGCACACCGAGTTCCGAGCTCTAGATTCGACAGGCAGACGCGCCTGATGTCTCCGAATCGATTCCTGTGAGTAAGAGCCCTGTAGTCCCCCTAGAGACAGAGTTAAGTGCAGAAAACGGACAGCACCTCTCAAGATGACTCGACGAATACGAATAGTTTAACGAACCTAGCTCGAACAGCAGACCGAGTTCAGACCTCTAGATGACAGACGAACACGCCTGATGATTTGCAATCGCTTTCTGTGATAATGAGCTCTGTAGCTGCCCTACAGCTCGAGTTAAGTACAAAATACCGACAACGCGTATCAAGATGACTCGAAACGGCCAATCCCGCTGCGATGCTTTTTTGCAGACATATTTACCCGATCGAGCTGAGATTAAGATGGCGAGCGGGAATAAGATCGAATATGGTCAGAAACAAATGCTAGAGCTCAAACGAATTGTTGAAGTTCGAGAACAAAATTTTCAACCGACCAAAAGTCAGCAAAAGGTCCGCCGAGATTTTTCTTGCCAACTAGCTCTCCAGCGCCCCGGAATTACTCTTAAGCTTCCAGCAATAACTTGCGAAGGGAAGCTCTACGAGTTATGTGCGCCTACAGAGCTCACATTAAGACGCAGAGGTCCTCATAATCGTTCACAGGTGCGAAAAATCTGCTTTCTCAAAATGAATTGTCAAATATCTTTCAAATCTTAGCAAAAAAGACCGAAAGTTGTCACATTGTCTCTTCTGGTCGGGTCGGCCAACTGGGCGCCGGCGGTAAACCGTCAACCTTCGTTACCGCCGGGGGACTCGTAGAGCTTCCTGACAACATATAATGTCGAAAAAAAATACACTGAAAAAATAATTTTCCAGCCCAAGCAATTTCAGACCTCTCCGATGTAACAGCCGAGCGCCCCCGATGCTTCTGGATTGTCTTCTGTACGAGCTCTGTAGCTCTCCTACAGCCCCAGCTACGTGCGTAAATCGACAGCACCTCTCAAGATGACTCGAACAATACGGATAATTTGGCAAACCTAGCTCGAGTATCAGACCGAGTTCAGACCTCTGCATGCGACAGGCGGACGCGTCTGATGTCTCAAAACGATCCCTGTGATTACCAGCCCTGCAGCCCCCCTACAGCCCGAGTTAAGTGGAGGAAACCGACAGCACCTCTCAGGATGACTCGAACAATACGAAAAGTTTCGCGGACCTAGTTCGGGCAGCAGACAGAGCTCGGAGCTCTGGAGTCGAAAAGCAGACGCACCTGATGTCTCGGAATCGATTCCAGTGATTACCAGCCATGCAGCCCCCCCTCAGCCCGAGTTGAGTGCAGAGAACCGACAGCATCTCTCAAGATGACTCGAACAATACGGACGGTTTCGCGATTCTAGATCGGGCAGCAGACCGATTTCAGAGCTCTGGATTCAAAAGACAACGGCCACTGATGCTTCTGAATCAGATTCTGTACGCATCAGCTCTGTAGCTGTCCTGTAGCTCGAGTTAAGTACAGAAAATCGAGAGCGTCTCTCAAGATGACTCGAATAATACGAATAGGTGCGGACCTAGCTCGGCTAGCTGACCGAGTTCAGACCTCTGGATTCAACAGGCGAACGCGCCTGATCATTCTGAATCGATTAGCTGTGCTTCAGCTCTGTAGCTGCCCTAAAGCTCGAGTTATCTTGAGAAAACCGACAGCGCGTAACAAGATGACCCGAAACGGCCGATCCCGCCTGGACGCTTTTTGGCAGTAGAAGGTACCGATCGAGCTGAGATCAAGATGGCGAGCGGGAATAAGATCGAATATCACGGAAAAAAATACTAGAGCTCTAACGAATTGTTGAATTTCGAGAACAAAATTTTCAAACGACCAAAATTCCTCAAAATGTCCGTCGAGATTTTTCTTGCCAACTAGCTCTTCAGCGCCCCGGAACTGGCGCCGGCGGTGAACCGTCAACCTGGTCACCGCCAGGAACCTCGTAGAGCTCCTAACACGCGTAAGAGTGCTCAGTATCAAAAGAGAGGGATTCTGGAAGCATTTCTGGAAAAAGAGAAAACATGATTTGTTTCATGTCGGCGTAAAGTTGGTTTCGCCAAGTGTTTTGATAGTAAAAGTGCATCTAGAGAGCTCATATTAAGACGCTAAGGCCCTCATAGTCGTCTACAGGTGCGAAAAATCTGCTTTCTCAAAATAAATGGTCAAATATCTTTCAAAAAATTGCACAACCACCCAAAAGTTGTCACTTTGTCCTTTCTGGCCGGGTCGGCCAACTAGCTCCACCCCGCGCCGGAATTCCTCTAGCTCATCGATGCCGAAGAGCTCTGCGAGGTATTACTCTTAAGCTTCCAGCAACTGGGCGCCGGCGGTAAACCGTCAACCTTCGTTTTGTTTGTTTGTTTGGACTCGCGTTCCCAGCTGGGTGCAGCTGGGCGAGGACCGGCCCCGCAGAAGCACACGGGCAGCGCTAAGCAGCGCTTCGGCTGCCGACAATTCACATTCTGTGACTGTAGCTCCTTCGAGGAGCCACGCGGCCTCGGCCACATCCCTCCAAACGAGGGGCACGGCACTAGAAACAGCAAACTCATGCCCAGCAGGGAAGGGGCCCACGGTTCTCGCGGAAGCGATTCCTATCTCACTGGGATTGCACTGAGTATTGATTAAGCCGATCTGAAGCCAGAAACCACATCCTGATCCTTGCTGGTCAACCCCGCCATCAAAGCCTCCCCTGATAGCGAACGGTACGAGATAAGTTTCGAATGGATATAGATAACGATGAGTTCTGTAGAATGTGCGGCCATATCTGGCCTCATGCGTCAATTCATCCGCTCGTGTATTGTCCTCCCTGAATTCGTGTCTCCATATCTCACGTCCCAAGGCAGCAGGCCTCAGATTGAAACACGCGGCGAGCTCAAAGGTACAATCAATCATGGCAGCTGTCCTCTTGCAGTAGCCACGATTCTCACATCTCCATTTACCCTGGAGCCAGGAGCAGATAAGTAGTGAGTCACCCTTGAACTCAGCAGCAAAACCCTCTGACGATATGTCCCACACAGTCGCGCGTTCCTGGATCATCGCATATCGTATTGCAAGCTTGGCGGACTCTTTGGGGTCATACTTGGGGTGCAGAGGGTTGGTCGCGGTATCGACCATCTCAGTATCGGCCTTCTCACGAGCCTCAGGGGAGCCTCGAGGTCCATTAGGAGAGCCCTTCCAAGACACCACAAAGTAATCATAGACCTTAGATTTGTTGTATTGTATAAGGAGTTGCTTCCATACCTCCAAGAATTGAACCCAATCACCCCGTACAGACTCCCACCACTTTTCCCCAAAGAACTGAATGTATGGGAACTGCCAAGACCGTCCGCCCACAGACACAGGGCCTCCACGAAGCCGTTTGCCCGAACTAGATAAGGCCCTGCTGCCGTGTTGTCGTAGAACCTCTGTTATTGTGTCGCGAGCCGTGACCCAGCCAACATTGTACATCATAAGCGCACGTCGGGAGTCTCGAAAGGCCCTCCTCCCCTTTGAGACGGCAAGCGGCTCGTCTCTGAGAGTGTGGGTAGCTCCCTCTCCAGAGGGCATCGGCTGTGAGCGGGCAATGGAACAGGCGACCTGCGAGCAGAGATCCTCCAGCCTCCTCTCCATGTCCGTACTCCTCCCCTCCGCCTCCATCACAGTCGCAGCAGGTATATCCTCCCCCCGTCCCTCCGTAAAGCGAACACGTTTAGCACGTTGAGTCGTTGATCCCTCCACCTCAACCTCCGTCCTTGCCGTCCTGTCCTCCTCCAAAGATAGTAAATATTGCCTCGTGGAGCGCATCATGCCCCAGCTCTTCCAGCACAGCATCTGCACAGCCGATGGGAAACCCCCATCGCAGAAGATTGTCCTGACACGTGTCAGTGCAGCTGGCCGCCATACCTCCCACCCCACATCTCCTGGCTTCCTCCTCCCTGACATTCTCAGAAGACACATACCCTCGAACGCATGAATAACCCTCACACACTCACTGTCAATCGTGATGGCCTCTGCTGCATATAAAAGGCGGCTCTGCACAGTCGATTGATATCGACGAAACTTCTTCACCAGAGGCAACGCCCTGCACGTAAAATACTGCACCTGCGCAAAGAACGCCCGTCGGGCCTGCTGGACGCGCTCCTGCACATCCGTGTGGATAGCAGTGAAACTTCTGGGAATCTGATATCCCAGCACATTCAAACTCTCAACACGCTTGAAAGGTACAATCCGCGAGCCAATCTGAACCGTGACCGTATCAGTGTACTGAGTACCACACACCATCATTTCTAAACTCTCCTCCTTCCACTCCATCCCCCACTCCCTGAGAGCAGTAGTGAAGGCAGTGGCTGCTACCTGCGCCTCCGATGCTGACTTGGCGGCCAGAAAAATATTGTCGGCCCAGAGAGCATGATTCCACCGTGCGTACCGGCAGTGATCGTCATGGCATGGCATCTCGACTCCGACACCGCGCTGGTCCAGGCGAGCAATCACATCCCGCCACATAGCAATAGTGACAATAGTAAACGCGATAGGTGATTCGGTACCCCCAGTGCGGAGTGACCTGTCCCATTGCACATTTGGGATTGTCACTCCTTCAAACAGCACCGTGCATGAGGTAGATGAGAGAGGCTCCAATAACGCATACTGTAACCGTGCACTGATCCCCAGGGCCGTCATCGCTCTCGAGACTGTCGGCAGCGTCACAGCATCGAACGCCCGCTCGATGTCACAGCTGAGGAGCCACGCCGTTTGATCTCGCCCCCATGTGGAAGCATGCTGTGCAATACATTTCATGGCCGATGAAATCTCCCAGCAACGCCGTCCGCTGGTAAAACCGTAGACCGCCATATCACTCATGAAGGGTTCCACACATCTTTCCAGTAAAATCGTCACGCACGTGAGATACCACTTGGCCAAGGTATTTCCAACAAGCAGGTTCCTTGTTTGTCGCAATGTTTCCAGTTTACTCGTTTTCGGCATAAGTGTTAGGTATACTTCCTGCCATTCCCTTGGCGTCGGGCGAAGCCCGTTGAATATATCAGAGAAAACCTTACCAATAGAACGCACTGACCTCCACGAAAGAGCCTTGAGAAGTTCAACCGAGATGCCATCGGGCCCACAGGCCCGTCCTGTTCGGAGTCTGCTCCGCGCCTGCAGAATAGTAGAGTATGTGATCGTAAGTGTGTTGTCCGAAGAGGCTGTTGATTGAGATGCATGGCGACGCAGTGTGGACACTAGCTCCCGATTGCGGGCTCTGGAGTCATCACAAGTCATACTCTGCACAGCATATCGCTCCACCTCCTCCGCCCATAGTTCCCTGTCCTCCGTCATCATAGTCGTAGGACCCACATCCCCTCCCCCAGTGTCCGTCACCCTCAACTCCGTCACACGTGTCCTCCTCCCCTTCCTAGATGGTAGTGCCTCCCACTCCACCTTCCGTCGGCGATATTCCCGCGCCAGCGGTCTGATGCGACGTCGAAGGTCTCGAGCCAACGCTCTGTCCTTCCTAGCACGTGCCTCTCTGAGTTGTACCTCCAGGTCGGCATGTTGAGGAGTCCTACTTGGTGGGAGCCCTCTGGAGTACCTGGGGGCCCTCACCGCGAGGAGTGGTAACGCATGTTCAGCGATCGTTCCAGCAATACGTTGTGGGGGCACCGTCGGGATCTGTACGTCCGCCAGGACCTGGAATTGGGCCTCCTCCCGATACGATTGGAACCTCCTCCCGATACGATTGGAACTCTTTGTGGCTTGTGTGGTGGCTAGGGGGGCCTTGATATTTCGTGACCTGAGGGTTCTGCATCTGGAACTCGGCGTAGACACAGGCGTGATCCGAGAAGTTGGTAGTCGGGGTCTCTGGGATCCAATCCGTTCGGCATTCAACCAAGTCACCCTCCCAGGATTGTGGGACCATGAGATAGTCAAGCACTTTTGGCGCAATAGTCTTCGCCCCAGACTTGCGTCGAGCATTGTTCGCACGATGCACGAAGGTCGGCTGCCGAGAGTACGGCGAGCCGGAGAATTGACTGCCAGCAAGCGCATCCGACATAGCCACTCCTGCAGCTGAGATCGCCACATGTCCTCCTCCCACCGCCTATCCTCCGTATCATTCCCATATCCCCTCCCGTCGAGAATCTGCACAGCGCCTCCAGTCACCGTGCCTCCTGAACAGGTGATGTCGGGCGCAAGCTCAACATTAAAATCCCCTGCAATCACAAGCTCACATGTGTATCTGCACTCCTCCTTCCACCTCCGATATGTTGTTTCGATTGTTTTCAGCATCTCAAAAGCCACCTCCAATGAACGATTCTCCGATCTATTCGGAAAGTACGCAGAGACAAGAAAGATACACGGATGACGCAAGCACACAATAGCAAGACGAGCATGATTGTTCCAAGAACGAACTATGTTGTGACAAGACTTCCCCCTCAAAGCTATGGAAGCCTTCCTGTCACTTGAGTAAACTAGGTGCCAGCCAAGCAGCTGAATTGAATTGGACGGTAAGTGTTCACACTCCTGTAAACAGAACACTTCACAGCCGTGAGAAAGAAGTGCCCTCATGCAAGCAAATCCCCGATCTGCTGTAGCCCCTTGTTTCATAAGATTCTGGGTGCCTAGCCTATGCTGGGCTGTGGGGCCACCAGCCCGACTGGCACCTCTGCACCGTCACGCCCTGCCGGCAAGACTCGCCACAAATGTGTCGTATGTAGTCGTCACACCGCTGCGCATAAGTACACCCTCCCAGATCTCGCGGTCCACTGTCCACCCCGTATTGATACGAAAGGATGCCAGTTCCACAGGTCGGTGCTGAGGATCCTGCGGTTTGGTCCACATTGTGCTCCGTCCGTTGGGTCCCGATCCTGTCTCCCCCCTGATCTCCATAGCCTCACCGTTGGTGCACTCGCGGTATGTCCCGTAGAAACGCCCCACAGCTCCGATATGATCACGTTTCCATGGTGGAGCTTCTATACGTACTCGGACCCGACTGGGTCGCTGTAACATGCCCTGGAACATGCTGTCATAGTCTGGAGGTGACCTCGAAACCTGAGCCGCATTCCTCTGGGGATTCGGAGTTAAAGCATCATCAAAAGCACGCTTCACGTTGTATAGTATCGAAGAGTCGGTTCCTACAATGAATTTGATTTTGATCGTACTCAACATCATTCTACTTCCATTCATACGTAATGTGCCCTCGTAATCGATCCTAGCTTCATCCTCTGCAGCGATGGCCGTCTTCAAATTAGTGATAAATTGTGCAGCGTCCGTGTCTCTCATCATACTGGCCGAACGTGTAACCGCTGTCCCGCTCCAGTCAGTCCAGCCTGTGAGTTCCACATAGCTGGGATTGAAGCTGGATGGTCCCGAGAGTCCTGGTGGGCCTCCTCCATAGGAAGGTGCCGTGGTCGAGGCAGCACCTGATATCACACTGGGGTTCTTCTTGAGATCCTGCATTTGTCGTTCCAAGTTGCTCATCCTGATGTCGGAGGCCTCCTGACGGTTCGAGATGCTCTGAATATCGGCCCTAATTTCGACGTTTTCTTGTTGCCTAACTTTGCTCTCGAGTACGTTGAGCTCCGCGAAGGCCTTGAACCAGGATGGGGCCTCGTCCGAGACCACACTGAGTTTCTTTCGCTTCTCCTCGAGTTCCCCCAAGAGTGCCTCCTGAGGACCATTGACACGATGTTTGACATTTCGTTGGGCGTCGTCGCTAACACCCTGCATACCCTGACGCTCTCCAGCACCTTCAGGGACAACAGCCGCTTGGGCCGCCGCTTGTTGTGCCTCCGTGGGCATACCTGGGGGTCCCCCTAGAGCACCTTGTGGAGCTGGGCCTCTAGGAACAACAGGAGCGCCTCCAGATCCTTGACCTCCAGGACTGACCTGACCTGCTGGAGCCCCTCCCACACGCCCTCCGTTGATCGTATTTCCCGCCACAGCTGCGTTGGAAGGAGTCTGCATCATATTCATGAGCCCTGTATTCATATTCACAAATGAAGATGGGACAGCACAATGACAATCACTATCTGGTGTGGAGTCGGCAGTATTCAATCTCCCGTCCAGTGGAAGGTCACGCACAATTTGCTCGGTATCCTGAAGTTGCCTCTTCCGAGACGCCCTCTCAACAGCAGAATCTGGTCCCTCAACAGCGTAATCCTGTGAGTCCTGCAAATAAGGTACAGTCGGGGAAATATCCTCCAGCTGGAAACGTCTAGCAAGTATTGAAAAGTCGTACCCGTCCGTTGTTGCACACACGACAAGAAAAACAACAACAAATACAGTACACAAAGCAGGCGGCCTGGCTTGCCTGGAAGATGCCGTACTCGTCGATGGCAGCGATGGCCGCCGCGCCGCTTCCCCGCGGCGCCGACACCCCCTGAGCTCCTGTGGGGTCCAGGAGCCCTAGAGCCGAGATGTCTTGAGCCGGGGAACTCGTGGAGCTTCCTGACAACATGTAATGTCGAAAGAAAAACACTGAAAAAATAGTTTTTCAGCCCGAACAATTTCAGACCTCTCCGCTGTAACAGCCGAACGCCCCCGATGCTTCTGGATACGAGCTCTGTAGCTCTCCTACAGCCCGAGTTACGTGCGTAATCGACAGCACCTCTCAAGATGACTCGAACAATACGAATAGTTTGGCAAACCTAGCTCGAGTATCAGACCGAGTTCAGACCTCTGCATGCGACAGGCGAACGCGTCTGATGTCTCTCAATCAATTCCTGTGATTACCAGCCCTGCAGCCACCCTACAGCCCGAGTTAAGTGCAGGAAACCGACAGCACCTCAGGATGGCTCGAGCAATAATAATTTCGCGGACTCGGCAGCAGACAGAGTTCCGAGCTCTGGATTCGAAAGGCGGACGCACTCCAGTGATTACCAGCCATGCAGCCCCCCCACAGCCCGAGTTGAGTGCAGAGAACCGACAGCATCTTTAAAGATGACTCGAACAATACGAATAGTTTCGCGATTCTAGGTCGGGCAGCAGACCGATTTCAGAGCTCTGGATTCAACAGACAACGGCCACTGATGATTCTGAATCAGATTCTGTACGTATCAGCTCTGTAGCTGTCCTGTAGCTCGAGTTAAGTACAGAAAATCGAGAGCGTCTGTCAAGATGACTCGAATAATACGAATAGGTTTGCGGACCTAGCTCGGCTAGTAGACCGAGTTCAGACCTCTGGGTTCAACAGGCGAACGCGCCTGATCATTCTGAATCGATTAGCTGTGCTTACCAGCTCTGTAGCTGTCCTGCAGCTCGAGTTATCTTGAGAAAACCGACAGCGCGTGACAAGATGACAAGAAACGACCGATCCTGCCCGTGTGCTTTTTGATAAACGATACCCGATCGAGCTGAGATCAACATGGCGAGCGGGAATAAGATCGAATATCACGGGAAGAAATACTAGAGCTCAAACGAATTGAGGAATTTCGAGAACAAAATTTTCAACCGACCAAAAGTCACCAAAAGGTCCGTCGAGATTTTTTCTTGCCAACTAGCTCTCCAGCGCCCCGGAACTGGACACGACGGTAAACCGTCAACCTTGGTTACCACCGGGGGACTCGTAGAGCTTCCTGACAATATAAAATATCGAAAAGAAATTGTAGAGAACGAATAGTTTTTCAGCCCAAGCGATGTCAGACCTTTCGATGCAACAGCCGAACGCCCATGATATTGGATTGTCTTCTGTACGAGCTCTGTAGCTCTCCTACAGCCCGAGTTACGTGCGTAAATCGACAGCACCTTTCAAGGTGACTCGAACAATGCGAATAGTTCAGCAAACCTGCTCGAGTATCAGACCGAGTTCAAACCTCTGAATGCAATAGTGGGACGCGTCCGATGCCCTCTAATCGATTCCTGTGATTACCAGCCCTGCAGCCACCCTACAGCCCGAGTTGAGTGCAGAAAACCGACAGCGACTCTCAAGATGACTCGAACAATACGAATAGCTTCGCGGACCTAGTTCGAGCAGCAGTCAGAGTTCCGAGCTATGGATTCGACAGAAGGACGCGCCTGATCCCCAAATCGATTCCAGTGATTACCAGCCATGAAGTCCCCCTACAGCCCCGAGTAAAATGCAGAGAACCGACAGCATCTCTCAAGATGTCTCGATCAATACAAAGAGTTTCGCGATTCTAGATCGGCGAGTTTAGAGCTCTGTATTCAACAGGCAACAGCCACTAACGATTCTGAATCATATTCTGCGCGTATCAGCTATGCAGCTGTCCTGTATCTGGAGTTAAGTAGAAAACCGAGAGCGTCTGTTAAGATAATTCGAATAATACGAATAGGTTTGCGGGCCTAGCTCGGCTAGCAGACCGAGTTCAGGCCTCTGGCTTTAACAGGCAAACGCGCCTGATGATTCTGAATCGATTAGCTGTGCTTACCAGCTCTGTAGCTGTCCTAAAGCTCGAGTTATCTTGAGAAAACCGTCATCGCGTGTCAAGATGACTCGAAATGACCGATCCCGCCTAGACGCTTTTTGGCGGTAAAATATAACCGATCGAGCTGAGATCAACATGACGAGTGGGAATAAGATCGAATATCACGGGAAGAAATAATAGAGCTCAAACAAATTGAGGAATTTCGAGAACAAAATGTTCAACCGACCAAAAGTCAGCAAAAGGTCCGCCGAGATTTTCTTGCCAACTTGCTCTCCAGCCCCGGAATTACTCTTAAGCTTCCAGCAATAACTTGCGAAGGGAAGCTCTACGAGTTATTACTCTTAGCTCCCAGCAATAACTTGCTAAGGGAACCTCTACGAGTTACAACTTGCTCAGGCAAGCTCAACAAGTTACTGGGCGCCGACGGTAAACCGCCAACCTTCGTTCTAGGCGTTCTAGGCGGGTCCTGGCAGGGTTAAGCTCCCTAGGAGCCCCAGACCCAGTCCTACAGGGGAAATCCTGACAAACTCAGGATATGCACCACTCCTAAAAGGAGCTCTCGGGCAGCCTCTAACTCAGCCTCTGTGATTGTGCATTGTGCTGGGAGAAGGAAGCTTTTGAAACCTACATTCTGGCGCCAGCCAGTCTGATTGTAGTAAGAGGAAGAGGGGAGAGCACTACACACATAGCAATCCAGATACCAGCCACAGCCTACACCAAGAATCGATCCCCCACTATCAACGCCTCCTTTGATCCCCGAGATCATAACTTTACAATCTTTCACATCCTGAAGAAAACAAGTGTCATAGCGTTCGTAACATTCACCTCTCCGCGCGGTCCACGTTAATTCATCAGCACGAGTATTGCCCTCCCTATAAACCCACTTCCACACGTTCCGTCCTAAATTGGCTGCCCGTAGTCCACATCTGTCGGCTAGATCGTTTGTAGTGTCCTGCGCCCACATCACACGACTAGCATACTTTCTATTAGAGATACTGCTCAAGCCTTCCAACCACCTGATCACACATTGTGAATCCCCCATCAGTTCCACAGAAATTTTCCCTGGCACGAACTCAAATTCAGTATGATCCTGGAATACAGCAATGATACGTTTGGCCAACTTATCTGGGTCCTCCTGCTTCTTAATCGTCTCCTCCTCCTCCGACTCCTTCCAGGGCATAGGGTCTTTCAACACACAAAGGTTCAACATCTCAGGAGCGTCCTTCAAGACAGTCCTCACAAAGGATATCCAGCTAGCCTCATCCCAAGCAATACCGTCAATCCAGAACTTCCCCGCCACCTCCTCGAACACCCTGGCCCACGGACACATACCCAGAAGCTTGGTTGACTGTCCCCTAGCTCTCGTCACCTCCCGTGCACTCTGTGTGTCAAGAGTCGCAATAAAGTCATCCCGTCTAGCAGTCCATTCGAAGCCTGCATGCAACATAAGAAGCCTACTCTGAGCACCTCGGTCAACATGATCCCCATCTCGAAAACGAAGCTTTCTCCCTGGAAATCGAACCTGCTTCTCCTGGACCCTGGTCTGCATCCTGGACGTGTTCTGAGACAAACCTTCACAAGCACGTTTCGCCTCCCTGATGAGAGCACTCTTCCTCTTCCTCCTGTTCGGCTCCTCCACCTCCACCTCCATCACCTCCTCCCCCACGTTCTTCCCAATCAACTGAGACCCTCCCGTTGCAGAGATGCTCAAGTCCTGCAGCGAGTCTGGCATATTTTCAAAGCACTCCGTGGCAATATCCTTGGCCCACAAGAACTGCTTGTGCAGAAACAGCTGGACCAAGGACGGTTTCTCTTCCTTGAATAACATCGAGCGCCCACGACGAAACACACGTGCGATGAAGGTCGCGAAATCCTCTCCGTTGCGCTTCTGACGCCAGCACATGCGAGAGAGCATCTTGCCCTCCTCCTTGTGTAGAAGTCTCAAAACACCAATATCTGAAGATGAGCCCTCAACTCCATAAAGAATCTGTGCTCTCACTCTCGCATCATATATTTTGAACTTTCGTCGCCAAGGAATGACCATACTCTGATAATATCGTCGATCTCGCCAAAAAGCTGAAATTCCTTTTTGCAGTCTGTGTCGAATATCGTGATACTCATCAAGTGTTCTGTTCAACTTCGTGCCCAAAACGATGATCTCGTCGACCTGCTTAAGTTCCACAGTGGTCTGGTTGACAACTTCCGATGGAGACAAATCCTGAGCCCCATTGGCTTGAGCCACGCCTGGTTCAACACAGGGAATTCCCATACCCTCATTTGAACTTGAACTTCCACACATATGGTTTCTAACACCCGAGCTTGAACTTCCACACATATGGTTTCTAACACCTGAGCTGGAACTTCCCAATCTCTCCAGTCCTGGTGGTGTCATGATAACCGTGAGCGGGTCGAAGACATTCTTCAGCGCGCCAATGTCCATATACTCGAGCGAGGTAGGCTTCCATCTAAGTCCCCATGCATGTAGTGGTACAGTGAGCTGCCAGATCATCTCCCTCAGCGCCGGTCTAGATTCAGCAGGTAAAACAAAATTATCCGCCCAAATGAAGTGCGAGATCGTGATAGAAGCAGCCTCATGTGAAAGCCTCAGGCCTATACCTTTCTGCTCCCAGTCCGAGAGCACCCTGCCCAAACACGCAATCGTGACAATATTCCAAATATCAGGGCCTTCAAGGGACCCCGTTTTGATGCATGAGCTCCACGGTAGGCTTTCTGATTCCACTGGACCAAATCGAAATGTCGCCGTTACATCTGCGTTCTGCTCCAAGATCGCATACGCAAGCTCTGGATCAACATTAATATCATACATCGCTCTATCTGCCATCGGCATCGTGATGTTGTCAAAGGCGCATTCAACATCTAGAACTCCCAAACATGCGTTCTCGTGCTTACCCCAGAGCCTGGCGTGCCTAATCAAGTTCTTCAATCCTGCTGTTATCTCGCTGCATTTTCGTCCCTCATGAAAACCATACAAATTGATTCCAGTCCGAGGTGTGTTCTGTTCAACATGTAGATTGAGTAAGATACACAAGCACGCCGTGTGCCATTTCGAAAGCACGCTATTGAGAGCCAAAGTACGCGTACTGGTGAACTCTGGCTTCTTCGTGTCCTTCAAGATGAGTGTAGCTAGTAATTTTCTCCAAGAAGGTGGTGACTGCAATCGTCTAGCATACAGCTGCTGGAAACAGTCCAAGACCACTCTGAGGGCCTCCCAAGAGAGGCTGCGTAAAAGAGCTGCTGATATACCGTCATAGCCAACTGCCTTGCCCACCTTGAGGCGAGCTCTCGCTTTATGTAGAATACCCATCGTGATGGGAGAAGAATCTGCATTGAGTCGAGTGTGCTGGATCGCTCGCTGCTTAAGTCGAGCCAAGCATTCTACATTTTGTTGATGAAGTGTTTGGCTGGAATATTTCACCCGGGCGATTTTGGCGATTTCAGCTTTCCAGGACTCTCGATTCTCTGTCAGGGTACCGTCAATTTTCATGTGTGTGACGACTGTGTGTGGTTTACCCTCATCCCGATACTTATGTTCCAAGATACGCCTACGAAGTTCACGTCGGACCCGATTCCACCTACGCCGAGAATCTTTGAACTCCTTCTCATCCACCTCCCCCTTCTTCCACCTCTTGTGCACCCCAAAGTGGTTGTCCCGAACCTCCTTCTCCTCCTCCGTGAGTTTCAGATCGTTGCCAATCGAGGTCTTCAGCTCGAAGAGCTTTTTGTCCTCAACCGCGCCAGCCTTCAATCGCTCCTCGAAGATATCTAAAGAGATCGTTCTCCACCTAGTCCTGCACACCTGCTGCTCCATCAACCCCTCCTGGTCCTCAACCTTCTCCTCGCCCCTATCCCTCCTCCTTTTCGTCGCTCTTCTCCTATCCCACTCACCGTTCGAAATTCCCAAGACACGCTCAGCAATAACACGACGCACTTCAACATCTTTCCCTGGAATTGGTCTCCATCTCGCCAGGCTGCCAAGAACACGAGGCCCTTTACCAACACGAGCTGGGGGTCCAGGAAGGAAACAACTAACCATCTTATGATCACTCCAACGGTCCACTCTCTTATCCCCAAGCGGCTTGATAAAGTCGCATCTAGGGTCTAGACCTGTGTGACACCAATCCTTAGGTACAGCTATGTAGTCCAAAACCTTATATGTGTTCATGCTACTTCGGAACGTCGTACATCTCTCACCGTGAGTGTTTATCAGGGTCAACTACAGGCGTGCCATGGCCATGCACAAGCTCCTACTCATGTAGTCTCTGTACTTCTCGCGCATTTTCTCAAGCCCTCCCTGGCTACCCTTACCTGTGGAGGCCTGCACACCTTTCCCCGTGACCTGCACCCTATCAATGATGACATCCTGATGGACCTCAACATTCGCATCCATCATGATAACAACCTCCTTTATCCCGAACTTTTTCCTAAGCTCGATGATCGTATCAACAAGCTCTAACAAGATGTCCTGATAGAAAGTAAACATACGATCCATTTGAGCAGCCGAACGCCCATAGAACTCTACATGAGGTAGATACAATGAGGCAACTATTAGAGCACCGATTCTGGGACCCCGTAAGGCAACAACAACGAATCTTCTCCGCTCTCTAGTCTCAAGAATGCTGTCCTGCAACCCATTTGCAATCAAAACCCCTGCATTCCCCTCAATACATCTGCGATCGTGAGCATCATCCCCAAGAACATGTTGTGTGGACCACTTAGCTTCATACCCTAATTCGTGCACGAGGTACGACGGTACATTCTGGCACTCCTGGAGGCCGATAAGTTCCATCCCCTCATGTTTCAGGAAACCCAAAGCGTGCGATGTTTCAACCCATCACCCTTCATTTTGATATTCCACGATGCGGTCCGAATCCGCTGTGGCCGTCGTCAAAATCGGTTCTGCTGGTTGAGTGAAGTCTGCCAGTTCGCAACGTGGATCGACGTGCTGATCTTCTCAACCTCGGAGGTCTTCAACTTCCACCCCTCCTCAGGTGACCACGTGCCCAAGCATACCTTGTTGCTCATGTCATTCTTGTTGTGGAAGCCCCAAGCCCAGGAAATACTGGGTGGCCCGTATTCCACACGCACAGTAGCATTTTGCTCTTGAGGAGTACTGCCCTTGCGCTTGTGGTACGTAGCAATGAGCTTCGATCCCGCTTGTATTTGTTGAACTTTCCATGGAGCCGTCTCCACCTTCACACTGATGTAATTCTGAACAGCTGGACCAAACTTATCATCAGCCCAAAGCTCTCCAGTCTTGGACGTAACTGCTTCATGAATAGCACGTTGCAGATCCCAAATCTGATCCTTCGTAGTGCTGGTCTCAAGAATGAACTTGATCCTGAACAAGCCGTATGGTTTGCGTGTATTATCTCTCTGAGTCGCTATATCATCAAGAACTTTTACTGGTACCTCCTTCGAACGTGCCACATTTACAAAAGATATTCTCCACCATCCACGTGACAATCCTAGCACCCCTTTCCTCCGACATGATGTTGTTTGTCCTCGCCGTCAGGTCCCTCGGATCTCCTGAAGTCCAGCCTTGCAAACTGATCCATCCCGGTTTAAAATCGGCCCTGGTTTTGTTCCACTCAACGCGTGAGGCTGTGAATCTCGTCGATCCCGTTGATCCTGCCTCCGACGGTGGCGCTCCCGTTCCAACACCAAGATTCTGAGGGGGGTTTCCTTGGATGGCTGCGAAAAGTTGTGCATTTATTTTCTTCTGATCTTCCTGGCCCTGCTGAAGATCTGAGATATCTTTGCGCAGCGGTTCCAGTTCACGATTCACATCCTTGACCATCTCATTCTTAATATCTGTAAAAGTCGCCTTCAGCTCATCCTTCATCGAAGAAAATTCACCTCTGAGAATTGAAATCGTCACAACCTGCTCCACCCCAACTGGTGGGCCTCTTCCAAGACCTTTTGCAGCCAAGGTAGCTGGTGCTACAGCTGCATGTTGTGGAGACGCTGGCGCACGAGCACGTTTTGCCCGCTCATCCTCTCCAGTCTCACCATCACGCTTTCCAGGAAGAACCATATCAGCATCACCATCACCCATATGTTGCTGTCCAGATACTGCTACTGCTGCTGCCGCCAGTTCTCCTGCTTCCCCTTCTGCCTGCTGCTGCTGTCGTAGAAGTGCTGCCTGCTGCTCCTCTGACGTCATTTCTGGAATGGCAAGGTGATTTCCGACGTATCTGGCTCCTGGACAATTAAGTGTCTGAATGAAATTATCAATCTGATCGAGATCCAAAGAATTACCTTCGTCTGCTCCCAAATCTGAGAAATCGTAACCGACAATGGGGTCCTCCTGAGCCTGTGCCGTTTTTCTCTTCTTGCACGCTCTGTCCAGAGCCCTGAAATCGTACACCTCGCGAGCTGTCTGAAAAGAGCTGCCTGCCAGAAGCCTCTTCCTCTCGGTCTCCGCCGTGACGAATACTGAAGATTAATCCACAATAATGTTCGAGAACAACACAAGCGAGAGACAAAATTGGGATGTGTTGTATACAGTTTGGGCATGGAGAAGCAAAACCGAAATCCCTGACTGCACGGTGCAGCTCGAGGAGCCCCCGACGGGCCAAGGCCGGGGGAGAGCGGGAGGTAATCTCCGCTTCCCCAACCTTCGTTACCGCCGGGAGACTCGTAGAGCTTCCTGACAACAGATATTGACAAAAATTAAATGGAAAAAATAGTTTTTCAGCCCCAGCAATTTCAGCCGAACGCCCCAGATGCTTCTCGATTGTCTTCTGTACGAGCTCTGTAGCTTTTCTACAGCCCGAGTTACGTGCGTAAACCGACCGCCCGGGCCGGCTTGGCCAACTGGGCGCCGGCGGTAAACCGTCAACCTTTCTTACCGCCGGGGGACTCGTAGAGCTTCCTGACAAAATATAAAGTAGAAAATAAATTGCAGAGAACGAATAGTTTTTCAGCCCAAGCGATTTCAGACCTCTCGATGCAACAGCCGAACGCCCCCTGATGCTTCTGGATTGTCTTCTGTACGAGCTCTGTAGCTCTGCTACAGCCCGAGTTACGTGCGCTAATCAACAACAACTCTGAAGATAACTCAAACAAAACGAATAGTTTCCTAATACCAGCTCGAGTATCAGACCGAGTTCAGGCCTCTAGATGCGACAGGCGGACGCGTCTGATGTCTCCGAATCGATTCCTGTGATTACCAGCCCTGCAGCTCCCCTACAGCCCGAGTTAAGTGCAGAAAACAGACAGCATCTTTCAGGATGACTCGAACAATACGGTAGTTTTGCATACCTAATTCGAGCAGCAGACCGAGTTCCGAGCTCTGGCATCCACAGGCGGACGCGCCTGATGTCTCTAAATCGATTGCTGTCCCCAGCAGCACTGCTGTAGGGGGGGCTGCAGGGCTGGTAATGACAGCAGTCGAATTACAGACATCAGATGCGTTCGCCTGTCGCATTCAGAGGACAACAAGTATTCACTATGAGTCGGAATAACTCGTAGAGCTTCCCTTAGCAAGTTATTGCTGGAAGCTAAGAGTAATTCCGGGGCGCTGGAGAGCTAGTTGGCAAGAAAAATCTCGACGGACCTTTTGGTGACTTTTGGTCGGTTGAAAATTTTGTTCTCGAAATTCAACAATTCGTTAGAGCTCTAGTATTTTTTCCCATGACATTCGATCTTATTCCCGCTCGCCATCTTGATCTCAGCTCGATCGGGTACCTTTTACTGCCAAAAAGCAGGCAGGCGGGATCGGCCGATTCGAGTCATCTTGATACGCGCTGTCGGTTTTCTGAACATAACTCGAGCTTCAGGACATCTACAGGGCCAGTAAGCAGCTAATGGATGTAGAATGATCAGGCGCGTTCGCCTGTTGAACCCAGAGGCCTGAACTCGGTCTGCTAGCCGAGCTAGGTTCAAAAACCTATTCGTATTATTCGAGTCATCTTGACAGACGCTCTCGGTATTTTGTGCTTAACTCGAGCTGTAGGGCAGCTACAGAGCTCATAGTGACAGAAATCGATTGGGAATCATCAGGCGCGATCGTCTGTTGAATCGAGAGCTCTGAACTCGCCCTGCTGCCCGAGCTAGAATCGCGAACCTATTCGTATTGTTCGAATCATCTGAAGAGATACTGTCGCTTTCTAAACTTAACTCGGGCTGTAGGGGGCTACAGTGCTGGTGGGGACAGCAATCGATTTGGAGACATCAGGCGTGTCCGCCTGTGGAAGCCAGAGCTCGGAACTCGGCCTGCTGCCTGAACTCGGTCCCTGTTCGTATTGTTCGAGTCATCCTGAAAGATGCTGACGGTTTTCTGCACTTAACTCGGGCTGTAGGGGAGCTGCAGGGCTGGTAATCACAGGAATCGATTCGGAGACATCAGACGCGTTCGCCTGTCGCATTCAGAGGCCTGAACTCGGTCTGATACTCGAGCTGGGTTTAGGAAACTATTCGTTTTGTTTGAGTATCTTCAGAGGTGCTGTTGATTAGCGCACGTAACTCGGGCTGTAGCAGAGCTACAGAGCCCGTACAGAAGACAATCCAGAAGCATCAGGGGGCGTTCGGCTGTTGCATCGAGAGGTCTGAAATCGCTTGGGCTGGAAAACTATTCGTTCTCTGCAATTTATTTTCTACTTTATATTTTGTCAGGAAGCTCTACGAGTCCCCCGGCGGTAAGAAAGGTTGACGGTTTACGGCGCCCAGTGTTGGTAGGTGCTGCCGGTTTTCTCAACTTAAGTCGAGCGAGGTAGCCCCCTACAGTCCGAGTTAAGTGTAGAAAGCGACAGTATCTCTTCACATGATTTCAACAATACGAATAGTTTCGCGATTCTAGCTCGGGCAGCAGGGCGAGTTCAGAGCTCTCGATTCAACAGACGAACGCGCCTGATGATTTCCAATCGATTTCTGTCACTATGAGCTCTGTAGCTGCCCTACAGCTCGAGTTGAGTACAAAATACCGAGAGCGTCTGTCAAGATGACTCGGATAATACGAATAGGTTTTTAAACCTAGCACGGCTAGCAGACCGAGTTCAGGCCTCTGGGTTCAACAGGCGAACGCGCCTGATCATTCTACATCGATTAGCAATGCTTACTGGCCCTGTAGCTGTCCTGAAGCTCGAGTTATGTTCAGAAAACGAACAGCGCGTATCAAGATGACTCGAAACGGCCGATCCCGCCTGCCTGCTTTTTGACAGTAAAAGGTACCCGATCGAGCTAAGATCAAGATGGCGAGCGAGAATAAGATCGAATATGATGGGAAAAATACTAGAGCTAAAACGAATTGTTGAATTTCGAGAACAGAATTTTCAACCGACCAAAAGTCACCAAAAGGTCCTTCGAGATTTTTCTTGCCAACTAGCTCTTCAGTGCCCCGGAATTACTCTTAGCTTCCAGCAATAACTTTCTAAGGGAAGCTCTTCGAGTTACTAGCTGCACCCTGCGCAGGAATTCCTCTAGCTCATCGATGCCGAAGAGCTTTACTGGGAGCCGGCGGTAAACCGTCAACCAGGTTACCACCGGGAGCCTCGTAGAGCTCTTCTCGCGCAGAGCTGCTCGCTAGACATTAAGAGAGTTTTTGTTCAAGATATCGTGAATTGAATACAGAAAACGAACAGAACTCGTCAAAATGACTCGAAGAATACGAAAAGATTTCCCGACCTAGCTTGAACAGCAGACCGAGTTCAGAGCTCTAGATCGAACAGAGGAACGTGCCTCATAATTTCCAATTGGTTTCTGTAAGGATCAGCTCATTAGCTGGTCTATATCCCGAGATACGTGCAGAAAAGCGTCAAAGCGAGTGAAGATGACTCGAAACGGCCGTCGGTTCCACCAAGTGTTTTGATAGTAATATTGCAGCTACGGACCTGAGAATTTAACTGGCAGTCGCGGCATAACCTACTATACGTGAGAAAAATACCCGTTCTCAAAACGAATTTTCAAATTTTGCACAAAGATCAAACTCTACCCAAAGTTAACTGGCGCCGGCGGTGAACCGTCAACCTGGTGACCGCCGGGAACCTCATAGAGCTCCTTTCACGCAGGAGAGCGCTTAGAGTCGAAAGTCAGAGCTTTTGGGGGCATTTTTCGAAAAAGGCAAAATTGATATTTTCATGTCGACATGAAGTTGGTTCCGCCAAGTGTTTTGATAATAATTTTGCGCGTACGGAGCTTATATCAAGACGGAGAGGCCCTCACATTCGTCTCCAGGTGCGAAAAATCTGCTTCCTGAAAATGAATTGTCAAATATCTTTCAAATAATAACAGAACCGACCAAAAGTTAGCACTTGTAAGCGTCCAAAACCCGGATAGCAAAGAGGCACTCACACAAACGAGCACACTCACATAAGCACGCACACACGAACACACATACAAACACATATACATACACAAGAACGCACACATACGCCAGCATGCTCCACACACACGCACACATACACACACACACACACACACACGCACACGCACACGCAACACATCCACACGCAAAGGTCGACACACACGCGCAAACGCGCACACACAAACACACAGCACATCTCACACACACACACAGAGGGACGCGCACACGCACACGAATCACACATGCACATACACACACGGGGGCACACACAAACACTCACACGCACACACGCACACACACACACACGCACGTACAACCCACGCACACAGACGCACACGCAAGCATCCAGGGAAACCCACGCACTGACGACCACACGATGACGCACGCACCGCAGCCACCTCAGCGCCCCCCCCCCGCGCTCCCCTGCCGCCCCCACGCGCCCCCGCCCTCCCCGCCGGCGCTCCGGAGGGGGGAGGCGCCGCCCCATTTTGGGGCCGGCCCTCCCTCCGCTCCAACCACTCCACCCTCGCGGAGCGCCGGGGGGGGGAGGGGGGAGGGGGGAGGCGCGCGGACGGCGGCACCACACCGCGCGCGCACGCGCACACGCACATGCGCAGACGAACACAGACGCAGGATAGCAAAGAGGCAATCACACAAGCAAGCACACGCACATAGGCACGCACACACGGACACACACAGACTAATACACAAGAGCACACACGTACGCCAGCATGCTCCACACACATGCGCACATACACACACATACACACACACACGCACACACACACACACACATCCACACGCAAAGGTCCACACACACACGCGCAAACGCGCACACGCAAACACACATACATACACAAGAACACACATACGCCAGCATGCTCCACACACACACACACGCACACATACACACACACACACACGCACACACACACACACACATCCACACGCAAAGGTCTACACACACGCGCAAACGCGCACACACACACACACACACAAACACACAACATATCACACACACGGACACGCACACGCACGCGGATCACAAGAGCACATACACACACGGGGGGCACGGAGCGCCCCCGCCCTCCCCGCCGGCGCTCCAGAGGGGGGAGGCACCGCCCCATTCTGTGGCCCGCCCTCCCTCCACTCCAACCACTCCGCCCTCGCGGAGCGCCCGAGGGGGACGAGGGGGGGGGAGGGGGCGCGCGGACGGCGGCACATGCGCAAACGAACACAGACACAGGATAGCAAAGAGCCAATCACACACGCATGCACACGCGCATAAGCACGCACACACGTACACACACGGACAAACTCACATACATACATACACAAGAACACGCACGTACGCCAGCATGCTCTACACACACGCACACATACACACATACACACAAGCGCACACACGTCCACACGCAAACGCACACACACTCACACACACACACACACACACGCGCATGTGCACCCAGACACACGCAGGGGCACACACACACACACATACGAGACACACGCGCCCCCCCCCCACCCACCCACCCACCCACCCCCACACACACACACATACACACACACGCACAAGCGCACACACAGACGCAATGGCGAACACCCACGGATAACCACGCACAGACGACAACGTGGTGACAGACTCATTCCCCGACTGGTCAGCGCACTCTTCCACCGCGCCCCCAAGCCCCCCCCACGCGCCCCCGCCCTCCCCGCCGGCGCTCCGGAGGGGGGAGGCTTGGCTTGGAGTCGACTGAAGCGGGCTCTCAGAGCCCAGTCGCAGTGTCCACACGGCAGCGTCAGCTGTTACAATTCAGCCTGTACAGTACACAGCGCGAAGCGCACAGATATGCAACAAGCACAGATATCAACATGAAAAGAGACGGCATACACGCGAAAGACGAGCTGTGGCTGCGAGCAGCCGTTCCGCGGCACTCAGTTCAGCTTGAGTAACAGTGCATGTATCGCTCAGACACCAGGCCTCTCTGTACACCTCCGTCCAAACACAGTCGTTAGTATTTGTCCGAAACCCGGTATCAAGCCAGCAACCACACCCAACTCCTAAGGCCGAGACGCCACCATCCCAGGCACCCCGAATGGCAACGACATTCATCGTGTTAGTAAAAATAGAATCGTATGACTCTTTGATATAAGTATGGCCCTCGCGGGCCTCATGTGTCAGTGTGTCAGCTCTCTCATTGTTTTCCCTAAAGATATGCTTCACAATGTCCCGTCCCTTCATAGGTGGTCTCCCTCCCTCCTGTACACACATGTTGTATAACTGATCTTGCAAGTTGGCGACTCGTTTGCGATAGTCCACCTGTTCACATGCCCACACACCGTTGATCCACGACACAATCAGCAGGCTATCCGCGCAGATCTCCAGAGGTAGTCCAGGAATGGTGAAATCCCAGACCGTCTCGCGCATGTACGACAGTGCAATACGTTTGCTGAGTCTCAGGTTCTCCTCCTCCTCCATCCTTCTTCTCTTGGGCTCACTTTCCTCCTCCATATGTCAAATATTGCCAAACTCCTCCTCCTTCTCGTAGTTGTTACCACATCCCCTCTTATGTTCTGGCTGATAGTACTTGTGAATATGCTCGGCCGCCGTCACGACAGCCCACGTGTAAAAGTCACTGTGCAGCATGCAGTCCCACCAGTCATCACCGAAGAACTGTTGTAGTGGGTACTGCCACGTGCGCGGAGCCGTCACTTCCCTCCCCATTTTCCTCCTCCTCATATCCCCTTCCTCCCGACGAATACGTGTGGAGGCATGTGCATGGAAAAATGCAGCAGCTCTGTCACGCATGATATCCCATTGCTTTGGGAAAGCCATCATACCAAATCTGGCATCGTACCAACATCGATCGTGACAGTTATGCACAGGCACAGACTGGATAAAACTTGACAAATCCTTGGCAACATTCCAGCATGCTAGCAATAGTCGTTGCGGCAGTGGCATGAAACCTGCCTCCTGAAATAAGGTTATGCATCTTCTCCTCCTTCGCAGCTCATAGTCCTGAATGGACTCGTCTGGTAACCTCCTTGTGGCCACGATCTGTAGTAAACACTGGCCCTCGAAGCGGTGTATGTCCTCGAGGCTGCTGTCATCCAATGTAATATTTTCTCCTCCGTACAGTATCTGAGATTGTATCCTTTCAGTATACCTCTGGAACTTAGCATTAATAGGTACACATCTGGCCCCGTAGTATGCCTTCTGTGAATAGAAACTTCTCCTTGCAGCATCGAGACGGAAAGCCAGATCCTCATGAGAGTGTGCCCGATAGTCAGTGGTAATGAAGACACCCAAGAGCACCGTGGACGCCACACGAGATAACCGAAATGTCTGAAATTCATTGGTAGTCGAGGTGATCTCAACATTATGCGCCTGTGAGACCGTACCGTCCTGTTCAAAATTCACATCCTGTCCAAATACAAGGTATTCGCCAAGCAGCGGGATGGGTGCAGCATCAGTTTGAATGGGCTTCCATTCCATGCCGTGTCGCACAAGAGAGTGTGTGAGCTGCGAAAGCATCTCGGTCAGTTGTGATTCGCTTTGAGCCAGTACTACCACGTTATCAGCCCAGACCATGTGGTTGACCGTATGCTGAACCGTCGTACTCCATTTTTCCCCTACAATCTCGCATATGTAACCGTATCCCAAGACATCCCATGTATGAAACGTCGCACTCCACATGTGGGCAGCAATAAGATTGAAAGCCAGTGGCCCTTCTGGACCTCCAGTCCTAATATTCACATCCCAAGAGAAACCCTGAATACTTAGACCCTCACCTGTGACCTCACAGCTCCCATAGAGCACAGCCTCCAGAAGTGGTATCTGAAATTGCAGAGGTACCTGACTCCATTGAAGGGCCTCACGGAGTTTCCCCACAGTGGCATGGTCGAAGGCCCTACGTATATCACAGATAGCAACGTGCAGTTCTTGATCACGCAATTTGGACGCATGTTGGCCCATGTTTTTGAGGGCCGCAGTGATTTCGAATGTTTTGCGGTTGCGCTGGAAACCGTAGAGAACCAGACGGCGTAATACACCCGAAGACTCCACAGACTCCTCGATCATACACACAAGCGTGCTAACATACCAACGTGCGATAGCATTGAGCAAGCACAGGAACCCGCAGTCGGACATGTTACTTGTTAAACTCTTCTTTGGCATCACACAAACAAGGATCTCTCGCCAACTTTCGGGGTATGGAATAGAACCCCTGAAGACCTGATCAAATGACGTGTGTATCTTATTCAGAGAGGCCCAAGGTATTTTCTTCAATATCTCGCACGGCACTCCATCACGTCCTGTCGCCCTGGACGATCGGAGCCGACTCCGAGCACGTAAAAACGTGCTGAAAGGTAGATGCCTGGCCGGCATCATGTTGGCCTCTCGTCGCAGCTCCTGTAGCAGGCGACTGTTGGCCGAACGTGCCTCTAGCGATGAGAACTGCTCCTGACAGGTATGATGTACGATCCTCTCCCAATGCTGTCTATCCTCCGTCCCTCCCAGATTGTCTAGTGCATTGCGTGCACGTCTGCGTACGGGCGGAATCTGCCACTCCAGACGAGCACGGCGGCATTGTCTCCGCAGGGCGTTGAGCTTACGTGTCAGCTCACGCCTCTCAGGACTGAGTCCAGGCGGAAGTGCACGACGCCGTTCAAGCAAAGGCTGGAGTCCTGACGGTCGCACGGGAGGTTTTTGAGCGGCATCCCTGGTCTGAGAATGAACTCCCTGTGTAAAACTGCTCACGAGCCCAGAAGCCAAACCACGAAAGTCCCGAGGAGTACCGCATCCAGGACCATCGTCGTCGCAGGTCTTTGTCTCGTAAGGTATACCATTGGGGGTCCCTTTGAGGCCCAAGTTGTCATCGTCATCGTCACCCTGGAAATCCTGAATATTTTCCATCATCTCATCACATTGTGTACGTGCGATATTCTCATCATACCATGTACTCGGTGTATAGCCTACCAACTGCACCCGTGGTCGGTAACATGCATTCCAAAATCTGTCAGGACTCCCGTGGTCTCTAGCGGAAAGAACGAGCATCGCATGGTCCGACAAGCGGCTAGTAGCCAGCTTACCCCCTCGGTGAAACTCGTAAGATACCGTCATGTCCACTATATCCCAGCGGAGCGGTATGCACATATAGTCGAGCACAGCAGACCTGGCTGGCACGCGCCCCCTCGCGTAGCCTGTCCACGTCACAGACCTATCTTGAAATGTGTTGGCAGCCTTCAAACCGAACTCCATGAGCAGACCTAATATCCTCCTCCTCATGTCTTGTTTGATCCTCTCTCTCTCTCTGATCTTGGTACCCTCCTCCGAATAAACCATCCCCCCATCCACACCACCACCCGTGATAGCATATCTTATACCCTTGAATTCCCCAGAGATGTTCCCAGGGAGCTCCACATTGAAATCCCCCGAGATAACCACGCTTGGAGTCCTATATTTACCACTGCATTCTCCAATAATCCGTGTAAGTTCAGCAATCGTTTCGTCACATATAGTCTCAGCATCTTTGACACTCTCATCAGGTAGGTAGACGCTCGCAAAGATAATAGGGTGGTTTTTCTTTCCCAAGACAGCCACAACCAGCCTAGATTGTGTAGTGGTAATATCCCGAATTTGTCCCTTCCATTGTCCGTTCATCATAATGGCCGCCTTCCCATCCCTTGATGGGAAAACACTAAACCCCAAACGTGTGCACTCACTCGATATCAGATGTTGTCCCTCCTGAATCGCCGCAAGGCCGACATGGGCCAAACAGTGTATAACCTCCGCCGCTCTGCAGTTTTTAGCACCAGCCCTCTGACAGTTCCAAGTTGCAGCCTTTACTTGGAAAAACTGTCGGGCTCTCTTTCACTGACGATTGTACTCTGTCAGAAATGTATCCTTTGTGGTCTGCACACCATATGTCGTCACAAGATTCCTCCATGCATCATCCCAGAGCTGCCAGCCCGTACCTTCACGAAATTCTCCCAGAGGGAAAGGTCGCTGACCACTCACGGTACAGTAGATGGTGCTGACAGGGGGGCCAATCTCAGCACGAAGTGAAACCGTAGGGATCTGAGCACGCATAACGGCCATGAAACGGCTTGTAGCTTTGACATGTGGTCGCTTCCATGGTGCACAGTCCACTGAGAAGCGCAGAGTTGTTGGGTCAATCTGCTGAGAAAGGCCCTGGATGAGATGTTGCGGCGACGGCAGCTGGATACCTGGGGGGGGAGGCGTACGATTCTGCACAGGTGTCACAATCTGACCGAGGTACTTTTTCCATCTCCAGAGGATGTCTGCCTCTACTCCCCCCTTCACCGCCATCTTCATGTTACCGAACATCACCCGGCCTGAGTTGAGTCGTTCCGTCCTGTCTGAGTCGAGTAACGCCCTGTCATCTTCACTGAGTACGTTGGCAATATTCTTAATAATACGCATACCATCATCATATGTCAGCATTTGTTGGTTTCGTACAGCAGGGTTCCGCCAGTCCTTGACCCACCCCTTTACCTCAAGGAACGTCGGGCGCCACATGTTACGTGCTGCCTGCTGTGCAGTCGCCCCTCCTGTACCCCCGCCAGATCCTGGAGCAGACGCCACCGAGGGAGCCCCTCCCGTCTGGATAGATGCAACGATGGACTCAAGTTTAGTCTGACGGTCTCCGAGAGTGTCAATGGCCTTCTGCTGCACATCCATTCTGGTCGTGTGTTGGTCGAGGGTGTGTCGAATGGCTGTCTGGTTATCTTTGCTGGCAAACCCCATTTCAAGCAATAAACGAATGCTGTCATTCTTTTCATTAGCAATCACATTATGTCTCCTCACCTCCTCTGCCTGTCTCTCATCATCTGATACACGTGCACGAACAGAGCGATCATCAGGAAAAGGGACCGTTGCAGAGATATTATCCTGAGAGGATTTCACTTCACCGACTGGTACAGCCTGCAACATGTTTTTGTCTGCACTGTACTTGTTGAGCCACTGTGTGTCTGTGACCTCTGTGATGGGTTCTGCAATACCGTACCTGTTGAGCCACTGTGTGTCTGATACCTCTGGCTGCCTATTCCGTCGTTTGTTGAGCTGTCGAAAGTCGTAGCCCGCCGTCTTCGCAAGTACACTGGATGAGGTACTCTGATATGCTCAGTAAAGATACGTGATCCGTCCGTCAGGCGAAAGTCACAAGTACACGATTCCAGCACAATAATGAATACGTGAGACCGTCCGTCGGAAGTCACAAGAAACTCAAGAAGTGCAGATGATACGCTGTCCGTCCGTTCAGCAAGATAGGAAAGTAAAAGGGACAACTGCAGCAACAACAATACAAAGGCGGCCTAGCTTGCCTCGAACTGGTGGTAGTCGAAGTGCACGAAGAGGCAGCAATGGCCCCCGCGCTGCCGTCCCGCGGCACCGCTCCCCCTAGACGGTCTGTGGGATCCAGCCGCCTTGAGCCTTGAGCCCCATTTTGGGGCCGGCCCTCCCTCCACTCCAGCCACTCCGCCCTCGCGGAGCGCCGGGGAGAGGGGTGGAGGGGGAGGAGGGGCAGGACGGGGCGGGGGTGCCAGCGCCATGCGCCCACACACACACACGCACACACACGGGCAGACACACTTTTCCTCAGGGAGCGCGCCGCGTCGCACACGTACGCAAGCATGCTCCACACACACGCACGCATACACACATACACACACACGCACACACACATCCACACGCAAAGGTCGACACCCACGCGCAAACGCGCACACACAAACACTCAACACATATCACACACACACCGTGGACACACACAAACACACAAACACACCAGACACACACAAACACACTGACACACACACACACACACACGCACACACGCTCGAGCACACTCACATCCACACGCGCCCACTCTTACACACACACGAACAGACACGCGCACAAACAGAGATACAAACAGAGATGCATACAGACACACAGACAGACACACACACACATACCCACGGACACACAGACAGACACACAGACAGACACACAAACAGAGCCACAAACACACAGACACAAAGACACCCACACACACACTTACACACACACACACACGCCAGCAGACACACAGGCAAACACAGACACACGCCAGCGCACACACACTCACGCACTGACAAAACATCCTCATGCACACAGACAAACAAGAGCACACATGCAAGACGGACGCGCCTACAGGGCGCCCGTGCCAACCTCCAGTGGCAGCCCAAGCGCCCGCTGCGCTTGAACGGCAGAGCTCTGTCAACGGCACACCCAGGGCCGGCGAGCGCCGCTGCACACGAGGCGCAGCTCTCAGAGAGCCGCGTCCGACACCGCCACGATCGTTGGCTCGTCATCTCCACCCCCGCGCAGGCGGCGCAACGTCTGTCGCAGCCTCTCCTCAGGCCACTTGCCAATGCCGACGGGCACGTCCAGCCGACGCACTACGAGTGCTCCAACGACTTCTCCGATCAAGTCCTGCCGCTGGTTGTGCTCGGCGATGGCCAGGCGCTGCCGCCTCTCTTCAGGATCCTCCTGCCGCGCGCGATCCTCCGCAGCAGCGGCGGCGATATCCCGCGCGCTCGCGCGGCTGCCACGCTCCCCGCGCTCACCGCCCGACGACAGGGCCGAGGCCGCACTGGGCGCGCCAGCCCCTCCAGCACCGTCGCCGCCCCATGTCGGCGCCCTCGCGGCGACGCCATCGCTGGCGGGCACCCTGGCGGATCGCCCCTCCGCGGGCCCCCCCGCGGGCGCGCCACTCGCGCCAGCCTCGGCCGCGGGCGCCGCGCGCGGGGCCTTGCCTGCATGCCCTCCCTCCGGAGCCGCCTCTACACGCGCCGCACCCCCCCGCCCGCTTCCGCTGGCAGACCCAGAGCCTGCTCGCGTGACGACCGCGGCCCGCCCCGCGCCCTCGCCAATCGCGCCAGCCTCGGCCGCGGGCGCCGCCGTGCCTGCCTGCTTATTCCTGAACGCCTTCAACTTTCTCTCCGGGATGGGCCCGTCCACACGCCCATGCCAACCATCTCTGTGTTGCTGCTGGAAATGCTGCCCGCAGAAATCCCCGCATCCCTGCTTTGGCGCGCTCCGGCATTGTCCGCCAGCTCCGTTCGCCCAGGTACGAGCCATGCACTTAGCGGTGTCAATGTTTTCTGGCGTAAAGCGACGCCATTCGTCCCCCGCGAGCGACGCCCCCGCGCCTGGCTGGACTCCAGCAGGCACCTGGTCCGCGGACGAAACGCCAGCGGCCCTGCCAGTGTCGTCGTCCTCGTCGCCCGCGCGGCCCGGAGCTGGCGGCGACAGCCCGCGCTTCTTGCCCCTGCGCGATGGCGGCTGCGGCTGCCCCGAAGCGCCAGGGTCCCCGTCGCCAGCGCCAGGATCCCCGCCACCCGCCCGACGCCGCTTGCCTGGTGGCTCGCCCCCCGACGCCAGCTGCCCGGCGGGCGCACTCGGCGGCGCAGACGGCGCGGCAGTGGCGCTGGAAGCAGCGCCGCCGCCGCCGCTTCCGCTCCCCGCAGACCCCGCCGCGCGCCCGCCTGCATGCCCGAGAGGCGCAGTCGGCGGAGCCGGCGGCGCACCAGACGGTCCCGCACCAGCGCTGCCGCTGGCGCCCCCCGCAGACCCCGCCGCCGCGCGCCCGCCGCCTCCGCCCCGCGGACCCGCCCTGCGCACATACGCAAACACATAGGCGCCAATGTGCACCTGGTGGTTTCCGGCGATCTGCGCCCAAGTCTGGAGCTGGACAGTACTGTCGTCGAATTTGGCGTATTCGTTCACGCCCACGGATGCATACGCATAATAGTGTCCGCTTGTCGCGCGCTCGCCCTGGTGCACCACGACCCCCGAGAAATCGCACTCGCACTCGGCATCCACAGGCCGCAGAATCTGAGGAAAGCGCACATGGCGTCTGTCGTACCACTGGCCTATCACCCGCTCCACGATCACGAAGAGCACCGGCGGCGACCGCTCCCAGCGATTGCCTGTATACACCCTGATGCCTTGACAGACCCCGGCCGCCGCCCTCTGAGCATCATCGAGGTGAGCGTGCGCCGGACATCCTTGCCCTGGCTCACCGACATGCCTTAATCCCAGCCGGATCAAGTCCTCCAGATCGCACGGCCCCCGGTGGTCGGGGCCGAGCAATTCGGAAGGCACCACCTTCAGAAACGTCTTAATTTCCCCCTTGTCCGAACTTGCTGTGCACGCGGCGCATCGCCTCCGCTGCCGAAACGCAATGCCGCAGACGTGCTGCTGGAGCACACTGCGCTGCCCGTGAGCCCCCCCTTGCGGTACAAACGGGGTGTTCGGCCTCGGTAACGGCATGGAGGGCGGCCAGGAAGAACTCTGACGCGTCGCATTGCTTCGGTCTCCCTTGCTGATCGAATTCTGTGAATTCTCGCTCACCAAAAAGCCCCGCGCGCGCGGCGACTGCCAGCGGCGCGTCGGTGTCGACCCCCTCGCCCTGGACAGAGAGAGCCGTGGCCTGAGCTCCGAGCGCGCACGCCGCGCAAGATGCTGCGTTCAAAGGGCAATTCTGGTCGTGTTCGTGGAGGAGCCGACGGAAGGGAGCCAGGCGCAGCAGCACCTGCGCGACTGCGCTCACGAAGCAAGTGTTGCCGAGGTTTGCGATGCCCACGCCAGAGCCGCGGCCGCAGCGCCACTGCAGCTCCCTGGTAACCTCCTCCTGGGACACGCCGTAGGCTGCCATGCACAGATCCCGGTCCAGCGGGCGCAGCTCTGGCGGCTCTGCACCATCACCAACAGTCGCCGCCGTGCGAAACATGTCCCCCCAAAGATCCCTCGGCACTACGGTGCCCCTACCAGCACCGCGGCCGCCACCGGCGCGCCCACGCCCCCGCGAAACAGCGCTCCCCGTCGACGATGCCGCCGCCGCATCTCCGGTCCCCGTCGCGTCACCGCCGCGGCCGCGGCCCCTGCCCCGCCCCGCAGGCCCTGCGTCCGGCGCAATGTATGCCGGTGGCACCGTCAGAGCCTGGCCCGGGCGCAGCGCGTGCGAGGGCAGAGGCGTATGCACAGACGCCGCAGGGGCCGCCTCCCCGTCCGAAGGAGCTGATCCGTCAGCGTCGTCATCGTCGTCGCCTGCCTCCTCAACGACGCCCGCTGAGCTCCCCGCGGCACGAGACGGGCCCAGCGGCGACGCCCGCGGCACCGTCGGCGGCGCGGGCGCCGAGCTCGACTCCGGGGCGCCCCGTGCCGCGGGCCCATCCCCCACGTCCCAGCCGTACTCGCGCGCCCTCTGCTTGGCGATTTCGTAACTCGCTTTGAAAATCATGTTTTCGAAGCGTTGGACCCCGTCGCGGACGTACTGGGGCGGGCCCCGCTGCAGGATGTCCCAGGGCGGCAGGTTGTAGACGAGGACGCGATGGGCCACGCGAACGCGACTGAGCATGACGTACAGGTGCAGCCACCAGTCATCGGCGCCCATGTTCATGGGCTTCTGGAGCACCATGGTGGCCGCATCCATGCCCAGGCCCTGCGCCGTCTGCACGGTGCGAACTTTCTCTGGCAGCAACGGGATCTGGTACCTCGTAACCTTCACTTTCCGAAGCTTTCGCTCGCCATCGTCTTGGTAGTGATGGTTCCACTCCCAGGACGCCCTGTGCGGCGCGATCTGCACGACCCCGTCCCCGAACCCAAAGTCCTTCTCGAGGCCATCAAACCTGACGAGGACACAGCGCGGTAAACGCTTGCATCGATAATAACCGAGCCGGTGGGCGGCGTGAAGCTTCTTTTCGCGCCAATCCGCGTCTGGCGTCTCGAACTCTCGCGGGTGGAACCTCACGTCCACGACTTCCCCCACGGCGTCCTGGACGATCTGGTGCTTCGCCGACAATTTCACGTTCAGACGCACACGCATGCCGATGTACAGCGGGCACATGCCGATGAGGTGACCAGTGTTGTTCACGTTCGGCACCTGCAGCATGGCCTTGTAATGCTCCTCATCGAAGGGCCTTGGAGGCAGGTCCACGGCCTGTCCCAGGCGATGCCCATCTCAAAACCGTCCTTGACATGGGGGTCCTGCAGCCGCTTGTCGTTCTTACCGGGTCGGACCACCCACTTTTGCACCATCCTTTTCTGCTCGGCCGTAAACTTTTTGCCCTGCCTCATGGTCTTCAAGAACCCGGGCATGAAAGGGCAGGGCGCGTGCGGAGTAACGAGAAGGTCCTTGAAGCGGTGCGTCTCGTACAGAAACATCGCGTGGGTGACGCCGTCCAAGAATATGGACTGCCCACTGCGGACGTGAACCGGCGCCTCGGGCGACTCACGCTGCAGCAAAGAAGACCTTCTGCCCTTGCCGCTCACCGGCCCCAGCTGATAAAAGTCACCCAGAAACATGACAATCGGAGCCTTCCCGAACATGTGCCCCCGCGCCATGTAAAGGTCCACATCGCAATTATACTGAGCCTTACGGGCTTTGCACATGCGAAACGATGCAGCGCCGAGAAGCTGGGGCGGCACCATGGACACCTCCTCCACGATGACGGCCTTGAGGTCGTTCATGCGGTCCACGAAATCTTCATCGACTTTCTGCCCAGAAAGCCTAGCGATGGTCATGGCCTGCTGGCCGCTCAGCCCGAAGCCGCTGTGGATCGTCTCCCCCCCGATGACGCGCGCAGCGCTGTTCGACGAGGCCACGGCGATCTCCGATCCCGCGCCGAACACCTCGTTGAGCAGACGTCGCAGCAGTTTCACCACCTCCGTCTTCCCCGTCCCGCCCTCCCCGTGCAGCAGGAGAGCCATCTGCTCCACCGGCTTGGGGCTTTTTCCGCTGCGCAGATCTTCCTCGTATGCCACGATGGCCTCCACCTGGCCCACGACCAGGGCGACCACCGCCTTCTGCTCCTTATTGAACGTCACGGGGTTGTCCGCCCTGGTCGCCCACTCGTCAAACAGCCTCTGCGCGATGTCGCGCGCCCGCGGCGGCCGCTCCTCGTCGCCGGCAACCGCGGGCGCCGGCGGCCGACCAGGCGCGAGCACGGCAGGCGCCGAACCCGCGAGGCCGCTCCGCCCGTCGCCATCCCCAGACAAGACCTCAGCTCCCTTTTTCCTGTATCGGAACGCCTTCTTCTGCTGTGCTTTGCCCACCTCGAACTGAGAGTCGTCCAACTCGAGACCGCCGAAGCCAGTCTGCCCTCCACTACTCGCGGCAGCAGGCTGCGGCTTATGGTCTTTCGCATAGCCGTCCAGGAAGATATTCTTATAGACCAAGCTTTGTGAGGACCCACGAATTCCCTCCAACTGGGCCACCGCGGGCACCTCGCTATCCTTCACGAGGTGCGCGGGCCTCTGTCGGTGCGCCGCCCACGCTTCGTCCGCCTCTGCCTCGTCCACCTCCTGAGCAAAACCATCCAACGCTCCGCCGCCGGCGCCCGCCCCCTCCTCCTCGTCCGCCTCCCCGGCAGGCCGATTCCCCACTGCCTCCAGCTCAGCAGACTGCTCGAAGTCCTTGGCCTCCGGACGGATCTTGGTTCGCGGCCGCCCTTTCGCCTCCGCCTCCACGTCGAGGTTCGTCGCGACCTGGACGGTCCAGCGTGCCATGAACTCGGCGGCGCTGGGTTGCTGTGCAAAATGGCCCGGGCCCTCCTCTGAGCCCCGTTTCAGATCGATGTCCTCGATCGTGAACCACTTTCCAGCTCGCCGCTCGCACTCCTCGTACTGCCTGGACAACGCCACCTGCTTCGCCCACCACTCCTCCCAGGCAGGCGATGCTTCCCGGACGCGTCGACACCGGCCCTGTAGGGCGCCCAGGCCGCAGCCCCCTTCTCAGCCGGCTGCAACGGACGGAAAATCACAGACTTGAACAGCGCGTTGACCTCTGCCTCTTTCTCCTTCGAAGGCATCGTGAAGCCGAAGAACTTGGGCACCCTGAACGGCGCGCCGACGCGGAGCTTCTGCACTCGGAGGCGGCGGCTGGGTGCGTGTCCGCGAACGCGTACGTCTCGAAGTCCTGCGGGTCGAAGTGGAGCGGGTTGGCCTGCGCGTGTACACGTACATGGCGTAATGGTACATGCCCATGGACTTCAGGGGCTCCCTGTCGCCGCGATGCAGCCAGTCCATCTTCATGTCATGGTCCAGCCGCGCGCTGTATTCGACAGCCTGCTGCTGCTCCTGCTCGGGCTGCCCCCCCCCAGCAGCACCGGCAGCCGCGCCCTCCCCGACAACGCCGTCGGCGACACGGGCGTGCAGCGTTGCGCGCCCCTCGTCCAGCGCATCCATGACACCGCCGCCCCCCTCGCCGTCCTCTTCCCCCGCGGCCGGCTGGTCCACCTCGATGTGGTCTGCGCGCGGGTCGGTCCAGAAGTCGTCCTTTTTCTGATGAGCGGCGGAGCTCGCCTGGAACGCCAGCGCCACGATCCCCTTGCAATACAGAGTCCAGGTGTCATGGGAGCAATAGCACTCGTGGCCATACTGCATCTGAAACATCATCTCGGGCAGTTTCTTCAGGAGCGCCCGGTGCGAGCTGGTCGTGAGCTTGATGACAGTTCGCCTGGCAGAGTCTAGCACTCCGCCCCAGCCGCTGCGACGAGCGGCAGCAGCGGCCCGGGCCCCGTCGACGTCCTCCTCGCCCTCCGCCTCCGCCGCCTCATGCGCCTCCCGCTCCGCCTTCTGCTGGAGTCGGAGCCACTCCAACCCGGTGCTCTGCGCGTGCAGCACTCCGAGGTCGCCCGCGATCGGCCCCGCCTTGGTCGTGTAGTCCGTCTGGTAGTGCGCCATATTGATGGCGTCCATGAACACGGCCTCCAGCGAGTGCAACACGTGCTCCCTCAGGCTGCCGGGCGGACCGCTGCCGCTCGCGCCAGCAGCTGCAGCGGCGCCGGGCGACGGGGGCGCGCTCGATGCAGAGCTGCCAGACGCCGCGCTCGATGCGGCGCGGCCTGGCGCCCGCGACTTCGGCTCTGCCTCGACGGCTGATTCTGACAGCTCGCGCTCCGCGCGCCGGTCGCTGTAGTAGCCCAGGAACCCCGGCCGGCTGCCGTCGTAACACGAAGCCGCGCTGAACTCTGGTGGCCCGACTGCCTGCTCGACGCCGCGCTGTTCTGGCGTCGGCGGAGGCGGCGGATCCAGGCCATACGCATCGGCCAAATCCCACGGCTCGTCATCCTCTTCTCTGAAGCCCCAGATATCCCCCGCGTTGGGATCGTCCATCGTGGTCGGCGTCCCGCCGAGCAAACCTCCTCCCCTGGGCAGGCCGAGGCGGCGCCCCACGGGCACGCGCCCGCCCCCCGCCGCAGCCGCGCGCGCTGACCCCTCGCCCGCTCCGCCCCCGCCGCGCGTTGCGGCCGACACCCCTGAACACGTGAAACCTCCGCTCTGCCCGGTGCCCTCGTCGCAACCGGTGCCGCCAGTCTCGGCGCCAGCCAGCGCCTCCGACGCGTCGCCGACAGGCTCGGCGAACGCACCGGGCTCCGGAGGCGGCGGCACGACCGGGTCGCCGTCGGCCGCGGGCGCGCTCCCGACGCTGTCGTCGCCGGGCAGGTCGAGCACCACGCGGTCCAGACACTGGACGTCCAGGTTGCTCCGCAGACACACCTGGCCCACAGGGTTCGTGCTCCCGTGGCACGGTTGGTACCGCACCACGTCGACGCGACCAGCTCTGCCGTACCGGTTGCAGCGGTGCGGCCACGGGCCGTAGCCTTCAGCCGGAACGTCGTCCAGATCCAGGCGATCGCCAGGCGGGTTCCACTGCCCCTCCTCCAACGGACCGCACGCGTACTGAACCTTCGC
>CAUYUJ010020981.1:141883-146760 GCA_963575745.1 Prorocentrum cordatum | reverse complement strand
GAAAGTATGTTTATGCCGCTCTCTGTTCTTCGAATTACTCCCCGAACTCCAGGCCATCGCACACGGCGTCGTAGCCGGAGAACGCGCTGGAGCAGGCCAGCGCTGTCGCGGACGACTCTTCGGCATCTCGCTGGCTCGTGCGGAGCTCGTCAGCCGTCTCGCCCAGCGGATTCCCGTACTCCGCAGGGGCCCCTTCCTCTTCCTGATGCATCGCCTCCTCGGGTGAGCTCGGCGCCGCCGCGTACCCCTCCTCTAGAAGAGCAAGCTGCACAAACATTACACTTTCGAAGGTCCGCGCGGTTTTCTTGTATGGGCCCTCAATCCGCTGCCTGGCGCGCGGGGAACGCGCCGGCGGCGGCGCTAGAGGCCCCGTCGGGGGGGGGGGTCCGAGCGCCGATCCAAGACATCGGCGCAGACCTCCGATAGTTTTTTTCTCAACACGACTTCTGGGAATTGGGGTCGGGAAGGGAACGGACAGGACGGGACAGGACAGGCGCCGATGTGCGCCACGGGGGGCGGCCCTCTAAGAGCTCGGCGGGGGCGCAGGAGCGCCGAAGCTCAGATGTCGTAGTACATGGTTACTTTACGGTCTCGAATCCTTCTCATGAGTTTGAACATGCAGCGTCACAAAAAGCAGGGGCGCGTTTGCCTCACATGCGTCACAAAAAAGAAGGGAAGGACGACTTCTGGAGAGGAGAAGGAGGAGGAGGAGGTGGAGGAGGAGGACGAGGAGGAGGAGAAGGTGGGGAAGGGAAGAAAAGGGAAGTCGCAAACCACCACGCGCAGTCCACCCCGGTGGCAGGGCAGCTCCCGCAGGCACACAGGGCGAGGGAGCGGCGCAGACATATGCGGACCCAGAGCACACGAACCCTGGCGTGCAAGAGCGGCCCCAGGAGGCTTGAGCGTCGGGTCCTCCTCCTCCTCCTCCTCCTCTCCTCCTCCTACCTCCTACTCTCCTCCTCCTCCTTCCTCTTCCTCCTCCTCCTCCTCCTCCTTCCTCTGCTCCTCCTCATGGTCTCCTCCTCCTCCCTGTGAAGAGCCCGCCTTGAGAGGCAGATCGACAGCTGCAAGGACCCACACGTGCCAGAGAGGTGCCACCTTCGCTTAAGGGAGTCGACGGCCTTACCTCTTTGTGGGCCTATCGATGATAATTTAGGAGGAGGAGGAGGAGGAGGAGGAGGTGTGAGGAGGAGGTGGAGGAGGAGGAGGAGGAGGAGGAGGAGGGGTGAGGAGGAGGAGAGGAGGGAGGAGGTTGAAGAAGGAGATGAGAGAAGGAGAAGGAGGAGCCGGAGGAGGAGAAGGAGGAGGAGGAGGGAGGAGAGGAGGGAGTAGGAGGAGGAGGAGGAGGAGGAGGAGTGTGGATAGGAGGAGGAGGAGAAGAGGAGGAGGAGGAGGAAGGAGAGGAGGAGGGGAGAAGGAGGAGGAAAATGAGGAGGAGGAGGAGGAGGAGGAGGAGGAGGAGGAGGAGGAGGAGGAGGAGGAGGAGGTGGAGGAGGAGGAGGAGGAGCTAGGAGCGGAGCAGGAGGATGCAGGAGAAGGAGGAGGAGGAGGAGGAGGAGGAGGAGGAGGAGGAGGAGGATGGAGGAGGAGGATGTGGAGGGAGAAGGGAGGAGGGGGTAGGAGGAGGAGGAGGAGGAGGGAGGAGCTGGAGAGAGGAGGGAGGAAGAGGGGAAGGAGGAGGAGCAGGAGGGGAGGAGGAGGGAGGATGAGGAGGAGGAGGAGGAGGCGGAGGAGGAGGAGGAAGAAGGGGGAGAAGGAGGAGGAGGAGGAGGGGAGGGAGGAAGGAGGTGGAGGAGGATGAGGGGAGGAGGAGGAGGAGGGGGAGGAGGAGGAGGAGGAGGAGGAGGAGGAGGAGGACTTCCAAACTTTTGAAAGTACGCCGTTTCTACTTCCTCGGTCCTCATCATGCATCGCCTCCTCCGGCGACTGCCGGCCCGGGCCCTCAACCGCTTCGCGCGCGGGAGGGCCGAGGAGCATCGACCTCGCGGGGCCCTTGCCCTTGTCGACTTCCTCCTCCTCCTCCTCCTCGTTCATCGCCTCCTCCGGCGACTCCGCGGGCCCCATTGCAGCCTGCTCCTCCGGGCGCCCGAGCTGGGGTGCAGTCGACAGATGCGATGACGTATCACCTTGCAGCCAGGACTCTAGGGGCACGCTTGTTGTCGGACTTTCCCCACTTCCTGTCGCCGTGAAGAAAATCGCGACGGGATTTGTCGGTGTTCTTTCTGCCCCCGGGGGCCCTCGCCGAGCCCCGTGATTGCCCTGCGACGAACCCAACCCATCTGTACTATGTGACACGAGGATCTGGTCCAGAATAGCTTGGCATATGACAGCGCAGGATCAAGTATTGGTTGTGTGAGCTATATGACAAGCGCGCGCGTTGCAAAACTCACAGGGCAGCAGAGAAGACGCAGACGAAGGCCCCATGCTCGAAGAGGAAGTGGAGGTGGGGACGAAGGGCAGGAAAAGGACACGGAAGAGGGGCCGAACAGTTAACGCGACAGCAGCAGGTGTGACGGCGGACGTAGGAAGAGGACGACAACGAAAGAGGCAGGATGAGGCAAAAAGATGACGATCGTTTATCCTCGGCACGCTGGGCAAGCAGCGCGGCCCGCGCCGTGTCGTCCTGGCGCTCCAAAGGATCAGCCGTGCACAGCCAGTGCAAAAAAACAAGCGAGGCCAAGCTCGCCCGCCAGGCTCTCCGCTGCCGCCCTGCACCTTAGAACGCGGGGGCTTGACGCCCGCAGGCGCGCCGCCAGGTCTTCGGGCGGCCCGCGGGAAAGGAAACCAAGGCGAATCTACGTGACTCCACGCAGGGCCTCACTATGCTGGATCGCTGGATCCCCCAATGGCCCTAAAAAGCGGCGACAGTTCTGCAGATCGCAACCCCCCAGGGATGGCGAGGTCTAATCTGAATCTGCTCTGGATCCGCGTAGGGCGTCGCTCCGCTGGACCCCCTCAGCAGCCCTCAAAAGCGGCGACGGTTTCGAAGATCGCAGCCCCCCCCCCCACGGGTGGCGAGGTCTAATCAGAATCTGCGTAGGGCGTCGCTCCGCTGGACCCCCCAGCAGCCCTCAAAAGAGCGGCGACGGTTTCGAAGATCGCAGCCCCCCCCCAGGGGTGGCGAGGTCTAATCTTAGGTCGGGCCTGTCCCCCTTACAGGGGGCTTTTGGACGAAAAATAAAACATATTCGAAAAAGGCTCAAACGATGCCCACCAACACTCAACTTATTCACTGAACGGAACTCCCCATATGTGCGTCTATTCGCATGGACCTGTCCGCCGTGAGTGTCTAGGCGCAAGAGCCTTCGAGTATAAACGGGCTTCAGTTGTGACGGTCTGGTCATGGACCTAACTGAGAACGACTTGGAGTGTGAATGAGCCTCAGTAGTACGAGCGCGTCTCTGCGCATGAGCCTGGGTTCTCCTGGGGCCTCCTGGGGCCTCCTGAAACCTACTGGGGCTTCCTGGGGCCTCCAGGAGCCTCTCGGGGCCTCCTGGGACCTCGTAGGGGGGATTCGTGCCCCAGGGGAGGCCGAATCCATAGCAACAGGCGTACATAAAACATTTCGGATTGGAGCCGCAGGAAAAGGGGGTAATCTATAGGAACACACGTAAAACACCACGGACTCGTGCCCCAGGAGAGACCCTCTAGGAACATACATACACAGGAGAAAGACAATACATAGAAACATACGTATGACATCACGGACTCGTGCTCCAGGTGAGGCCCAATCTAGAGGAGCATACGTAAAACACATGGGATTGGAGCCACTCCTGTTGCCTTCTGAGGCCTCCTGCTCCTGGGGCCTCTCGGGGCCTCCTGCTGCCTTCCGAGACCTCCTGGCGCTTCCTCTGACCTCCTGGGGCCTCCTGTGGCTTCCTGAGGCCTCCCGAAGCTTCCTGGGGCCTCCTGGAGCATCTTGGGACATCCTGTGGCCTCTTGAGTCTTTCCGTGGCCTCCTGATGCCTCCTAGGACCTCATGTGGCCTCCTGGGGCCTCCTGGAGCCTGTTGGAGCCTCCTGTGGCATCCTGAGGAGAATCTGTGCGCACGAGTCTGGCCACCGATCGAGACCTCCTCAAGATCTGGCCCACCTGGGGGGTGAAAGTGGGCGCCTCGCTCGAGACCTCCTCCAAATCTGCTCCGAAAGCGAAGGATGTTGGGACAGAAGACAAGCACAACGCTTGAGACATCTCCACAAAACGGCCGCGAACGGGACCGTGAGCTAACCCCTGGCGGCTCCCCTTGGGGGGGAGGACGGTGAGCGCCTCGCTCGAGACATCCTCCAGATCTGCTCCGACAGCGAAGGATGTTGGGACAGAAAGCGGGCAAACCGCTTGAGCCATCCCCACAAAACGGCCGCGAACGGGACCGTGAGATAACCCTTGGCGGCTCGGCTCACCTTAGGGGGGTGACAATGAACGCCTCGCTCGAGACATCCTCCGAATCTGCTCGGACAACGAAATATGCTGGGACAGAAACCAAGCAAACCGCTTGAGACATCCCCACACAACGGCCGCGAACGGGACCGTGAGATAACCCCTGGCGGCTCCCCACAGGGGGAGCTGAAACCAGCGCCCCGCCTGAGACATCCTCACAATCTGCTCTGGTAGCCAAGGATGTTGGAACATAACATAAGTAAGCCGCTTGAAGCATACAAAAAAGGCCGCGAACGGGGCGTGCGTGAGTCTCACCATAAGTAAGTCTGAGTAGGAGTAGGTCTGAGTATGAGTAGGTCTGATTACGAATAATGTTGTGTGTGAGTAAGTCTGGGTCTGAGTAAGTCTGAGTGTGAGTAAGTCTGTGTATGCGTAAATCTGGGTATGAGGAGGCGAGGGGGGAAGACGGAGAAGAAGACGAAGGAGGAGGAGGAGTAGGA
>CAUYUJ010020981.1:134383-136883 GCA_963575745.1 Prorocentrum cordatum | reverse complement strand
GGATGAAGAGGAGGAGGAGGAGGAGGAGGAAGATGAAGAAGAGCAGCTTCAAGAGAAAATGAAGGGGAGGAGGAGGGGGAGAAGGAGGGGGAAAATCCCAATCTATAGCTCAATGCGGAACCCCAAGACGGCCCACGTATTGAGCCAAAACGTAACGCTTCAATGCGGTACGTTTCAATACGGCGCGTCCTGCGTATCCAATCCGGGCGTATCCTGGCAGCTAAGGTGAGCACCGTCACTCTGTCATCCCCAAACCTCCCTTGGATGGGTTCTAGTTTTGAATAAAGCAGTGGTGTGCCAACTCCCCCCTCCTCCTCCTGCCACCCTCTGTCCCCCTCTCGCCTGCCTGCACCTGCCTGCTTGCATCCCTCTTTTGGGCCGCGAGGCGCGAAGCTGTCGCCACTCTCGAAGGTTGCTGGGGGCGCTGGGGCCCTGCGCAGATCCAAACGGGACCTCGCCATCCCTTGGGGGGCAGCGAGATGTGAGACCGTCGCCATTTCTGAAGGCTGCTGTGGGGGCCAGCACGGTGGGGCCCCACGCAGATCCAAACGGGACCTCGCCACCCCTGGGGGGCAGCGAGATGTGAGACCGTCGCCATTTCTGAGGGCTGCTGGGGGGGCCAGCACGGTGGGGCCCCACGCAGATCCAAACGGGACCTCGCCACCCCTGGGGGGCTGCGAAGTGTGAAACTGTCGCCACTTCTGATGGCTGCTGGGGGGGCAGCACAATGGGGTGCCACAGCGGGGCGGCCACGCACACTTCGCACGATACAGATATCCGCCGTGCACCGTCTCTTGCAGTGTTGCTGTCGCGCTATTGTCGGCACACCTTATCCGCCGACCCCAGAGGCGTGTGCGATATCCTTCTGAGCTGGATACGATGTCTTCTTACACATCACAGAGCCCTCCCAGCCCGCGAGTTCTCGCCGACCACAGAGCCCTCCCAGCCCGCGAGTTCCCGCCGACAATCGGCCAAGACCTCCCTCCGTGTTCCAGCATCCCCACCCTGCAAAATCCTCGCCGGGACCCCCCACTGCGTCTGACATTCCCGTCTGACATTCCCAGCCCCCCTGAGGCTTCTGGGCATAGGTTTCTAAGAGCCACCCACCCTGCAAAATCCTCGCCGGGACCCCCCACCGCGCCCCCACCGCGTCTGACATTCCCAGCCCGCCTGAGACCTCTGGGCATAGGTTTCTAAGAGCCACCCACCCTGCAAAATCCTCGCCGGGACCCCCCACCGCGCCCCCACCGCGTCTGACATTCCCAGCCCCCCTGAGGCCTCTGGGCGTAGGTTTCTAGGAGCCACCCACCCTGCAAAATCCTCGCCGGGACCTTAGCCCAACATTCCCCAACATGGATCCATACTCTTCTCCTCGCCCTGCCCACACGACAAATTCTGGCTCCCCATCATGCCCCCGCCACGCCCCGGCCTCCCCACCCCATGGAGCCTCCGTTCCCTTGTTCTTGGGCCTCCCCAACACCACCATTCCTCGCCCAAAACCGACCCCCACCCTGCAAAATCCTTGCCGGGACTCCCCCACCGCGCCTGACATGCCCAGCCCCCCTGAGGCCTCTGGGCATAGGTTTCTAGGAGCCACCCACCCTGCAAAATCCTCCCCGGGATCAGCCCACCGCGCCCCCACTGCGTCTGACATTGCCAGCCCCACTGAGGCCTCTGGGCATAAGTTTCTACGGGCCACTCACCCTTCCAAATCCTCGCCGGGACCCTCCCACCCCCCCTGACACAGCCAGCCTCCTGAGGCCTCAGGGCATGGGTTTTTCGTAGATTTCAACGCCCCCCACTCAGCAAAATCCTCGCCGGGACCCCCCCACCCCCCCTGACACAGCCAGCCTCCTGCGCCCCCCCACTCAGCAAAATCCTCGCCGGGACCCCCCTTGGCCCCCTGACACAGCCAGCCTCCTGAGGCCTCTGGGCATGGGTTTTCGTCAATTTCACGGCCCCCCCACTCAGCAAAATCCTCGCCGGGACCCCCCCACCCCCCCTGACACAGCCAGCCTCCTGAGGCCTCTGGGCATGGGTTTTTCGTAGATTTCAAGCCCCCCCCACTCAGCAAAATCCTCGCCGGGACCCCCCCCACCCCCCCTGCCACAGCCAGCCTCCTGAGGCTTCTGGGCATTGGTTTTTTTTCCGTAATAGAGTTCACAGGCCCCCCACTCAGCAAAATCCTCGCCGGGACCCCCCCCTCCCCCCCTGACACAGCCAGCCTCCTGAGGCCTCTGGGCATGGGTTTTCCGTAGATTTCAAGGCCCCCCCCTCAGCAAAATCCTCGCCGGGACCCCCCCACCCTCCCTGCCACAGCCAGCTTCCTGAGGCCTCTGAGCATGGGTTTTCCGTAGATTTCAAGGCCCCCCACTCACAAAATCCTCGCCGGGACCCCCCCACCCCCCCTGACACAGCCAGCCTCCTGAGGCTTCTGGCGTTGGTTTTTCGTAGATTTCAAGGCCCCTCCACTCAGCAAAATCCTCGCCGGGACCCCCCC
>CAUYUJ010020981.1:77500-134283 GCA_963575745.1 Prorocentrum cordatum | reverse complement strand
TTTTGTGCTTTCTCGCCTTTTCTCTCTTGGAGCCGTCTTGGGAGCCTCTTGGGCCTCTTGGGGGTCTCTTGGGAGCCTTTTGGAGGCCTCTTGGGCGCCTCTTGGGGCCTTTTGGGGCGCTCTTGGGGCGCTCTTTGGGCGCTCTTGGGGGCCTTCGGGGCGCTCTTGTGGCCATCTTGGAGGAGATCTATCAAAGGAAGTGTGGGTCCCCAATTTAGCGTTGGCCCCTCTAGAGTGCCTCGAGTCGCCTCTGGGCCACCCCAGAGGCCAAAATTCCGATGCCAATTACGTAAAAAATCATGTTTTTTTGCTTTATCCTCGCCTTTTCGCTTTCTTGGAGCCGTCTTGGGCCATCTTGGTATCTCTTGGGGCCTCTTGGGGGTCTCTTGGCAGCCTCTTGGAGGCCTCTTGGGGGCCTCTTGGGGCCTCTTGGGGCCCTCTTGGGGCGCTCTTGGGGCGCTCTTGGGAGCCTTTGGGGCGCTCTTGGGGCCATCTTGGAGGAGATCTATCAAAGAAGGGGGGAGCTCCAATTAGGGTTGCCCCTCTAGAGTGCCTCGAAGCGCTTCTTGGGCCCCCCCAAGAGGCCAAAATCCTTCCAAAACCTAGGTAGAATCAATGTTTTGTGCTTTCTCGCTTTTTCGCTCTTGGAGCCGTCTTGAGCCATCTTGGGCGCCCTGACACCTCGCGAGACGCCTCGTCCAGGTCAGTGGGGAGGGGTAAGGGGAGGGGTAAACCCCTCCCCGAAGGGGAAGAAGGGGGGTTGGCAGAGGAAACTCCCTAGACCACCTACGCCCTAAAGGGCTGGTGGGATTTTCAAGGTCCCCCACTCAGCAAAATATACTCGCGCCGGGACCCCCCCACCCCCCCTGACACCGCCAACCTCCTGAGGCCTCTGGCATCGGTTTTTGTAATTCAAGGCCCCCCCCTCAGCAAAATCCTCGGCCAGTGGAGGGGGCCCCCCCCCACCGCCCCTGACACAGCCAGTCTCCTGAGGCCTCTGGGCATTGGTTTTTTGTGGCTTTCATTGCCCCCCCACTCAGCGAACTCCTCGCCGGGACCCCCCCACCTTCCCTGACACAGCCAGCCTCCTGAGGCCTCTGGGCATGGGTTTTTCGTAGATTTCACGGCCCCCCCATTCAACAAAATCCTCGCCGGGACCCCCCCACCCTCCCTGACACAGCCAGCCTCCTGAGGCCTCTGGGCATGGGTTTTTCGTTTCAAGCCCCCCCCACTCAGCAAAATCCTCGCCGGGACCCCCCCCCACCCCCCCTGACACAGCCAGCCTCCTGTTGCCCCTGGGCATGGGTTTCTCGTAAGTTTCAAAACCCCCCCACTCAGCGCCAGCAACGAGCCAGCAACGAGCCAGCAACGGGGCCAGCAAAATCCTCACCGGGACACCCCCCGCACCCCCTGACACACCCAGCCTCTGCAGGCCTCTGGGCATGAGTTTATCGTAGCAACCCGGAGACTTCAGAGGTTTGAAGGACCCCCCGCTCAACAGAAACCTCATCAGGACCCCCCCCCCCACACCACCCCTGACACGCCCAGCCTCCTCCTCCTCTCCCTCAGCCTCTGGACGCCTCCTTTGTGCTTTCCGCCCCCACGCCGCCCTCATCTCCCCCAGTATTCCGCTTCACCTTTTTTTGGTCGTTCGCGCCACGACGTCATACGACCGGTCTGCCACGCGCTTCCGGCCGCGCTCCTGGTCTGCGTGGCACTCATTACAACGCTGCGTCCCGTTCGGCCTCTGCGTCGTCCCCACACATTCAAACTGCACCCCCGTCCACCTTACTCCGAACGCGCACGGGCACACACACACACACACGCACACACACACACAGCCAAGTCCAATCATGGGAGCCCCGCCGATTCCCAAAAGCTAATACAAGACAGGGCGATTGCACCTAACCTACACGACCCAGGACGACTCCAGAGCGGCCAAAAAAAAAACGGCCGAAGAGGGCCACAGGACGGCGGATGAGGGGGCCCAGAGGAGGAACCCGGGCGTAAATTTCGAGCATGCGGCCCCGGGACGCCGATGCCCGTCCGACTTATCGGAAACACGCATACGGAAAAGCACACGCGGTCAGCCAAACGCACTGAGCAAATTAGCCTCCCTGAACTTCTCTGGGGTCGGCGGCAGAGGCGGCAGCCTTTAGATATCATCCGTTGGTGCCGATGGGTTGGGTATGTCGCAATGTACTTGAATAGATTTGTATTTTGGAGCATCGTTATGAAGGATTTTGATATGCGCGCGCGCGGCGGCGCGCGCACGCGCCTCGCATTGCTTTCGCAAGTGTTTCTTAGTGAATTTACGTCTCGGATGAACGCATGCGCAACGCATGAGATGATTTGACAAGGGTGAGGGATGGGTGCGATGCCGCGACCGGCTGGCATGATCTTCTGTGATATCTCGGATGAGCGGCCGTGCAGAAGAAAGGTAAACAAATACCCCGAGGGGTGCGCTTACCGCCCCGGCCTCGGCGGGGGGGTCGAGTACAGTCGGGGCGTTGACCTAAGGAACCCTAAATAAGGAATGAGGCCCCTTTTTCCCATAAGTTAAGCTTCGATTCCCCATGGGAAGCCTCAGGAAAACCCAAGGCAAACTGTGAAGCAATCGAGGAACACCGAGCCCCTCCCCAACGAAAAGGGTTCCTTCTTCAGCGCCCCGACTGTGCACCAGGAAGCCGGAGCACACACACACGGCTGGATCCGCACGTGGAGCATCCGGGAGCCACGCGCTGGACACGCACGTGCAGAGGCTCCGCGCCCGGCCACAGCAAGGCCGAGTGCCGGAACCGCCGTGCGGACACGAGTGCATCCAGCTCTCGCCCAGGCCAGCCACATCGTGTGTAGCTGAATCTAGCTGCCTGGTAACCCAGATCTCCGGCGTCGTGACTTTTTCACAAAAAGGTGTACCCCCAGAGGTCTCGACCCCTTCCGCGGGACCGCCTTTCCATACGGAGGTTCTCTTTGCCGACCCCGGGACCCAAAGAGAGCCACCGGGAAGCCGAAAACTGCACGCCGTGATCTTTTCCGCAGCGAGAGGAAATGGGAGCTCTTCTGGCGCGCTGGTTCGCGTCCGCGCGCAGATTGGCCGGTCCCCGGCGAGCCTCCTGACCCATGGCCTCCTCTGGGGAGCGCTGCGGTGCTCCTGCCCAGTCGCCGTCGGGCAGCCTCCAGGTCCTGGCGGCGCTCGCCGCGAAGAGGCGCATCAGGCGCTGGTCCGCCTCGGCCTGGTCCGCCTCGGCCTCCGCGTCCAGGCGTGCCAGCACCGCCTCGACCTACAGGAAGACCACGACTACCCTCAGGTCGGGCGTGTACCCACCCCTACAGGGGGGTTTTGGATGGAAAATCAAAAATATTTTCTAAAAAATACTTCAGTACTCAGAAAAAGATCCCCAGACTATTTTTTGGACTATTTTTGAATCTTCCCCCTGTAGATGGACAGGCCCGACTTAAAACTCTACCCTCACCTCCGGACGCTGCGGACAAAACACGGCGGGGCGTTCCGGGCCATCTTCGGCCTCTGGGGGCCCTCGCTGGGCCCCGGGATCGTTCACAAAAACAGGCCCCGGCCGGGATGAAGACCCGGTCCTGAAGACCCGGTCCTGGGGGGTCCGGATCTTCGGGAGCCCGCGTCGTGAAAGATCGCAAGGTCGGAGTTCTGGGTATGCAGCTGCAGTGGCCCTGGCCAGGCTCACCCTGGGCCCACGCTGGGTGCGTGCGCCCTTCTCCTGGCGTGGGCAGGAAGGCGCACTCACCGATTCCCTGGGCCCAGGATCGGTGCAGGTGCTCGCTCATTCGCCTACTATCGGGGATGGACAGAACCCCCTTTGGTGAAACTTGGTTTAGTGGAAACGATCTCGGGCTCAAGCCTGGCGGGCGCAAGCCTGGAAAATGACGGCAGCGGCGCCCTCTCGAGAACCGAAGGCGGACAATTCACTAATCGACTTGTCAAGGTGGGGGCTCTGTCCGCCCCGGATACTACTGGCGGTCAGCCGCCTGGGGGTAAGAGTCAGCGAAGGGCAACAGCAAAAAAGGAACAGCTGTTTCCGAGAGAAATACGGGCCCGTGCACAGAATGCCCCAAGGAACTGCCAAGGACAAACCGCGGAAGGTCCACCTTTCGAGACGATCGCGGCCCCGAGCAAGGCAGATCCCATGAACGGGGCGTACCTTTTCCCGACCCCGGGGAAAGGCTGCCCCCCTCCGTTTCGGGAGCGGCCAAGAGGGGGGTGTCCAAGAGGGGGGGGTGCAAATCATGACCGGCGGCATGTGCGCGGCCCAGCGGGGGGGCCAGGGACGTGATGGAATCAGAAGGGGCGCCATGAAATCTCAGGAGGTATCATGGCCCCGCCGTGATATACCCCCCCCTAGTCATCACCCCCCTCCTTGCCGCCCCCGAAAGGGGACTGAGTTGGCTAGGGCCCGAATCCATCGGTCAAAGGGGGCGGGAGGATGAAGGCAACTCATCCCAAGGTCAATCTGGTGCAATGTTTCACCCAGAGCCAGAGATCCGTTTCATCCGTGTCCTGTGCCGGCCATTACTGGCGGCGCGCACAAGGGGCCAGGGGGAGGGGGGAGTCTTCTCAGAAGGAGGCTGCTTCTTACAAGGCGCCGGCCTTGCAACTTTGGAGGAGGCCCGCGCCTTATATGTCAATCTGGTGCAATGTGTCAAGGCAACTCATCCCAAGATCCCTTTTTCACGAGCAAAAGGCCAAGACCTTTTCTCTAACACCTCGAGTCTGCTAAGGGGGCGCTCCACCGGAGCCCTATCCGAGGACCTGCCGCGGCGTGCGCGCCGCGCGCGCGGGCCCCTCGCGCGGCACGGGCGCGTCCGGCCAGCTGAGCTGCATCGCCCGGCAGGGCGCCCACGCCAGCGGCAGGAGGATAGGGGAACAATTAAGGACACACACAGAAAGACTCGGAGGTCCGCGCGGATTTCTCGGATCGGCGCTCGACCCCCCTCCCTGGCGCGCGGAGCGCGCCAGGGGCGGCGCCGGAGGCGCCGCCAGGGGGCCCCAGCGCCGATCCGAGGAATCCGCGCGGACCCCCGAGTCTTTCTGTGTGTGTCCTTGTTTGTTCCCCTAGAGGAAGGCCCGGGGCCACGCGGGGGCGGGCCGCCGCGCGGCGGCGGCCATCAGGGGGTTGCGCCGGCGGGGGCGGCCGCGTGATACGTAGTCATGCGTCGGGGGGGCGTAGGACTCGGCTCCGGTCGGGGGGCGTCCAGGGGGAGTTCACGCTTCTCGAGCCTCCTGGGCCTCCTGGGGGTGGGGGGGAGCAAAAAGCGCTCCCCGAACACACATCCCAATACAGAAAAGTGCATCCTGGGGCCTCCTGGGGCCTCCTGGCCTGGGGGCGTCCAAGAGGGGGCTTTCGCAGCCCGTGGCCCGAGGCATGTGCACGGACGAGAGGGGGGGACCAGAGACGCAGTGAAAGAAGAGGGGTCATGATATGTGGGGAGATATCGTGGCTCCCGCCATGATCCCCCCCCTATACCGTGCGGGCGCGGCCGCAAGAAACCCTCGCAAGAAACCCAACCCCGAGAACCCGTGCGCGAGGTGCACCTGAGGGGAAACCCGGAGCACCCTGAACGCAGCAACTCCTTCAACGGCTGCGGGAAGTCACCGCGCAGCGCGAGGAGCGAAGAAACCCAGGATACCCTGACGAAAAGCATATGGTTTCTTGATGCGCGCCTCCCCCTATACTCATCCCCCCGCCCCCGATTCGGGGGACTCGGGTTGGTCTGACGGGGGCCGTCCCGAAACCGACGAGACCCAGCCTGAAATTTCAAGCGGGCTCCCGCTGCAGACACTCCACGAAAGCTGAACTGTCAAAACTGACGACGAACCCGTCCAAATGCGTTGGCGAACCAGAGCTCCGGCAACCTCGAGTCTTACGCTTCCCCGCATGTACGGGGGTGACTCGTCATGGATCAACGTCTAGCGGGTGACCGAGCGGCCCCCCGCTGGGAGCCCGCGAGGACACGGGGCAACGATGGTGGTGGCGCTGGCGAGGGGGAGCGACGGCGACGAGGACGAGTATGAGACTGATGACCCCGCCTTCTCTGGTCGTGAGAGAATCACGGCGCGAGGTTTTTGTCCACTCTTGCCCTCTGGGGGCCCTCGCCGGGACCCAGGGCCGTCAAAAACGACTCGGGACGCAAAACCGGCCCAAGCGGAAGGGGTCTAGATCTCCGGGGGCCCACGTTGCGAATGAATCACGGCGTCGGACCGCCGGGCAGTCCGCCGCGGGTCTTTTCTTGCAGCGCTGAGCGTGAGACGGACCCCCTCTCTTCGCTGTGGCGAGGGCCCAGGGACTGGCCATCGCTCGGACGTCCAGGCCCTGTGCTTCCTTCGGCTTCGTGCGTGGGTTCTGCCGCCACATGATCAAGGATGCTCCCCGACGGCCCTCGCCGAGGGACACAAAATGCACACGTCCGAGCGATGCCAAGGGGACCTGGCCTGGGCAGGACGCCGGGCAGGCCTGGCCTTCGAGGCCCCGGCCGGCGGCGAGCCCGTGGGGGGGGGGACGGGGGCAGGACCTCTTCCGCAGGGCAGGGCGGTGGGGCCTCCCAGAGGCCCTCGCGCCCTCTGAGCAGCCCGGCGGGCCTCCGCCGAGGCCGCGGGCGGCTGCTCAGCAGGCGCGACGTCACCGCCGCGGCCGCCGCCGCCGCCGCCGCCGCCGCCGTCCTCCTCCTCCTCCTCCTCCTCTCCTCCTCCTCCTCCTCCTCCTCCTCCTCCTCCTCCTCCTCCTCCCCCTGCTGCTTCCTGCTCCTCCTCCTCCTCCTCCTCCTCCTCCTCCTCCTCCTCCTCCTCCCCCTCATCCCCCTCCTCCTCCTCCTCGCTCCTCCTCCTCCTCCTCCTCCTTCCTCCCCCTCCTCCTCTCCTCCCCCTCCTCCTCCTCCTCCTCCTCCTCCTCCTCCTCCTCCTCCTCCTCCTCCTTCTCCTCCTCCTCCTCCTCCTCCTCGCTCCTCCTCCTCCCCCTGCTGAGAACACGTGCGAGCGATGCCAAGTGCCTTGGCCCACCGCGCCCCGCGGCGGCGACGGCGACCTCCGCGGCCTCGTGCCCTCGCTCCGCGCCCCCTCGGCGAGCAGGGGCGGTGGGGAGGCAGCAGCAGGGAGGAGGGGCGAGGAGGAGCGAGGGGAGGAGGAGGAGGAGGGGCGAGAGAGCGAGGAGGAGGAGGAGGAGGAGGAGGAGGAGGAGGAGGAGGAGGAGGAGAGGAGGAGGAGGAGGAGGAGGAGGAGGAGGAGGAGGAGGAGGAGGAGGAGGAGGAGAGGAGGAGGAGGAGGAGGAAGGAGGAGGAGGAGGAGGAGGAGGAGGAGGAGGAGGGAGGAGGAGGAGCGAGGAGGAGAGGAGAGGAGGAGGAGGAGGAGGGAGGAGGAGGAGGAGGAGGAGGAGGAGGAGGAGGAGGAGGAGCGAGGAGGAGGGAGGAGGAGCGAGGAGGAGGAGGAGGAGGAGCGAGGAGGAGGAGCGAGGAGGCTGGGAAAACCCTGCTGGGCTGGAGAATGCGGAACTGCCAGCGCCGTCCGCGCTCCCCTGCCTGCCCGTCCATGCACGAGCCCCTTCCGGAGCCCCCGACCCCCGAGCCATGCCCGACCCGGCGCACGCACCCTTTTCAGCCTGTCGGCGTGCGCTCTCGGCCGACCCGCGCTGTGCGAGCGCCAGCGCTGCGACATAGAAAGTGTGCGCCTCTGGCGCCATCCATGCCGCCCGCTGCCCGCCACTATTTGGAGGCGCGGTGGGAGGGAGTGGCTCAGGCTTGGGGAGGCCACTGAGCTGAAGCCCCCGTATCCGAAAGATCGTTTCGGCCCCCCAGGCCGCCTGGGGATCAGGCTCGGCCAGTATCAATGGCGACACTGTCAAAGCTAACCCGCGCACACAAAATCAAACGCACGGGCGCACGTGCACGCACTTTTTGGTGTTGCGGCCACGCGCGCGGCGGCGCGGTGTAGACAAGTGCGTGCACACACAAACACGCAAACACTAGCATATACAAACACAAGCACACACACAAACACACATACACACAAACATGCATACACACACTCAAACACACAAACACACAAACACACACACAAACACAAACACACACACAAACACACACTCAAACACACACAAACACACATAAACACATACACAAACACACACAATACACACAAACACACACGCAAACACAAACAAGCACACACACAACACAGACAAGCACATACAAGCACACACGAACACACAAACACTCACACACACACTCACACACACTCACACACACAAACACACACACAAACACACATACACACAAACACACAAACACACATACAAACGCACACACAAACGCACACAACCACACACAAACACACACACACACATACACGCAAACACACACAACACACAAACACACAACCAAATAACCATTTACACCTACAACAACACACACAAACACATACAACCACATACACAAACACAAACACAAGCACAAGCACAAACACAACCACAAACAATTTGACAAACAAACATAAGCATACGCATAAGCACAACCACACACATACAAACACAAAACCACACACAAACACACTCAACCACACACAAGCACACCCACACACAACACGCACACAAACACACAAACGTACACAAACACACACAAACACACAACCACACACACACCAGCACACACAAACACAGACAAGCACATACGAACCCACACACAAACAAACACATACACACAAACACAAACACGCGCACAAACACACACACACACACTCACACAAACACACACAATCACAGACACGCACACAAACACACAAACACACAACCACACACAACCATACATGCAACCACACACACATACACATAACCACACACCATCACACAAACACACAGACACTTAAACACACAATCAAACAACACACAAACACAAGCACGCACACAGACACAAACACAATCACAATCACACTCACAACGACAACCACAACCAAACACAAGCATAAGCACAAGCACCACCATAAGCACAAACACACAACACACATAACAGCACATACGCAATACACAAACAGAAACACACACACACACGCACGCACGTTCACACATACGTATACTTGCGCTCACACACAAACACACTCACGCTCACCTTCACACGCGTTCACGCCTTCACCCATTCACACGTTCAAACACCGCTACACACGTCTACGCACCTTCACACACAAGTTCACACATGTACACGCTTGTGCACACATGTGCACACACGTCAATACGCGTCTACTTTTTGTTGTAAGAGGCGCGAGTGTCTGATTCGAGCTGCCCCGAAAATAGCCAATGCCCGCTGGGGGTAGGGCAAGGCGCGCGCGTGGTGTGCAGCAGAGCGAATGAGGGGTAATGGTAGGAGGGGGTTGGCCCAGGGGGCGGGGGGGGGAACATCGACCTGTCATCGGCGATGCGTCGCCGATTAGTCGGCGATAGGCCACCGATAACAAAACCGCACGGTCCTACGCGGGGTGGGCCATCGGGCCCCTATGGGCGATCAGTGGGCGATTGAGGTCATGCATCCCCCCCCTGAGCCCATCACCCCTTAACGTTGCCCCATATGCCCCACCGACGTCGTGATTTTCTCACTTGGACCCCCAGAGATCTGGACTCCTTCCCTGGGGCTCGTCCTCCATCCCGAGTGGTTGTTCTAAAGTTCGGGGGCCTGGCGAATGCCGGGGGCAAACACGTGCCCAAAGAACCTCCCGTCGTGATTTCTGCGCAGCTCTCGACGAGGGCTCTGGCTTTGTGTGGCCAAGAGATGCTACGATATCTGGCGGTTCACGTTGAGCGTTCCTCATCACATTCTCTGTTCTATTATTTTGTATATGTACATGCCAAAAAACAAACAAACGGACATGACGGTGCAGAGGGGGTAGGAGCTCTGACATGCACGTGGCGACTGACAACTCAACGGATCCGAAAACCGCACTCCTCTCACCCCCCTCTCTCAACTTAAGCAACTCAACCGCTCAATCACGTCTCCATGTGTATTTCACTGTGTCAGACTGGCAGCCGCCGCAAGCACGACATCGAACATTTGTTAAGCTTTGTTCTTCCGTCCCTTGGAAGGCGATACCCCATTGACAAACGCAGTGACTGACGAGTCCCCTCCTGAGCGAAACATTCAGTATCGCGTACGACTTCAGAAACATATCGCATGAGTGCAACTTGAACTCCTACCAAACACGCAACAACACGCAATTTTCCCTGAAGCGTGGCAATGGGTCGCAATCGGGAGCTTACGTATTACAGGCTACGTTGAACACAAACCAGATCTGCCACACTGGGCCAGGACATGAGCAAGCTTGGAGGGTTCAAAGGCAAATAAAAGGCGACCATGACACCAGGCAGAGAAGACGAGTTGGTGCAGGAAACAATAACACGCACACGCATGCGCACGCGCACACGCGCACACGCATACGCGCGCACATACGCGCACACGCATACGCGCGTACACACGCGCACGCGCGCACACTGGGAGCACGAAAAGATACCGATATCGCTGCTCCTCGGACCTCTCCCGGGGTACGTTCTGACCAGGATTTGGAAGCGAATCCAGCCGTGGCGGCAAAGGCGAAAACGAGGAAAAGGTAATGCTATTGGTGCCTGTCCCCCTCTGACATGTGCGCGCACACACGCCCACGCGCGCACCGGCACCAGTTTATCCTGTGTAGTTTGTTGCCCCCAGAGACCGAAAATGGCAACACAAACTCCCATCGTGATTTTTTTTGGCAGCGAAAGGAGGTGAGGTCCGAAGCGAATCATTTCATGTACGGGATATGTTGGAGGCAACTTCTGGGAGGTCTTCGTAACGACGATTATGGCCTATCAAACTCAATTAGGGGGCCATTGAGGACCAAGCCCCATTGAGCCAGGGACTAAGCCAGACTAAGTGGGATACAACGAGATTAGGCCAGCTTTCGATCATGGATATACCAGCGCCGATTCTGCATTCAACCTCCCAGGAACACGATCACGAGGGCGGGCTCAATTTCTGAGGTCGCAGCCCTACTCCGATATCGTACCGTTCTTTCGCGTCAGTGTCAAGATCCACAAAGAACCAGTGGAATCGAGACCTATGGGCAATCTGTGTGGGTATGTTCTGGGGCCAGCACCAATCTTCCCATGCCAACTCCAATTCTGAATCTAACCTCCCGGGAGTTGCATCCTTGGAGGGGAAAGAGACGGGGACCATGACCAAGACTGAGCGCGAACATGTCGTGCCGGTCTTGGTCACCGTCAACCTTGGCCACCGTCGACCTTGGCCAGCGCCACTCCGTGCATCGCCCTCGCGCATCGGCGACGGCCGACGTGGACCATGACCAAGATCGGCATCAGCAAAATCCCACGACATCTTGCCTATGGTCTTCGGGTTTCTCCCCTCCCCCTTCTCCTCCTCCTCCTCCCTCCTCCCCTCCCTCCCTCCCTCCTCCCTCCTCCCTCCCTCCTCTCCTCCTCCCTCCTCCTCCTCCTCCTCCTCCTCCTCCTCCTCCTCCTCGTCCTCCCTCCCTCCTCCTCCTCCTCCCCTCCTCCTCCTCCTCCTCCTCCTCCTCCTCCTCCTCCTCCTCCTCCTCCTCCTCCTCCTCCTCCTCCTCCTCCTCCTCCTCCTCCTCCTCCTCCTCCTCCTCCTCCTCCTCCTCCTCCTCCTCCTCCTCCTCCTCCTCCTCCTCCTCCTCCTCCTCCCTCCTCTCCTCCTCCTCCTCCTCCTCCTCCTCCTCCTCCTCCTCCTCCTCCTCCTCCTCCTCCTCCCAAGCTGTGGGAATCCTAGCCCCTGGCAGACAGCGGGCCCGCCCCCAGCAGGAGCAGGCCGCCCGCCGCGGCCGCTGCGGCCGCCGCCGGCCGCCCGCCAGGCGGCGCTCGGCTGCTCACCGCCTGCGGCACCCACTTGGCCTTCTCCTGGAGGGGCAGCGCCGGCTTCGCCGACGCACCGCCGGTGCATCGTGGATGCGGCGCGATCCTCCGATCCCACTCTACAGTCGGACTCGATTGGGCAGGACACGCGAGAGGACACAAGACCCTTTCGAGGGCCACATTGCCACAGGAATGTCGGAGGCATGGGCCGCGAGACACAGGACACAAGGGTACCCTTGATTTGGCAAGGTCGACCTACTAACCCGGGCCGACTCTGCTCAGACCCCACCTGGGAGGCCTCGAGGGGCAACGTCGTCGTCGTCGTCGTCGTCGTCGTCCTCGTCCTCGTCCTCGGCGTCGTCGTCGCCGCCGTCGTCGCCGCCGCCGTCGTCGTCGTACTCCTCCTCCTTCTCCACCTTCGCCTCGCCCTCCCCCTCATGTCGGGCCCCGCGCCTTGCGACGACGACGTAGGGTTGGGCTCCCATTGATTCTTTTGAAACCCTGGGAGGCCAAAGTCGGCCTGCGTGCGTAAGGTGAGCGTGTGGGGTCATCGGGCGCGTGTAAATAAAAAGTCCACGTTGGCATCATATATGCTAATATTTTCGAGCATGTCCAACCGAGTTTGGAGCGGTCGTATTGGGTATGGTCCTGTTCGGGTATCCCTGAGCCAGCTTAGAATGGTGGTGTCCTCGAAAGGATCTGCGGGAACCCATCGTCAGGGGGTGGAGTTTCGAGGTTTGAGGTTCGACGATTTCGGACGTTTTCGTTGGTCTTCGGTGGCTTTTTCCAGCCTCGGGATGCCTTCCAACGGCTGCGCCTCGCCGAGAGCGTTCGGGGGGTTCCCGGGTCGTCCCGAACGAACGACCGCTGGAGGCCCAATTGAATGCCCGAAAACCACCAGGGGACCGGCTCAGGGGGGGGGGAACATCGGCCTGGACTCGGCGATGCATCGCTGGCAGATCGGCGGCAGGCCCGAGTGGCGCATCCGCGTGCTCCTGGGCGGCGTGGGGCTATCGGACCGCTGTCGGCGATCAGTGGGCGACTTGTGGTCGATGCCGCCCCTTCTGAGCCTATCCCGCTGAACGTTGCCCCTGATCTCCCCGCCGGCGCTGTTGGCGCAACTGCAGCACATGAGGTTGGCGCTGAAGTCGGCATCGTCGTACGAGCCGCACTGCGCCATCGTCCAGGCGTCCTCTAGAACCGAAAACTGTCTAAACATAAGACAGCATCGCGACGGCACATTTTCGCTAATTTTCGGCCACTGGGGGCCCTCACTGGGCCGAAGGATTGCAAAAAACCCAGGATCGCAACAAAAACCGAAGGATTGCAAACAAAAAAACGAAGGATTGCAAACAAACCTTAGGTTTTTTTTGCAATCCTAGGGTTTTTTTGCAATCCTTGGGACCTTCAAACATTGCTTCAAGATATTGCATTATTTCGCGACATCGGATCTCAGGGCCCACCTCCTCTCGTTGTTAGAAAATCGCGACGGGAAGTTTTTGGCAATCTTCGGCCTCTGGGGCCGTCAAAAAACGACTCGGGATGAAAGACCGGTCCCATTGAAGGGGTCCAGACCTCTGGGGGTCCGCCATTTGATATGGACCCAGCGCGACCCTAATTAGAGGAAAACTTCCTATTGCACGGGCGCAATGCTCAGCATTGCCTGGAACGGGCCCAATAAGAAAACGAGGCAACGGGGGCGGGGAACCCGGGGTACCCGTGGAACCAAAAAAACCCGGGGAATCCGGGGAACCCGAAGAACCCGGGTAAACCGGGTAATCCAGGGAACCGCGAACCCGGGGAACCGGGTAACCCAGGGAACCGCGAACCCGGGGAACTGGGGGAACCCGAAGAACTCGGGGAACCCGAAGAACCAGGGGAACCCGGGGAAACCGGGGAACCTCCGAGCAATGGGCAAGGTAATCCCCCGAAGCACCAACTTTTAACCAAGTAGGAGCCCATAGACAAGCGTAACTGGGGAAACGCAATACGTCGGTGTTCTTGGGAGCAAGAACCTGTCGCCGCTAGCGTGGTCTTGGCCCCACTGGCCGACTCAATAACACCCTCGGTGGGTATACTTATGCCAGTTTCCTGGGGTTTCGCGGGCATGCCAGCATCTCGGAGGGTGGGCTGGCGGGTCTAAGAAACCACAGCCCACTGGGGATGGAGATAGGTTGGAAGATGCTGATAACCACACTGCGCCATCCTCCAGGTGTCCTCCAGAAGAAGAAGAAGAAGAAGAAGATCTACATTCACATGTTGGCCAGCGTGGACGCCATCCATTGAGTTTCTAGCAAAATATGTGGTGCCATCTAGGTGGAGCAATCCATGTGGTACTTTCTACATACGTGGAACCATCTATGTGAAGAAATTTGTGTGATGTAGTCAATGTTGTTGAATCTACGATTTGCAATCGATGTGATGAAATCTATGTGGTACAAGCCATGTGGTACAATCTATTTTGTGCAACCTATATGGTGCATCATAGGTGGTGCAAGAAATGTGGTGCAAAACATGTGGTGCAAGCGATGTGTTGCACGCTATGTGGTGCAAGCTATGTTGTGCAATCCATGTGGTGCCCATAGGTTGTGCGGTCCAAGACGGTGCAATCTACGTGGCACAACCTATAGAACAATCTGTGCGGTGCAATTGATTTTTACCCATGATGTAACACATCTCATGCTCTTGCAAACATCTCACCCACCCACCCGGAACTTGGTTTTCAAAACCTCTTAAGACCGTGACGGTAGGTTCCAAATGGCACTTGGCAACGACACCGGCGCCGCCGACGACGACGACGACAATGCCAACGACGACTGCGACGACACCGACGACGTCTCCGACGACTTCGACGACGACGACAACGACGACGACGACCACACCGACGACGACGACGACGCCGACGCCGATGACGACAACAACGACGACGACGATGACGCCGACGACGACGACGCCGGCGGCGACGACGACGACGACGCCGACGACGACGACGACGACGGCGGCGACGACGACGACGCCGACGTCGACGACGACGACGACGCCGACGCCGACGCCGACACCGACGCCGACGACGACGACGTCGCCAACGAAGACGACGACGACGACGAGCGAGGAGGGAGCACGACGACGGCGACAACGACGACAACGACGAGGGAGGAGGGAGGACAGCGACGACGCGAACGACGAAGAAGGAGGGAGGACGGCGACGCCGACGACGACAACGAGGGAGGAGGGAAGACGACGACGACGACGACGACGGCGACGAAATAGGAGGGACGACGACGAGACGCCGACGACGGACGACGACGACGACGAGGGAGGAGGAGGAAGGACGACCACGTCGACAACGACGACGGAAACGACCTCGACGCCAAAGAGGACGACGACGACGAACATGAGGAAAGACAGAGGACGACGTAGGCGACGACGACGACGACGCGGGAGGAGGGAGGACGGCGACGACGACGACGACGACGCAAGAGCGCGCGCGCATGCTTTTGTTGAAAATCCGTGTTGCGAAACCTTGGTTTTTGTAGGTTTTTGGACACACGATTTTGAAATCCTTCCGAAACCGATGGGTTTTGAAGGATTTCGGCATACGCGCGCGACGACGCGCGCGTCTGCACTTCGTCACATTTTTTGCAAAGGATTCTTGCGACGGCACACGCGCAAGGGCGTTCGACAGATTTCGACATGCGCGCGCGCGAAGCCCGTTTGGTAGCATTTTGTGAACATCTTGGAAAACCTATGGTTTCCTGAAGACTTCGCAAGAGCTCGCGCGTAAGTTCTTTTAGCAAATCAGTGTTGCGAAACCATGTGTTTTGGTATGTTTTTTTGTAAACTCGATTGCGAAATCCTTCCGGCACCAAAGGTTTTTGAATGATTTTGGCATGCGCGCGCGACGACGCGCGCGTGTGCACGTCGTCCTCTTTTTTGCAAAGGATTCGTGAAAGAGTCTTATGTTAGAAGAAAAAATGTCCCCGCATATCGTTTTTTTTTATAAGGGAACCTCAGGGGGACCGATCCCGGCCCCCCTGGGATAGTGTAAATTCATCATATTTAGGATGGACATGTGGTCAGAATCATCTATGATTTACATACCCATAAAGGAGGGCGGATAACGCCGGGCGGGGGTAGAGTCTATTCTCTTTTTAGAAAAGAGAACTACGTGGTGCAACCTATGTGGTGCAATTAATTTTTGACCGTGTTGAAGCTGTCCTCTCTACTGCTCGTGCAAACATCCCACCCTCCCACCCGCAACTTGGTCGCAAAACCTCTTAAGACAAGACCGTGACGGTAGGTACCACATGGCACTTGGCCACGACACCGACGCCGACGACGACAGCGACACCGACGACGACGGCGCCGCCGACACCGACTGTGACGACACCGCCGACGTCGACGACGATGACGACGACGACGACGTCGCCAACGAAGACGAGGGAGGAGGGAGGACGACGACGGCGACAACGACGACAACGACGATGGAGGAGGGAAGACGGCGACGACGCGAACAACGAAGAAGGAGGAAGGACGGCGACGCCGACGACGACAACGACGAGGGAGGAGGGAAGACGACGACGACGACAACGACGACGAAGACGACGATGACGGCGACGAAATAGGAGGGACGACGATGAGACGCCGACGACGGACGACGACGACGACGACGACGAGGGAGGAGGACAACGACGAGGGAGGAGTGAAGACGACGACGACGACGTAGGCGACGAAATAGGAGCGACAACGACGAAACGCCGACGAAGACGACGAGGGAGGAAGGACCACCACGGCGACAACGACGACTGAAGCGACGACGACGCCAAGACGACGACGACGACGAGGAAAGACAGAAGACGACGACGGCGACGACGACGACGACGAGGGAGGAGGGAGGACGACGACGACGACGACGACGACGCAAGAGCGCGCGCGCACGTTTTTGTTGAAAATCCGTGCTGCGAAACCTTGGGTTTTTGTAAATCTTTTGGACACACGATTTTGAAATCCTTCCGAAACCGATGGGTTTTGAAGGATTTCGGCATACGCGCGCAACGACGCGCGCGTCTGCACTTCGTCCCATTTTTGGCAAAAAAGGATTCTCGCGACGGCACGCGCGCAAGGGCGTTCGACAGATTTCGACATGCGCGCGCGAAGCCCGTTTGGTAGTATTTTGTGAGAATCTTGAAAAACCTATGGTTTCCTGAAGATTTCGCAAGAGCTCGCGCGTAAGCTTTTTTAGCAAATCAGTGTTGCGAAATCCTGTGTTTTTGTATGTTTTTTTGGGGACTCGATTGCGAAATCCTTCCGGCACCGAAGGTTTTTAGTTCGGCATGCGCGCGCGACGACGCGCGCGTGTGCACTTCGTCCAATTTTTTTGCAAGGGGTTCTTGAACAAGTGTTATGTTAGAACAAACAATGTCACCGCATAGTGTTTTTTACAAGGGAACCTCAGGGGGGGGGAACCCGGCTGGCCTGGGATAGTGCAAATTCATATTGAGGATGGGTCAGAACCGTATATGATTTACATACCCGAAAGGAGTGTCGATAACGCCCGGGGGGGGTAGATCCTATTCTGTTTTTAGAATGGAGAATTGATTTCTGTTCCCAGTGAGTTGTCCTCTCCACTGCTCGCGCAAACGTCCCACCCACTCACCCGCAACTTGGTTTGCAAACCTCATGCGGCGGCGATTGCGATGAGTGTTTGGCGCTGGCTGGTGCATCTCTGCGGCCGCGCCAACCCGCGCATACGCGCGCGCGCAGCGGCCAGGTATTTTCGCGCGACCGACGAGGCCGCGGTGGTGCTGACCGCTCGGCACATCCCAGCGGGCACTTGAGTGCGAGTCGGCGGCTTGGGCGGGTGCGGTATCATGGCAACGTTGACACTTCTAGACGCGATTACGATGATAATGGCGATGTTGGTGACGACAATTGTAGACCCAGGGGTCCTCAGGATCAATCTATTCCGATCTTTGAGTTATTGACCAAATTCAATGATCCTGGGACGTCCGCCCAAATGATCCTAACGAGTACCAGCCAGCAAAAAACGGCACGACCGCTCGCGTCGGCCGCGAACAACAACCAACAGCAACGCAACTCAATGCGAGCTCTCGGCGAGCGCAACCGCCATCAACATCTACACCGCGTTCCATTTCGGAAAAGCAGGAGACGCGTACGCTTCGGGAACAATTGTTGCACGGGTTGGCCCTTAGCCTTTGCGCCTTCGGGAGTGCACCAGTGATTCGAGGCGCCACGGTCTAAGGGGGCCAGATGACGGCTCAAGAGGCTCCGAGAGGCCCCCAAGAAGCCTTTCATAGGTCCCCAAAAGGTCCTCGAGAGGCCTCCCAAGCGGCCTCCTGCTCATCCTCCTCGCCGCTCCTCTCCTCCCCTTATCCTCCTCTCCACTTTCCTCCCCCAAGAGTTCCCCGAAGGGTTTCCACGGCGGCTGGGGGGGCACATAGCCAAGTTCCGCACCCAAATGTTGCCAAAACGTTTGACCGCTAGGCGCTTCCAAGCGGCAAGGGGTTGCGGTGGTTCGCCGTAGACGTTTTCGATTGCAGCACGCACGTACCCACCAGCGTGCAAAACAACCAAAGCAAACATAAACACCCACCTCACTAACCGACCTGTCGAGTTTCTGTCGCGCCTCCCCGCGCTAACCCCTGATCCCCCCTCCCTCTCATCGCCCGCGCTCTCCCCCCCCCTCTCCCCCATTTTTTTCTTCCTCCCTGCCCCTGCCTCTCTCTCTCGCTCTCTCTCTCTTTTTTTTTTTTTTTTTTTTTTTTTTTTTTTCTCTCTCTCTCTCTCTCTCTCTCTCCCCCCCCGTCTCTCTCTCTCTCTTTCCCTCTCCCTCTCTCTCGCTACATATGTATATCTCCCGTTGTCTCGCTCTCTCTCTCTCTCTCTCTTGTTTTTTTGTTTGTTGATTTGTTCCTCTCTTTCTCTCCTGCCATGATTCCCCTCCTTGTCCTCATCCCCCCCTCCCTTCTTAGTTTCTCCCTCCCCCGCCTTCTCCTCCACATCCTTTTCTTCATGACCATGTTTCGAACATCTGGTCATCGCACTTCCGCTTCACCACCTCCTCGCGCATCTCTCCCATCCCTCGCTCTTATCTCCCTTACCCCTCTAGCCTCCATGCTAAGTCACCGAACAGGCAAGCCGCCTGAGACATGCCTGCGCTCTGGGCGCGAACGGGCCCATGACGTACACCCTGGCGCCCCCCCCCTCCCCCCTTGGGGTGCTAAAGCAAGGCGCCTCGCTTGAGAACTCCTCAGGCGTTGGGTGTGATGCGAGTCTGATTTCGGCCGCGCCAAGGGCCAATGACCCTTCCTTGGTGGTTATTTCGGGGTTCGTTATGAACCCCCTTCGGCCATCTTGGCCCCCGTCGGGCCGCCTGGGGGCCCTCTCGGAAAAGGGGGGGGGGGGGGAGGGGGGGAGGACGGGGAAGAGGAGGGGGAAGAGGAGGATGATGAGGAGGAAAATGAGAACTATGACGAGGAGCGGGGCGCGGATGGCGAGGAACACGCGAAAGACAATGAAGGGTTGAAACAGGGGGGGGGGGGGAGGAGGGGGGGGAGGATGAGGGAGAGGGGGAGGAGGTGGAGGAAGAGACGAGGAGGAGGAGGAGGAGGAATGGGGGGGGCCGAGGAGGAGGAGGAGGAGGAGGAGGAGGAGGAGGAGGAGGAGGAAAAGGAACGCTTCCTTAAAACCCGTGCAGGCGTGCAAATCGCGAAGCGGTGTTCTTTCAGCGGGCATTTGGAAAACAGACTGTGCGTCCATTGGCCAACGTACGGCATCTGTCGCATGTTTTCTTCTTGACATTTTTCTCATCAATCACCGTCGGAGCTCCGCTTCTTGTCATTTGGCAGCTCTGAAAACGATTGGAATGTGCGCCGTGCCCACGTAGTCCGATGCGTCGAGCCAACTATCCTTTTCGTCACACGTTTGAAGCATTCGGACCTACAGCAAGAGTACCAGAAAGGTGGCCCGATGTTCGCGGGGCCAGCTGCCATTTCCATCATAAAGTGATGCTTCAAAATTTCGTGCAAGCCGAGCGGTCGACACTGCGTCGTGCGGGTCACGGCACACTCCACAGATCCTTGCACAAACTGTGTGGTCATCCTTTCGTTGTGATTGCGGGTGGTGTCCAACGCTCTTCTACTTGATGTGAGCCCATCTGTCCGCGCCCTAAGGTTATTTATCTTCTCTCCGTACTTGGGCAATGGCACTTCTACGCAAAACTATAACAACCTTTTGCTTCACTGCCGTGCAAATTTAGCTCTAGGTTCCGATCGCCGAACATTGAAACCGTCAGATTTTGGACTTGGGTCACAGGGCGGCCCATGGACCTCTGCATTCTATACCATTGAAAAAGTTGTTCTCGCATGCCCTGCGCGCTGTGGTCTATGCGTGCCTCCTCTGTTGAGTGGGGCGCGCGCCAAGCACTCGCGTGGCGCAGCTCGCGCGCAAGATGTGCGCAGACATATTCGATCACATCTAGGCTGTGAATGTGCAGCCCATCCAATCCAAAACATATCTGGGGCGTGATGCCAAGCTCGGCGGGGAACAATGGGCACCTCCTCCTGGCGATGGTTTCAAGGGGGCGCCTCCAGAATGCAACGGTGGCTTGCCCGTCAGCGTTGCCGATCCAACTCGCATCCGGATGATCTGGAGTTGGTTCAAGCCGATCACCTTTGACGAGGCCTAACGTTGACAAGTCCCGTCGTAGCGCTCGGCCTCGAGGACCCCTTGAGTTCCTCTCATGCCTGATTGCGCCCCGAACCGACAAGAAGTCATCAGGCGACAGCGCCTTCACAATCTCCCATCTTGCGCATGCCTCGAGATACTTGTCGAAGGTTCCTGTCCACCCAACGCTGAGAGCGGAAAGGTCGCGGCCGTCGTCGAGGACGTCATCTCCAGGCCAATGACAGAAAGGACGCGCGCGCAAATTCGACGACGTTGCTGGCGGCCCCCACGAGATGCAGTGCTCCATGGTCGCCAGTCAGGAACATAATCGCACGCGCTACGCCCGCCGTCCCAGCGAGCGCTGACCTGACAGAATCGCCTTCCAAGAACGGGGAACCGTCGTGATGTCGATCTGACCAGCGCCCGTCTGCCAGTGCACGCGCGCACCATAAAATAAAAGCCAGCGGTGCAACGCAAGCATCGAACGCCAGCCTCGACAACCGCACTTGCAAATGTCCTGCTTTCGCAGGCAAGCCACGAAGTGGCGAACCTGTGAAAGCAAAGAATGCACGTACACTGCAACGGCGCCATCGTGCCGATGGGTCGGCACACCGTCCGCGTACATCGCCAATGGGTGAACGTGGTCGCCACTCCGATTTGCCGCAACTACTGGATGAGACCAATAAGATGGGGGGGGGGGGGGTACATTTGCAGCCACCATGTTTGAAAGTTTCTTGGCGTGTCTGGGCCGTTTCGAGAGCTCGTCCCAAATGCGTTAGTGAATTGGCGACGCTGGCAAGGGCGCGACGATGCGACTCGCATCGGACCGTCTATTCATGGCCATCGGAATCTCGTGAAATGCATCCTCGTCTACCAGATGCGCACGATAAGTTCCCTCGATCTTGCGCTGGAAATGGCCGCTCTGAGCATGTGGGCGCAATGCAACATTCTTCACTGGTGCAGCGGCTCAACTTTTGAACGCCCAAAAGGAGTTGATGCAGCACTGCTTTGCACTGATGCGCCCCTCGTGCTTCAACGAGAGGGGACATTCCGAGAGGTGCTCGCCAGATTTGGTTCGGTCGGTTGCAGTCCAATCTGCGCAATCGCCATCGTCCTCGCTGCCCGAACCGTCAGCATCGAGGCTCTCCCAGTTTTCCCAGTCTGGCTCCTCGTCCCATCCAGGCATGCTGTAGCCACGGTGCTGGACAAAGCCAAATGACAAACTGCGCGGGCCAGAAAGTTAACCCAAGAGGAAGGACAAGGGAGAGGAGGCCGCTCGTTTGTTCCAACCTGTTTGGCCAAGCGCATGATGCCAGTTGGTGCCCAAACTATAGTTGGGGACAAGCAAGCGCCGAATGGCGATCCGACCATGCCAGCCCGCGCCGTCCTCCGAAACGTACACACCGCCCCGGCCTGGAGGAGGAGAGAGGGCGGCGGGGGCAGAAGAGGGGGGTGGCAGGAGGAGAATGGGAGAGAGAGAGAGAGAGAGAGAGAGAGAGAGAGAGAGAGAGAGAGAGAGAGAGAGAGAGAGAGAGAGAGAGAGAGAGAGAGAGAGAGAGAGAGAGAGAGAGAGAGAGAGAGAGAGAGAGAGAGAGAGAGAGAGAGAGAGAGAGAGAGAGAGAGAGAGAGAGAGAGAGAGAGAGAAAGAGAGAGAGAGAGAGAGAGGGAGAGAGAGGGAGAGAGAGAGAGGGATATATATAGTCAGAGAGAGAGGGGAATATAGAGGAATAGCGATATATATATTATATATATATATATATCAGAGAGAGAGAGAGAGAGAGAGAGAGAGAGAGAGAGAGAGAGAGAGAGAGAGAGAGTGTGAGAGAGAGAGAGAGAGAGGAGAGAGAGAGAGAAAAAGAGAGAGAGAGAGAGAGAGAAAGAGAGAGAGAGAGAGAGAGAGAGAGAGAGAGGGGAGAGAGCGATGCGGGGGCAGCGGGCGTGAGGCCGACCAACTCGAGATGCTAGAACCATTGAACGGCCAAGCCCGCCTTGCTCGGCTGCTTCCCCGATCGACGGCTTAGGTCCCCCGCGAGACTCTCCAGGGGCGTGAGACATGTTTCCCTCTGCCCCTCCTATTCCCCACTGGAGCTCCTAGAGGGCCCCATGCATTCCAATCGATGGCCCACATGGTTCGCGAGCGCCCTTCATCGATCAGGAATCCTTCAATGACCGTCGAACCCAGGGGCAACATGCAAGATCGCTAAGCAAGACGGGTTTCCACGAATTTCCAAGTTTCCACGAGATTCCACGAGTTTCCACGTTCTTCATAGAAATCCATTTTTTAACGAATGCCACAAGGAACACCGAGTTTCCATGAGTGTACAGGAGTTTCCACGCTTCTGGGTTTCCACGAGTTCCCACGCAGCTGTTTCAAACGAGACCCAATGAGATGTTGGATGCGATCGCGTTTCGTTCAGCCCACTGCTTGCACTCATTCGGACGTTGGCCTCGTTGCTTATTTTTTTGTGGGTGTTTGTTGTTTTGTGTGTGTGTGTTTTTGCAAGCCAGCCCCCCATCGGCCCCCCAATGGCACGCGTGGCCGCCCATCCACGTTTAACCCCCCCCCCCTATGACCCCCCAGAGTGCGTTGTTGTTGGTTTGTTTGCCGCGCGTTTGCAAGCTCATGTGTTCTGTTGTTTTGTAATTTGCTTTCCTGTCAGGTATTGGAAGGCGAATCCCGAGAGCCTTCGAAGGAGTCGACGCTGCAGGCATGCGCCTGCAAAGTCTAGGCGGGCCAGCTGCGCCTGGCCTCAGAGCTGGACCCGTTGCCCACGCGCGTTCCCTCGTGTACCCGCGCGGTCATTAGCTCAAGGCCAAGCGCATCCACGCGGCCTGTAGTCCATTTACTTCAAGCGCCTGAGAAACTTCGCGTTGCGCATGTCCTTGAGGGCCTGGATCTCGCCCGCCAGCTCGTCGATCGCCAGCGTCGCTGGGGGCAGGTCTTTTCGAGAGTGGCCTTGGCGACCGCCTCGCTGTGCTTCTTCAGCGCGTCTTTGCTGCCGTCGGCCTGCGCGGGTCCACTCGCGCCAGAACTTGTCCTTCGTCTTGGCCGTGTCGAGGGCTAGCTTCTTCGCGTTGGGGATGCCGAGACACGCGTCGCTGTTGGCCCGCGCCCACTCCTGCTGCGTGCTGACGGCTTGGAACAAGTCGGTCGCGGAGTTGCTGACTTCCGCCGTCCTCTGCTTTACTTTCATCGCCTCGTTGATCAGCTGCTTCGTGCTCTTCTCCTTGGAATTGGCCTTGCCATCGGAGTCGGCTGGGGGAACCGCGCCTGGATCACCGTGGTGCCCTGCCTTTTTTGCAGTTGCTTTAGCGGCGACTGCAGCGGTCCTCTTCTCGGCGGCAAGCTTTTCGCGGCGGTGCTCTGCTCCTCGTCGGTCGGGGGGTTGACCTCTGCTGGCGACTTCTTCTGCCTCGCATCTGGCTCCTCGCCGGCAATCGTCGCCCCCTGCTCGGCCGCTGCTGGCCCGCCGCCAATTCCCGACGCAGCCTGCCCGCTCGGGCCAGCGCCGCCCCCGTCGAGCTTCCTCTTCTTGGCCCAGCTCTCCCGCGTGATGTCGCCGAAGCTCTCGGTCACGAGCGAGAGCTTGAAACGGTTGTACATCTTGTCGAATATCATCCAGGGCCTGCCCTCGTACGTCATGTCCGCGGCTGTGAGAGCGGCGACGTTCTTCAAGTGACGCTGGACAGCCTCGAAGGCACTGGAATCGCCTCCTTCTTCTTCAACATGCATGGCAAGTGGGAGATATCGCCCCGCGACGCGATCCTCCTGTGAGCTCTCGCTCGATTTCACCCGCTCTGACTTCATCATGTCTGCTTCCTTGCGCGCCCAGTCCAGCTTGAACTACCTCTGAGCGGCGTAGCTATTGCCGATTTTAGCGTAATTCTCCTTGAGCCCAGGATTCGCCTTAATCTCCTTGGCCCACGAACCGTTGACCTCGTCGTTGCCAGCCGTCGGCGTTCGGAGTGTCCCGCAACCTCGGTCAGCAGCGTCTCCAGGCGGGTCGGCTGCGCCAGCTCGTTCGCGTCCTTGATGCCGTTCGTGCTGTCGCAGGCAGCGGCCTTGAGTAGGTTCTCTGCTTGCGAGAGTGCTCCGTCGAGGCTGTTGCCCGTCGCTGAGATCGCTGCCATCTGGCCAGCCCGCGCAGGGACACCCTCGCATGCGTGCGCCGTGGTGGCAACCGGCGTAGCGCTGCGCGGGGCCTCGGGACGCTCGTGAGCCCAAAAGGTTACGGAAAGCTTGAATGCAACCTGGCTCCGTAGAGGCTCCATGTAGGCTCCTTAGAGTCCGCGGGGGCTCCTTGGGGGCTCCTTGGAGAGGTTTCCTCAGATGTTCCTTTTCAGGCTCCTTAGGGCTCCTTAGGGCTTCCCATCGGAGGTTTCCTTTGTGGTTCCTTTCAGGTTCCTTAGGGCTCCTTAGGGCTTCCCTCAGAAGTTTCCTGTGGGGGTTCCCGTGCGGCCCCTTAGAGGTTTCCTTAGAGGTTTCCCCAGAAGTTTCCTTAGACTCGTCCTCAGAGGTTTCCATAGAGGCTCCGCAGAGGTTTCCTTCGAGGTTTCCTTAGAGGTTTCCTTAGAGATCTCCTTGGGGGCTCCTTAGAGGTCCCCTTGGAGGTCTCCTCAAAGGTTAACCGTGCTTGTTGTGTTTGAGTGTGTGTTGTTCTGCGTGCGTGCGTCTGAGTGCCTATCGTTGTTAATTTGTCTCGGTTGTGTTTATCGTTGCTCTTAGTCATTACCCACTCGCCCGACGTGCAGGCAGCAGGAACTGCGCGTGCCACCTTGACTGGGGTGCTGCTGCTGAGAGAGGCTGGGGTATTTTACATTCAAATCACGCGCTGCGCTCTCAAGGGCAATTGCGGAGCACATGGTCTGGGATTTCGCCCCCAGCATCCACGAAACAGGCGGTGTGATGCCGCTGAAAGAAGGTCGGATCATCCGCATCTTGCTCGCAGAACCCGCGCTTCATCTCGGTTGGGGTCGGAACTATTTCCGAAGCAACTTTCCGAGGCGCAGCCGGGGCCTCTGACTTCGGTTCCGGCTGCGCCTCGGTCTTCTTCTTGGGGGCGGCCTGGTCGCCAAGCGCATCCTTGTGGGTCGCGCCTTCAGGAGCTCCTGACTTTGGTTCGGCCGCGCGCTTCATCGGGTGCTTCTTCGTCTTTGGCAGCGCGTCGCCCCTTCGAGTCTTCAGCTCATCCCTAGTCTTGACCTTCTTGCATGCGAGGTCCTGCGCTAGCTGTGTCGCGAGCGCCTCCGCCTTCTTCAACGACGCCTGGTCGGGGCCGAACGCCTGGGCCTTGACCTGGCGCATCTGCGACTGGGCGGACTCGATCCTCTGGTGAATGCAGAACTGCGGGGTCTTCTCAGTAGGCCGTGATACCCAAACTCGATTGTTATCTGCTGGCCAGGTCTCCCAGACGCACTTCTTGGCGGATGAGTCGTCCGTATCCTTGATTGAGTCGTACTCTCCACGCGTCAGGGCCGCGACTTCGGTAGTGTAGGTATCCTCCCATACGGCATCCACTGGTTCATGTGTTAACTTCGCTGGGTCTCGAATGATCTTCTTGGCCCACGTCGCGGCCTTGTGAGGTGCGAGCTTCCGCCATGCCTTCATCTGTTCGCGGTCGACGCCGATGTAATAGCACGGCTCCCCATGGTTGACGTGGACCTGCGGCATCTCCGCAGCGGTAGGTGTGCTCGATATAGCTGGGCTGGGTGCCGAAATCGTGGATTCGGCTGCGGGTCCCTCTCCGCGCATCTGGTGCTTGTTGACGTCTTTCTGGGCCTCCTGGTTTGGTGCAGCTCCCTCGGCTGCCGCGTCGAGCATAGCAGAGTCGTTCCCGTCCTCGACAGAGCCACCCAACTCCTTGCCATCGGGGTCGTCCCCTAGCATCTCCTCGCCATCGTCCTCCTCGTCCTCGTCTTCGCAATCGGCATCCCTCGTGCCCATGTGGCAGTCGGCGGGGGTGTCCTGAAGCGCTTCATCAGACTCGGCCAAGCTGAGTTTAGCTACCGATTTGTTCGAAGGCTTGAGCTTCGCCTGCTTGATGGCCCTGGCGATGCTCTTCAATCGGCCTGGCATCTTCTTATCGAAGTCGCCCCCCTCCTCGGTGCTCCATTTCTCCCAGGGGGCGTGCTTCTCTGTCACCGCCAGGGCCAAGGCATTTCTCACTTCAGACATGGACCACGAGAGGGAAGGCCTAACGTGACTCACCTTCATCCACATATCTCGCTGGGACAGAATATTGTTGCATGTTGTCCAGTCCTTGCCTCTCCCCCCCTGAAAAAATGGCACTGTCGCGAATTCAGACAGCACTTTCCCTAGAGAAACCACATCTGCTGCGGTGGGAAGCGTCCGCAGCCTCCGTCATGACGGGCGAAGTCCGTTGTTCGCGAAGAGGCCGCCCTGGGGGCCCTGACTAGCGACATCAAATTGAAACAAAACGGCGATGGTTCGGAGGAGGTTGCGAGACGAGCAGGGGGTCCCAAGGAGTTGCACGGCACATCATGGAGGCCGATTGGGCATGCTAGCAAACAGGAAGCCCTCACACAGCCTTAACTCCCGCGCTGAAGCACTTAAATCATCATCTACACCTCCGAACAACACGTGGACATAATGAGCTGGTCTTGCTTGCGAGAACATCTCAAGTGAAATTGTGATATGAAAGACGGGCCGCGCTCCATCCGTGTAACTGTTGGACTTGATCACCTTTACCCCTATCGGCACCTTCATGTTTGGGTGTTTCTTGGTTGGATATGAGTATAGATGTGAATGAAATATGATGAACATCAAGTGCTGTTCATCAGGATCGGAATGCATGAACTTAATGATGTTTTCTGCTGAAGATCGAAACATAATGATCCTGAGGACCCCTGGGGACACGATGATGATGCTAGTGGCGATGACGGTGCCGATGCCGATCACGCCGACGACGATGACGGCGTCTTCGCGTCGGTGATGAAGGTTTTGGAAAGAGCGTGTTCTACCGCTGCTGGCGGAAAACCAGGGGGGTCACTGGGGGTTCGCAACCCGTCCCCTCCCCCCCCTCGAAAACCGGGGGTGGGGTCACTACCGGTTCGAACCCTTCCCCCCCCAGTCCATCATGAAAGGGGGATGGGGTCACTACTCGTTCGAACCCCCCCCTCGAAAACCGGGGAGGCCACTACCGGTTCGACCCCCCCCCTCGCCGAGGGCAAGCGATTCCCGCTCCTCAGGACAGTTGGACAATGGTGGGGATGCTGGGACAGTGGTGGGAATGGTGGTGGTGGGGACAGTGGTGCGGGGACAGTGGGACAGTGGTGCGGACAGTGGTGGGGACGGTGGTGGTGGGGACAGTGGCGAGGGGACAGCGGGACAGTGGTGGGGACAGTGGGACAGTGGTGGGGGCGGTAGTGGTGGGGACAGTGGTGAAGGCGGTGGTGAGGACAGTGGTGGGACAGTAGTAGAGTGGGGAAAGTGGTAGGGACAGTGGGACAGTGATGGGGACAGTGGGGACGGTGGGACAGCACAGTGGGACAGCGGCGGGGACAGTGGGACAGTGGTGGGTATAGTGGGGACAGTGGTGGGGACCGTGGGGAAAGTGGGAGAGCGGGACCGTAGTGGGACAATGGTGGGGAGAGTGGGGGCAGTGAGACACTGGTGGGGGCACTGGTGGGGACAGCGGGGACAATAGTGGGAACAGTAGGGACAATGGGACAATGGTGAGGACGGTGGTGGTGGGGGCAGTAGTGTGGGGGCAGTTGGCATGTAGTGGAAACAGTGGGACAGTGGAGGGTACAGTGGTGGTGGGGGCAGTGGTGAGGGCGGTGGCGAGGACAGCGGTGGGACAATGGGACAGAGGTACAGTGGGGACAGTGGTGGGGACAGTGGTGGGAACAGTGGCACAGCTCAGTGGGAAAGCGGCGGGGACAGTGGTGGGACAGTGGGGACAATGGTTGGGGCCGTGGAGAAAGCGGGGAGAGTGGGACCGTGGTGGGAACAGTGGTGGGGACAGTGGGGACAGTGCGACAGTGGTGGGGGCACTGGTGGGGACAGTGGGGACGGTCGTGGGAACAGTGGGGACAGTGGTGGTGAGGACAGTGGTGCTGGGGACAGTGGCGGATGTTGTGCGGACGGTGGTAGGGACCCGGGAATCGTTTGCTGGCGGTGAGCGTGGGGGGGCGGGGGGGGGGTTCGAACCGGCAGTGACCCCCCCTCAGTTTTCTGGAGGGGGGGGGGTTCGAACCAGTAGTCCCCCCCCAGTTTTCTGGAGGGGGGGGAGGGGTTCGAACCGGTAGTGACCCTCCTCTGGTTTTCAGGACCCCCGGTTTCCGGAGGGGGGGGGGTTAGGGGAGAGGGGGGTTTTGCCGGGGGGAAGGCGGGGGGGGAATTTCCAGCACGGGGGGGGGATTTTCGGGGGGGGGGGGGGGTTCTGGAGGAAGAGGGGTGGGGTGGATCACGCTCTCTCAAGTTTTGAAAGGAATTCGAAATGCGCGCGCGGCAGATGCGCGAGACTGTCTCGCATGGTATTATTTGACACGGATCGTGCCACCCCAGCGCGCGCGCAAAGGCGTTCGAACGATTTCGACATGCGCGCGCGCGCGAAACCCGTTCGGGAGCATTTCATGAACATGTTAAAAAACTTATGGTTTCCTTGAGAATACGCAAGAACGCGCGCACGCTTTTGTTGAAAAATCGTGTTGCGAAACCCTGCCATATATATATATATATATATATATATATATAATATATATATATATATATATTTATTTAAATACTATGTATAGACCATTCGATTTTGAAATCCTTCCGAAACCAACGGTTTTTGAAGGATTTCGGCGTGCGCGCGCGACGACACGCGCGTGTGCACTGCGTCCCAGTTTTTGCAAGGGATTCTCGCGACGGCACGCGCGCAAGGGCGTCCGAACGATTTCGAACTGCTAGCATTTTCTCAAACATGTTGAAGAACCTATGGTTTTCTTAAGAATTCGCAAGAGCGCGCACAGTTTTTGGTTATGTTTAAATCCGCGTTGCGAAACCATGTGCTTTTATGTGCTTTCTGGACATTCGATTTTGAAGTCCTTCCGAACCCGGAAGTTTTTGAAGGATTTCGGCTTGCGCGCGACGACGCGCGCGTGTGCACTTCGTTCCGTTTTTTTTGCAAGGGATTCTTGAAAACTTTTGATTTTTGATAAAGGAGTGTGCGCGTATCATATTTTGTTGCACAGGATGGCGGGGGGGACCGATACCGGTTTGGCTGGGATATGCACTCACAAGTAAGATGGACATTGGGTCATAATCGTAATTATGTGTTTTACATCGCTTCCTGGTGAGTGGATGAGTCCGGGGGGGAGGGTGGTAGAACGCATTTCTTTTCTTAGAAGCGAGAATCAGCGTGTGGTCCAGTATAGGTTGTGCAATCTACTTCCGCAGGCCAGAAGATTTTCCTCTTTTCCTCTTGAGCCCCACACCCGAAAAAGGGATCCAATTGGATCCATTGATGTTGCCATAGTTTTGGTCCAAGAGGAAAACACTTTCGGCCTGGGGATGTAGGCGGTGCAATATTTGTGGTGCGCGATCTATGTGGGCGGCGATGAGGCGGCGACGGGGCGGCAACGTAGCCGCCAGGCCGGCAGACAGGCCGAGCTCACCGGAGCAGGAGCAGGAGCCCCTAAGTGCAAGCACTGTTCGGGGGATCAGCTTTGTGTTCGTTTTTCGTTGTTTTCGTTTTTTTGTTTCGTGGTTGTTTTTCGTTTTGTGTTCGTTGTTTTTCGTGTTGTGTTCGTTTTGTTGTTCGTTTTGCGTTCGTTTTGTGGTTTTCGTTTTGCGTTCGTTTTGTTGTGCGTTTGCGTTCGTTTAGGTTCCAGCCAGGGCTGGGCCTAAACGTTGTTCTTCGTTTTGTTGATCGTTTCGTTGTTCGTTCACCTCCCTCTCAACACGAAGCCCAAAACACAGCCGAAGTCCAGCAAAACAGCGTTTAGGTCCAGCCCTGGCAAACACTGTTTGGGTGATCAACTTTCGGAGGTCCGCGTGGATGTCTCGAATCGGCGCTGGTATCGGAAGCGCCGCCAGGGGGGCACGACGCAGACCCAACATACCCGCGCGGAGCTCCGAAGATTTATCAGAATACAGCTTTTGTCTCTCGATGCCTCGGTGGAAGCCCAGTTGAGATAAACGGCGCTCCCGCCCAGAGCAAGCCCGCTCAAAATCGTGCCCCCGACCCCTCCTGGGGTCCATGCTGACCCGTTTCGGTGAGGATCCAGCCGTGGCGAGGAGAAGCATCCGGGCGGCCCGAACAAGGCAGACCCGCCAAGGAGGGCCGCCGTTATCTCGGCTTCCCCTCCTCCGAGAACCATGCTGCCAAAGGCAGCTACGTTCGCGCTGCGCGCTGGGCGCAGCGCGAATCACTTCGCGCCCTCGCGCCCCCCCCATGGGAGACGGGGAGGACGCAGAGGATGAGGACGAGGAGCCGCGAGTCGCGGGCCGCGAGTACCTTCGCGCCCCCGTGGCGGCCCTCGACTGCGCCACCGCCAGGGCGTCCTCGTCGTACCACGTGCAGGGGTCCCCGTGGGTATCCCGCACCGCCACCGCGGCGCCCGGGCACGCGCTCGCGTGGCCCGTCCGGCAGCCCAGCGCGCACGTGCTGGTGGTCACGGTGGTCGAGGTCCCGGTGGTCGTGGTCCCCGTGGTGGCTGTGGCTGACGCTGTCGAGGTGCTCGTGACCTCAGCAAAAGATACCGATGCCTGTACCCTTGCGCCGCTTTTGCCTTTCTGGGCCTCCTGGGAGGTCCTCGTCGCCACCGCCGGACTCGCTTCGAATCTGGTCAGAACGCACCCCGGGCGAGGTCCGGGAAGTAGAGGTAACGGTATATCTTGGTTTCCCCATGACCGTCGTGCAGCCAGTGCTGGGGCAGCCGCCGCCGCAGATGCAGCAATAGGCGTCGCCTCTGCCTGTTCCGCTGTCCCTGTCGCCGTGGAGAGAGCACCACTGAAGCCCCGCCGCCTCGAACGCCTCGTACTCGGCACAGCCGTACAGACCGCCCGGGGTGTCGACCCACTTCGGGGCGTCGGAGTCGATCGTCCCGTCGGACAGCCTGTCCACACACGAGACCTCTGCAACTCGGGGGCTCCCGCAAAGGTGCGGACAGTCGGAGAGAGGGGGAGAGAGTATCACGCACGCGGCTCTCCGACGATCTGTTTTCACGAGGTGGGCGCTCTTCCTAGACTTTTCGGCCTCTGGGGCCCGTCATTTTGCCCCAGGGTTCTAAAACATGAGTGCTGGACGGAGATTATGTTGCTCCCGTCGTACGCGAGGACCAACTCCCTGACACGATTTCGAGCACCCAGAAGAGCATCGAAACAATGTCGAACGAGTATCGCTTCCCAGTGCCCGACACGCGAAAACCCTCCACCTTCGGTACAGTCCTGGTGCTCGAACTTCTTTCAGGCGGTCAAGGCTAAAGCAGGCTGGAACATCATCAGACGCAGCACCAATGTGGCCAAACGATGAAAAACAAGTCCGGCCAAGACGACCACACAGATGCTTATTTTTCGTCGGGGTCGCTGGCCTGGCGGCCCGGCGGCCTCGACAGCCCGGCAACTTATCTGTTTTGATCGTCTGTTCCCGGGTGGGGCGCCGCGACCCCCCGTAGGCCTTTCTTTACAGTGGAGGCCAGTCCACAAGGGACCTTTCACAAGGAGCCCAACCCTGAAACCCCAGGACGCCCATCGATTTCTGGCGTGGGAGCGCCACGCCCTCCGCAGCAGAACCCTCGACGCCCGAAAAAGCCAGGGCACCCTGGAGGCAAGCAGGATGCCTCTTGGCATGGGCCTCCACTGTACCGTTCGGTCGCACTGCCCCTGGGGGATGGGGTCGGGACCTCTGGGGCCGCGCACTGAAAAGGTCACCTCGCAGGATGCCTGGGCGTCTCCCTTCGGCACGAACGACATGGGTACGGACAGAATGGGTACAATGCCCAACAGCGGTTCCGGTTCATTTTGAACAAGACTCGCTGCCCACGCCGCCGCGGCCTGTGTCCATTTGAGACAGACGGCCGCCTGCCCAACAGCGGCCTGTTGGTTTGGGACAACATTTGCTGTTGGGCATTGTATCCATTTTTTCGGTACCCATTTCGGTTGGCTTGGCAGGCTTGGACACGACGGCAGGCTTGGACACGACAGCATGTATTCGGTACGCATTTGAGCAAACCTGAGGAACTGGCAGCATGCATTCGGCACGCCGGCATTTGAGCAAACCTGAGGAACCTGAGCAAACCTGAGGAACTGGGGGCACCACAAAAAAAAAACAATCGGTACCCATTTCGGGCGTCCAAAGCCCTGGGCTCGCTTCGGGGCCCCACGACGCCGCAGCCCGGCCGTGCACCGCCGCCGCCCCTGGGCCGCCACGGGGCGCGCAGCTGCTGCCGCTGCAGCCCCGGCTGCAAAAGGGGGGGGCGGGCTCCGTGGGCTCCTCTCCGCGGAGGATGGCGAGGGAGGCGCTGGAGAGGAAGCCGGGCCCTCGGCCTCAGTTGGCGAGTTCTGCGCGGGTCGGGGCTGGCAAGCCTCTCCTCGAGCCCAGGGTCCCCGACCCGCCAAAGGGGCTCCGCGAGTGGTGCGCACCAGACGGGGCGTGGAGAAGGACGCGAGGCCCTCAATTGGCGAATGCTGGGTGGGCAGCTGGCAGGTTCCGCCTCTCTCGGGGACGGGCTCACCCAGGTCAGCGTTACCCCAGTCAGACATTTGGACGCCCGAAGTGGGTACAGACAGAATCGGTACGATGCCCAACACGACGTGTTGTCCAACACAGAAAGCGGCCGCTGTTTGGCAGGCGGCTTTAAATTGCCAACTTGCGCGGCGACACCGACAGAGAGTCATGTTCATAATGACTTGGCGCGACCCCGATCAGGATTTAAGTCAAGGGACACCGAGCCCCTCCCCAACGAAAAGTGCTCCTTCTTCAGCGCCCCGACCGTAGAGGCGGACCTTCGTATTGCGTGGGCGCATTGATTGGCATATTGTGTTGGCATATTGCTTAATATCGTTTTGCATGGCGTGGCGAGGCAGCAAGAGCCAAGACCAAAGAACCCGGGGACTAAGAGCAAGGAGCCAATACCGATGGACCAAGGGATGTAGAAACTAAGACCCAGGAACCAAGAAGCTAAGGAACCAGGACCAAGGGAATCACGGAAATAGGAAATTAGAGTAGGGAACCAAGCAACCTGGACCAACGAACCAAGAAACCAAGACCCAATAACAAAAACCAGGGACCAGGGAGAAGGCAGCAAGGAACCAGGACAAACAGAAACAGGGAAACTTTACCACTGAACTCAAAAGAAACCGCCTGGCGCAAGCCTGCCACCCACGGGTTTTCAAACGCGCACACACGTACTCTGCGTTTGTTAAAAAGCGTGGGGGGGGGGCGGGGGGTAGCCCCCCAACGGGGGTTAACCTCGCCTCGTGGTCGCGCCACGACAGGGGTCGGAGCGCCTTCGGCGCGCGGTGGCTGCCCGCGACGGGGGTGTCGGCGGGAATGACGCCCCCCCCCCGACGCTTATCAAGAAACTTAGAGCAAGAACCACTTAAGCAAAACCCGATTTGAGAATCGGCAGGGATTGAAGGTCGCTGGGGGGGCAGCGTTGTTCCCAGGGCCAGATCCCCGTGCGCTCGGCGGGCGCGCTTGATCGGCCAACAGCAATCCTTACAGCCGCCCTTCGCGAGAAACTCTGATTGCCGGTTTTCTCTTGCCGACGATTGGTCTGCTCATGCTTGCCCTTGCCCTACAAAAGCATTGCCCTCTCCTCCGTCGCCCCAGAAACACAGATCGCGTTCGCTGCCCCTCAGCGAGCTTCAAGGCAGGGACTGCTGTCGGTCTTCGTCGATATTCTTTCCGTACCGATCTCGATTGCAACGGAGCCAAGGCCATGCAACGTGTAGCGAACCTGGGCCGGGCGCGAAGGAGCCCCAACCCCCGGGACAGCAGAGGAGGAGGAGGAGGAGGAGGAGGAGGAGGAGGATGAGGAGGAGGAGGAGGAGGAGGAGGAGGAGGAGGAGGAGGAGGAGGAGGAGGAGGAGGAAGGAGGAGAGGAGGCGGAGGAGGAGGAGGGGGAGGAAGAGGAGAAGGAGGAGGAGGAGGAGGAGAAGGAGGAGGAAGAGGAGGAGGAGGAGGAGGACAAATCGAGACAACGGCGGCTCTCCCGCCTCCGGCCGTAGCGACGAGGAGCCTCCAGACAGGCCCAGGAGGAGTGACGAGAGACGTCCGGGCAGGCGGCCGCTTCCTCCGCTGTCGGCTGCACGCGCGAGCAGCCCGAGGCCAGAGGGACCGCCGGTGCGCGGCCGGAGTGACCGTTGGTGCGGGGCCGCCTGGGAAAACTCAAGCTGCTCCACCAGTGGGCAGCAGGGCCACTCTTGCGACTGTGGGCGAAGGGCCACTCTTGCTTGCGTGTATTTCGTCGACTGCCTCCCCGGGTTCTTGAGGTCGTGATCTTTCACAGCCTTGCCCATCAGGCCTGGGCCCTGCCCCCGGGATCAAATCAAATCAAATCAAATCAAAACAAATCAAATCAAATTTAATCTTCGTGCAGGCATGCCTATAACCTCTGGCGTGCACAGACGCCGGCGCCGCCGTTACCACAGATTTGGGGTTTTTGCTTTTGCGCCGAGGCCGCGTGCAGATAATCGCGCTTCTGTGCTTTCGCCCCGTCGGCCGGCACCGCCGTTACGGCAAAATTTCGCTTTAGGCTGTCACCCTATCGTCTCATCGTCTCCGCTGCCATTTCACTCAAGCTGCTCCACCAGTGGGCAGCAGCAGAGAGGCCGCTCACAGGCCCCCAGGGCGGCGCCTGCAGCCTAACGCCTAACGTACGATCCGAAACAGTCGATCAAAACATAATCAAGCACTGATTTTGGGAAAAGGCTGCAAGCGCTCGTGGTAGTAGTTCTGCCACGCTCTCTATTGCACTGCGGCGACCGCCGAGCTTGGAAAAAGTAGCAGAGTGGGACACGGGAGTGACCGTTGGTGCGGGGCCGCCTGGGAAAACCTCCGGGTGCTGTCAGCTCTGGCGCAGCCCAGGGTCGCAGCGCGCCGTTGCTTCGCGCAGCCCCGACGCGCGTGGCAGGAAGGCGCGCCGAGGGGGTGCTCGGCCCCACCCCGGCCTCCAGGGCCAGCCGGAGGGGATCGGCTGACCCCCTGTCAGCGCCGACCCCCAGCACCGCCGTTCCCGAATCGGCTGCGCGCAGGGGCGACCCTGTGCACTGGCCATCGCTCGGACGTCCATTTCCTGTGTTTTTTTCGGTTTCGTGTGTGGTCTTCCGCCACATGATCAAGGATGCTCCTCGATGGTCCTCGCCGAAGGAAAAATGCACACGTCCGAGCGATGCCAGGGTGCAAGCGTGACCTTCGGTGCGCGGCTTCGAGGCCGGGGGGGAGGGGGGACGGCCAGACCCAAGCGTGCAAGCCGCTGCTATCGCACCGCGTTCGGCGATCAGGGGCTCCAACAGTGGGCCCGTACTCCAAGCCACTGTGGGCGAAGGGCCACCCTTGCTTGCGTGTATTTCGTCGACTGCCTCCCCGGGTTCTTGAGGTCGTGATCTTTCACAGCCTTGCCCATCAAGCCTGGGCCCCTGCCCCCGGGATCGGCTCTGCATCCGATTAAGTTCTTGGAGGGTCCAGGGGCTCGGAGAGGGAGCCCCAGAGCCGAAGATCGTCAGAAATCTGCTCCTTCTCCTGCTCCTCATCCCCCTCCCCCTCCCCCTCCCCCTCCTCCTCCTCGTCTTCCTCTTCCTTCTCCTCCTCCTCCTCCTCGTCCTCCTCCTCCTCCTCCTCTTCCTCCTCGTGAGTCCTTCGCAGCGAGAGGGGAGGCATGGGTCCACCGCCCCAACTGGTCTTCGGGTCATAGCTCGGGCCTCTTCCTCCTCCTCCTCCTCTTCCTCCTCTTCTTCTTCCTCCTCCTCCTCCTCCTCGTCATTTGCTTCGTAACCTCTCCTTGGTCCTCAGGCTACCACTCGGGCCCGTGGCGGCCCTTCCGAGCGATCAGGGCGTCCTCGGAGCGCCCTCGGCCGGGCGCAGCTGCTGGAAAAAGCATCCCGAGGCTTGGAGACCCGCCGGGAGCCAACGAGAACGTCCGAAAGCAACGAACCTCACTTTTTTTCAGGTTCGCTGCTTCTCTTAGCTGGTGCTAGCTTTCGCCGCAATCAGCGGCTCATCAGGCTTGAGCCTAGATTGGCTCTGGATTCGCACTCTACCTGCAAGGAGGAGAGACTGGTCTACTCTGTAAGAACGGTTTTTTGAAGGCAGATCTGCCTTCAAAAAACCGTTCTTACAACGAACCTCGAACTTTTTTGATCTGCGGCGAACTGGATCCAGCAGGACGTGAGGGTCCTCCCTCGCCCAGGATCCCGCTCCGCCAGCCATCCGCGGCAGGTGCGCGCCCCGTGGAGGGAATCATGGCAAGAGGCACGGCCTCACCTGGCCGCGGCCCGCAGACCTGCGGGCATTAGAGGCCTCCTAGATGGAGTCTGGGTAGAAGAGGTCGGAGGATCGCGCCGCATCGCCGATGCAGCGACGATGCGTCAGTGACGTCGGGCGGTGCATCGGCGACACTGGCGTGCGGAAAATGGGGCTCCACATCGAGCCGCATCGCAGATGCATCGGCGATGCGGCGCGATCCTCTGGCCCCATCTACAGTCAAGACGCTGACGTGAGGACCGCTTCGGGCTCAGGAGGGGCTCGGGTTTTCGGGCCGTGCCTTCGATTTTATGCATGGAACCTGTTTGCGTCCTAGGCCCGCCGTTGCCAGAAAAAACCCTTCGTTCCCCATCCCCGAGATCCGACGTCCCGAACAAAAACAGCAGCATCGCGAGACATCACGACCGGAGCCCGCGACCCCATCTGCCTGCGCTACTTTTCAAGATGGATCGATCTGTGAGGGTCCTGGGGCTCGAAACCATTCGAAAACGCCGAGCTCGAAAAGAATGCGACGCCAGGACCTCAGGGGACTGTGCTCGGCCCCGCCTGGGAGGCCCCAAATTTAATCCCCTGGCAGAAGCCCGTCGGCCTGCGGGGGCACTGGGCAACCCAGCGTCCACGCACCCATCGGGCGTGCGCAGTGCCGTCCCTCTCCTCCTGCGCTCCCCCGGACATGCTCGCGCCGCGAGCAAAGAGCACGACGAAAGGTTTTGAGACGACGACGACGACGAAAAATCACGACGACGAAACGTTTTCAGACGTTCTCGGCCTCCGGGGGCCCTCACCGGGGGGCCGTCAAGGAAAACGAAAACGACCCGGGAGGGAAGCCCCCAGATCGGGCAGAGCGTCGGAACTTCTGTGGGCCCCGTGTGTCGGGGGCGGCAAAGAGGGGGGTTTCCAAGAGGGGGGGGGGGGTGCAAATCATGGCCGGCGGCATGTGCGCGGCCCAGGTTGGGAGCCAGGGACGTAATGAAATAAGAAGAGGCGCCACGAAATCTGGGGAGATATCATGGCCCGCGCCATGATATCCACCCCCCCCTAGTCATCACCCTCCTCTTTTCCGCTCCCGAGTGTGGAAACCATCTGGACATCGGCTGTCTGGGTCTCCCTCGCGACGACGGCGGCGGCGACGACGACGACGACGATCCCCGCGGAGCCTCCGCGGCCTCGGCCCCCAGGGACTGCAGCTCCTCGGGGGGCGCCAGGCGGACCGCGGACCGCCTCCACCGACCCCCCTGGCCAAGCCTCTCGCTTCGGCGTCCTTCTTCGTCGTTCGCGTCGTCGCCGTCCTCCCTCCGCCCTCGTCGTTGTCGTCGTTGTCGTCGTTGTCGCCGTCGTCGTCCTCCCTCCTCCCTCGTCGTCGTCTTCGTTGGCGACGTCGTCGTCGTCTTCGTCGTCGTCGGGCCCCCGAAAGCTCTCCACACGGGAGCGGGCGAGAGCACCCGCCCCCCCCCCGCCGGGCCCCCCGTCCCAGTGGCGGGGGCGGCGGAGGTGGAGATGTGAAGGGGCCCCAGGGCACACAAATAAATACACACACACACAAATAAAAAGAGATTTCCTATATTTTCCCATATTTTCGGGGTTTCTGTCTTCCCCCCCACTTCCCATGTTTTCCCATCTTTTCCTGGGGATCGACGATTAATTGTGTCTGTGTGTTCTTTCCTCTCCTGAAGATGGGGCAGTGCGGCAGGGTCTCGTGTCGTGCCGACTTCGGCGCTGGTTTCTGACACCGCGGGGATCGTTCCGCCTTGATCGGCCGTTTGCGAAACGTCCAAATCGTTCCACATCGATCGGTTCTGGGTCGCCCGCGGCGTTCAAAATTCAACGCCGGCGTCGGGGTCGCCGCCGGTCGACACGACGCGAACCTACCGTGTATACTTCTCCGTGCTCTTTTTCTGCGAGGCAGGAGCCGCAGCTCTTTGGCCTGGCCCCAAGGGGGGAGGGGGGGGCAGGTGGGGGTGGAGGGGCGTTTCCTCTTCCCAGAGATCCGATGCACTGCTTTTTCAATGCGCGCTCCCCGGAAGTCCCAACCCTTCCCCCTGGGCCGGCTTTTCACCCCGAATCAATTTCTGACGCCCCTGGGGCCCAGCGAGGGCCCCCCGAGGCCGAAATCGGCGCGAAACTCAGAACCGAGTGTTTCAAAACGTTGGAGGCCTGGGCGCCGACGGGTTTTCGGGTCATAGCTCGGGTCTCCAGCGGCCCTCCCCGGACGGTCTGGGCACCCCTGGAACGCCCTCGGCGAGGCGCCGCTGCTGCAGGGCACCCCGAGGGCGGGAAGGCCGCCGAGCACCGACGAAAACACGCCCGAGGCCCTCAAGCCTCGAGGCCGTGCTTCTCTGAAGGGGCCCTGGGACACACAAATAAATACATAACAGATGCAAATAACAGGATTCCCTATTTTTTTTTGCATATTTTCTGGGTTTTCGTCTCCCCCCCCGCTTCCCATATTTGCCCATATTATCTGGGGGATCGACGATTAATTGTGTCTGTGTCTGTCTGTGTGTGTGTGTGTGTGTTTTCCCAGCCTGATTTTCTCCCCGATCTCCATGGGGCCCGTGCACGCCACGCCCAGCATCGTCCACGCCCACGACGAGGGCTGGCGCCCCATGGGCCCGCCGCCGCCCGCGCGCGCGCCCGCGGGGGCGGCGGCGGCGCCTCTGCGGCTGGAGAGACCAGGCGGCGCGGCCCGCGCCTCGTTCGGGCCGGCCTCCCGCCAGCGGCTGGCATCGCAACGACGCTCCTCCTCCTCCTCCTCTCCCTCCCTCCCCTCCCTCCCTCCTCCCTCCTCCTCCTCCTCCTCCTCCTCCTCCTCTCCTCCCTCCTGCTCCTCCTCCTCCTCCTCTGCTCCTCCTCCTCCTCCTCCTCCTCTTCCTCCTCCTCCTCCTCCTCCTCCTCCTCCTCCTCCTCGTACTCCTCCTCCTCCTCCTCCTCCTCCTCGTCCTTTTCCTCCTTCTCCTCTTCGCCTCCTCGCTCCGCGTGGGTATCGCGCGTGCCGGCCGCCTTGCAAAGGGCACCCCCGAAAAGCGGGGGACCCACCGAGCGCCGGCAGCGCAGCGTTTTTATCACACTTGTTCGGAGCATCGTTGCCGTGCCAGCACAGCGCATGACTGCGATCCATCCCCGCACGATCTGCTGCAAGAGTGCACGTGTACATGCATGCATGTGTTGCGCCTCCGCAGCCGCCGATGCTCGAACTTTAGAAGCCGCTCTTTGACACGAGCTAGAGCCAGGCATTGAGCAGTTGCGCATCCACAGCTTGAGAGTTCTTTGGTTTCATCGGACCGCCCGACGTCAAGGAGCAGACACGTTGCATATACTGTATGGCGGGCTCCTGAAACCCTGACCCCCAAACCCTGCCGTCTCTCGGGATGCTGATTGTGACTTCCGCCGGCTTCCGCCAGCTTCCGCCGGTTTCCGCCGAGGAAGAGATGGCATTTTTTTGGATCCTGCAAGGCGATCCAACGCCTCAGATGAACATACACTTTCGGCGGTCCGCGCTCCTTTGTTGGATCCGCACTGGACCCTCTTCCTGGCGGGCCGAGCGCGCCAGGGGCGGCACCTTAGGCGCCGCCGGGGGGCTCCAACGCCGATCCAAGAAATCCGCGTGGACCTCGGAAAGTTTGTGCTTATGTATTGTTGGTTCCTATACGTGTGTGTGTGTGTGTGTGTGTGTGTGTGTATGTGTGGCCCGTTTTGGGGGCCCTTTCTCCCCCCATGGCGCATTCGGGCGGGAGGCGTCCCGGTCTGCAGGGCATCCCATCAGTTAGCGCGCCTGGTGACAGGAAAGCTCAGCACTTGAAGGCCTCGGAGCAAACGATGGAAAGAGCTGGCTTGGTCCATTCAGAGCGGGTTGCCGGATAAAGGTTCGTGGCCTCTGACTGGACGTCCGCAAGGACCCCCGCATGAGCAAGAAGCAGCGGCAGCAGCATGCGCGGATGCAGGCACGGACGCACGCTGAGTCCGCGCCAGGGATCTAGAGGTCACACTTATGCGTTCTATCCTACGAGGCCTACGGCTTTTGCAGCAGGCCCTACGCCAAACACAGGTGGGCGGCCAGGTCACAGCGAACGATGCAAGCGAGGCCAGATTCGCAGCGTGGCTGCGAGGTTGCGCGAGAAGGCAAAGGTCGCGCGCAAGCTGTGCCTGCCGGCGCTGGGGGCGTCACTGCTCCTCGAAGACGGGCGCCCACAGGAAGCTCAGAGGCGCCTGGAGAAGCTCCTCTGCTTCCTGGGTCAGCGAAGCCGCCGAGGGGTCGGCACTGCCCGCGCGAACCGCCTGGAGAAGCTGGTCCAATGCGGCCTGGCCGCCGCCGGCGCCGGCGTTGCCGAGCGCCTTCACGTACGCCCGCGCGGCCAGCGCACCCGCCGAGGCGTGCAGGGACGTGGCAGCCGCCTGGTCGCCAGAGGCGGCACGCGCGCGCAGCTGCACCGCGCGCTCCCAGAGCTGGCCGCCCTCCGGCAAGCCGCGCACTGCCTCCGCGACCGCCACGGCCCCGCTGGCCGCGCCCGGCCAGCACTTCCTCGGCGCCGACGGCCGCGGGCTCCCGAGGCCGAGGCCGCGCAGTGCGCCGCGCGGCATGCCCAGGAGCTCTTCGACGTGCTGCAGCGCTGCTCGGTCGCCCTCGTCCTCGTCGCGCGGGTCGGCGCCCGCGGTGGCTCCGCCGAGGCCGAGCCGCGAGGCGGCCTCGCGGCACCGCGACGCCAGGAGCGCGCCCGCCGCCGCCTGCGCCGCCACGTCGCAGGCGTGCTGGGCGCGCAGCTTGCCCAGGCTCTCCCTGAAACCCTCCGCCGCGCAGGCCGCCGCGAGGCAGCCCCGCGGATTCAGCGCAGCCCCTGCGCTCGGTGGTTCCCCGCGAGCCGCGGCTGGCGGTTCTCTGGCCGCCGCGGTGGGCGGCCTCTCCGGCGAGACCCCGCTGCTCTCGTGCCCGCGCGGCGGCGGTGCGCCGTCGGCGGGCTGGCGGGCCTGGGCTGCAGCCGGCAGCTCCTCGGCCGGCAGCTCCTCGGCCTCGGAGGTGGCCGCCGAGCGCCCTGGCGGCCCCCCCGGAGCTCCAGCGCGCCTTGGGCAGGCTGCCTCGCCGGCTCTGCGCTCGGGCGGCGACGTGCCGCCGCTGGGCGCGCACGCGCTGGACGCAGGTGGGCGCCCGTCCCCGTGGGCGGCCGCCGCCACGGCCGGCGCACCCGTGGCCGGCGGCTCTGGCGAGGAGGCCCGGCTGGCCGCGCGCTCGCGCGGCGGCCGCGCGCCGCCGGGCGGCGGGCGCTCTGGCGGCCCGCCCACCGCCGCTGCGGCTGCCGGCTCCGCTGCGCAGGCCTCGCCGGCCGCGGGCCAACAGGGCGCAGCGCCGGCGGGCGGCTGCGGCTCTGGCCGCGGGCTCGGCGCCGCCGCGGCCGCCGCCGGCTCGGCCGGGGAGGCCGCCTCGCCGGCCGCGCGCCCAGGCGGCGGGGCGCCGTCGAGGAGGGTGTGCCCCCCCGTCCTCCAGGAGAGGCCGGTGCGCTCCAGCAGCTCGCGCTCCTCCCCCTCGTGGGCCATCCTCTGCGTGGCCTCCCTGCGCCTCCGCGCCGCAGCCTCCTTCGAGGAGCACGCTTTTTGTTGCTGCTTGCCCCCTGGCCATCGACCGCCAAGTATGTATGCCCAGCTGTGTGGTCGATCGCGTCAGCGCCGATTCGTGCGTACAGAGAGTGGCCCCATGTGAGGAAGCACAGCGCTGGTCTACTGTTTTCAACGCGTGGGTAGACAAGGACAGTGCGAGGAGTGGACAGCAGCATCAAAGGCAGGGAGAGGGAAGCGGGCGGCAGGGAGGAGAGGGGGTAAGAGCAGAGAGCAGCGCGGAGAGAGGCAGGGGCACGCGAAGAGCGCCTTGGGGCGGCGCCGGAGGCGCCCGATCCAAGAAATCCGCGCGGCCCTCCGACTTCTTTTATGCCATTTCGGCGGTGGACAAACCTCCCTTTGGTAAACCTCCCCTCAGTGAAAACGGCCTGGGACCGCAACCGACGGACCTGGACCCGCAACAACGGCGGCCGCGAGGCCCTCCTGCGAACCGAACATGGCCAATTCCTTCATCGACGTGCCAAGGCAGGAGGTCTGTCCACCCCCGACCATTTGCCTGTTCCTCGACTCCTGCCGGCGCCGCTCGGCGTGCTCCTCCGCGCGCGCCCGGGCGGCCTCTTCTTCCTGTCTCCTCCTGGCCTTCTCCTCCGCCTCCGCCCTGGCCCGCGCTTGCGCCGCGCGCAGGGCCTCCTCCCTGTCCTCTGGGGAGTCAGAAAAGTACTGAGACCGATCTGGTACTGTTGGCCTCTTAGCTGCCCCGATGCCCAACACGCAAACACGTAGCGTGCTGGCCTTGAGCTCAACACGTAGACTGGAAACGCAGGTCTGGCGCGATACGTTCGCCCAAACGTGGACCAACACGTGCCGAGCCAACCCGCAGCGTCGTACGTGTGCGGTACGTGTTGCGTTTCAAAACGGGCGTATCGGGGCAGCCAGGACTGGACACGGAATCCAGGGCAGCCCAGTGGAACACCAGCCGAGGCCATGGCCATCACCGCCGACCTTGCCAGATGTGAGCAGGGGACCCTCCGGGGCCCGGAGCCTCCTGGGGCACACCCCTTCACGAACGCCCCCACCGCACGTACGGCAGGTTCGTGTCGTGCCGACCCCAGCGTTGGTTTTTGACACCGCAGGGATCGTTCAACCTTGAACGATCGGCCGCTGCCGCAACGTCCGATCGTTCAACATCGATCGATTCTGGGTCGCTGGCGGCGTTCAACCTTGAACGTCCGCGCTGGGGTCGCCGCTGGTCGACACGACGCAAACCTACCGTATTCTCCCCGGACCTCTCCTGGCGTGCGCTCCGATCGGATGCCCCCAGACGGTGTGGTGACCACACCGCGTGGTGAGTCGGTGGGGATTCGGGGCCACCGCACGGCTTTGGGACTCGAGAGGCCCTCTCCGAGCATGTCTCGGGCGAGGGGGGAGAGGGCAACAATACCAGGCCCGCCTCGCTCCTCCCCCGTGTGTACCCCCTACACGAATAGGAGGAGGAGGAGGAGGAGGAGGAGGAGGAGGAGGAGGAGGAGGAGGAGGAGGAGGAGGAGGAGGAGGAGGAGGAGGAGGAGGAGGAGGAGGAGGAGGGAGGAGGAGGAGGAGGAGGAGGAGGAGGGGGAGGAGGAGGAGGAGGAGGGGGAGGAGGAGGACTCTCCGGCCGTGGCGACGGAGAGCCTTCCGGGGCGAGCGGAGGCCGCAGCGGCACCATCTTTCCCCCCCCCCCCCGACGTCCTGCCGCTCCTGCCGCAGCCTCGCCTGCAGGACGGCCTCCTCCGAGATCCGCCATTCTTGGTGGTCTCCAAACCAGGTGGTGAGACACCCGGTGGTGACCCCGATTCCCCCCCAAAAATAATTCTGGGTCACCACCGGGTTTGGGGACACGCGGTCGCCACGAGGTTTCGCGTTTCCTGGACCAGCCAGCGCTCGAAAACAACCCAAATCGCCCAATACTCACCACCGGGTGTTCTCACCACCACGTTTGGGGACCACCAACATTCGCGAAAGCACTGCGGCACCGGAACCAGAAACGAAGCCAGAGCCCTGGACGCCGTCACTCTGCGACACTCGCCGAGCCGCCCCCCGACGTCATGTGTTCTCCGGACTTGGGCCTCCAGCGGGCTTGACTCGTTCCCCAGGACCAGTTTTTCACGCCGAGTCGTTCGCTGACAGTCCTGGGGCCTGGCGAGGGCCCCCAGAGGCTCAAAATTGCCGACAACGTCCCGTCGCGTTTTTTTCTGGACCCGAGGGTGTCTGGCATCTGCGAGGGCCCCAGGGCCCGTAGGCGGGGCAAGAACCCGCCCGTTGTGGCAGAACCGCCTCGCCCGAATCTCGGGGTCCTCGCCGCGCTCTGTTTTAGTTGAAAGTGACAGGCTGCCACGGGCCTGGACACCCTGGGCTGAAAGCCGAGAAAAGCAGTGGAAGCTGAGGAAGAAACCGGCTAAGAACCGCCTCAGGCCAGTCCCGGCCGGAGTCACAAACAATTGGACGATCCCCCCAAAACACCAAATCAACCTGACCAACTGGGTTCCGAGTCTTGGGTCAGTGGTTCAAAGATGGGGTCCTGAGTGATGGGGTCTTTAGGATAGGCATGGACCCAGCGGTGGATTTACATTGTTTGAGGCACGTCGCCCTTAGGACCCCATCCCTCAGGACCCCATCTTTGAACCACCGGTGCAGGGGAGTCTAGAATCGAATCGATCAGTCGGATCGGCGATCGAAACAAGTCGGATCGGCGGAAATCGGCAGCCGAATCGGGAAAAGACGAATCGGCGGAAATCGGCATGCACATATGCATCCAATAAAAAATCAGACCCCAAATCGGAAGCCGGAATCGAATCGAATCGCAATCCATCGAAGTCGAATCGCATCGAGTCGGAGGAATCGAAACGAGCCCTGACGATGGGCCCAGACGCCTGGCGTCATGTTTTTTTTCGTAGCGTCGACCCTCAGAGGTCTCGGCCCATTTCTCATTCTGGGTTGTTTTTGACGGCTCCGAGGGCCAGCAAGTGCCTCCATAGGCCGAACATCGGGAAAAACCTGCCGCCATTTTGTTTTTTCAGTTCCCCGAGGGGGTCTGGGGGAGGGTCCTCGCGCTCCAGCCGCAACCTCTCCGCCTCCGCCTCGCGCGCGGCCCGCTCGGCGGCCCCCCGCTCCGCCTCCTCCAGCAGGCGCCGCTCCTCGACCAGCCGGCGCCTCGGCAACGCCGGTCACAGCACGGCGTCGGGGTATCTGCTCGGGTCGGACTGCGTGCTTCGGGCGCGGCCTCCTCCTCCTCCTCCTCCTCCTCCACCTCCTCCTCCTCCTCCTCCTCCTCCTCTCTCCTCCTCCTCCTCCTTCCTCCTCCTCCTCCTCCTCCTCCTCCTCCTCCTCCTCCTCCTCCTCCTCCTCCTCCTCCTCCTCCTCCTCCTCCTCCTGCAAAACCCCGAGGAGGGTTCTGCACGGGAGCTTGGCGACAATGATAACGATAGGTCACCTTTATACTCCCGAACGGCAAAGCAGGTCTATGTAGCTTCGACCGTTAAACACTTGAGCCAAAGGCAGCAGGGTTACTATTCCTCCCCTGTCACACGCATGCTTGCATGTTAACACCCCCCTCGGACGCCAGTCCGCATTGGCTGACGGGGAGGTGCCTGTGAACTCAAAGACAGGTTAAATCAAGCAACAGGCTGCATGAACATCGTTACATCACCGAATTCGAAATATCTCGTAACAACGTTCACGAGCACCGCGTCTCTCAGACATGCAACGTGAGCTCAAGTAAACATTCAATCAGTTACGAGTTTAAACGTAGCATCCAAAGTTCACACGGCAGGCTAGCATTTATATGGTTTTGATTGCTTTCGCTTTTTATGCGCCAATACCTGCGGTAACTATAAAAGATGCACATGCAAATATATTCAGCTCAATGGTCTACTGCAACGCTATTGTTAAGCCTGGTTGAGAGGGGAGATGAGAGCGAGCGTAAAAGAAAGGCATGCCGGTCACCTGTCACCGTTTACGAGCGGCGCGGGCGCCTCACTGACGGAGCACGCGCGCCCCTGGACTTCGGTAAACCACGGTGCCCCACGCTGGCCGCCGTATAGGACGACACCCTGTTAAGGGCCTGCGTCGGGCTGTAATAGTCGGTGTCCAGGTACGCGTTAATGCGCTCCTCGTCGTCCAGCCAGCACCCCTCGTCAAAGCTCTTGGTGGACCCGTCAACAATGTTGTGGTAAGTGCCGATGGCCCTCCAGTAACTGGCGTGGGGAGCCTTCAGCAGAGGTTTACCACCTGGATTGTTGCGGAGGTGCTCCTCGACCGCAACTCCGGTAAACGGGTTCACAGTCCAGGCCGGGTCGGTAAGCCAGTTGGGGAAGTCGTCGCACGGCAACCACCCAAACCAACAGAGCTTCTCGCGGTGGTCACTTTTACGCTCGGTGATGTGATCGGCAGGCCAGTTGTCACGGTAAAGTGCCCTCATGGACCCCTGATCGTTAAGAGCGACGTCTAGGATGGTCTGGTGCCAGTAAACCGGAGGCTTGTTGATGCTGCCCTTTAACTCCTCGGCGCTCCTGACCTCGAGATCCTCGATGAAGTAGTTGCGGTAATACACCTGGAGCCCGTTCATGTAACGGCAATAGAGCTTGGCAAGGTCGTGCGTCGCAAACCTGATCACGGTAACCCCAGTTGAGATGTAACCGTGCGGTCCGTAAGTGTCTTCCACCAGGTGCTTAACGGAGACCACGGTGGGGTTGCCGTGGGGCAGCATCCCGGCCCACGTTAGCAGAAGGCCGTTAAGCTGTTTCTCGTTCATTTCTGGTGCCTTGTTGACGTAGACCTGTGTGTCTGGGCAGCTGTGAACGTCGAACCACACTGGGTGGAGATCGTTAACGTGGATCGGCGGCACGTACTCGTCGTCGAACAGGGATTGTACGTGCCCGACCGCGTCAACCCACTCGTCGTGCTTTTCCAGCTCCTTCTCCGTCAACTGAGATCTCCAGCTGCTTGGGCCCTTCAACACGGAGTAACCAAGGAAGCCGTAAGCGTGCTGCCCGTAAATGTCGACGAACACCTCATCGTAGTCGTTAAGCTCCCGCCCCGTGTTGCCCTGAATAGATCGACCACCTGGAGTCGTTAACCCCTCTTTTGCCACATGTCCGACGAAGTTGCCTTCGAACCTGCGCCAGTTGTCGCGCGTCTTCATCGTTAACGCGACTACCTCCCTGGGGTCGGGCTCCACCTTGTAGTTGACATCGTGGTCCTCGCTCCTGTCGTTCACCATGGGCATGCGGCCGTTGACATGGTACAGTGGGCGGTACATGCCCCTGGCAATGTTCCGCGAGTATGCCGCAAGCTGCTCGTCCGTACGGTTAACAGCTTGAGGCTGCGGTGGAGGAACATACTGGGTTGATAACTTCTTGGGCACCGGAGGCGGGGGATTCATGCCGCTAACACTGCTCGATGCACCTGACTCACCAAGGCCTGGAGGAGGCGGCTTGGGCGCCCTCACGTTCACCACCGGGGCAGGGCCTTTTGACACTTCGTCACGTTGACTGCCCTGTGCACGATCTTCGTCCATCTTCATTCCCAGCTGCAGTAACTCTTCCAATTCCCGTTTGCGCTCATGCATGGCCTTGGGTGCTTTCTTGTAAACAGGTTGAGGTGACGTTGACTGCGGGATCTTATTCGGCGACACGGATCGACCGAACCCTCCGGTCTTGGGCTTGGTGCCGGTAAAGCCCTGAGCCGGGGGTGCACCCGATGCCGCGGCAGCTCGGGCTAGAGGCTGGCTGGCCCCGGCCGCCGCGTTGACTGCAGTGGGAGGTGCCTTGGCGGCCACTGCCGTTGGGGGCTGCTCGGGTAACGGCGGAGGAACCTGCGGGATGTTGGTAACCGGGGAGTTGATCGGGTCATGCAAGAACCTCTGTAATCCTTCCAGCCTCTCTGTTACTGCCACCAACAGGCGTAGTGCCGCATCACGTTTACCCTCGAAGTCCTGCAGGGGCGTTCTCGGTAAGGCGCTTGGCGGTGTTCAGGAGGTAACCAATGTTGTCGTTGATGCGCCTATACTTGGTTGCATTCTCCTCCGTGTTAACTCCCGAGTCGCGATTCTGAATGTTCAGGTCCGTAATCGTCGCCATCAGAGCGTTAATCTCCGCCTGCGCCCTTTGGAGATTCTCGTTGACGTCGTCACTGTCCTGGATCAGCGCCTCGTTCTGCCGCGTTAATTCCTCGATCCTCTTCGCCATGTCATCCGCGGCCCTTTGCACCTCGTCAACGTGTTTGTCGTAGGCTCCGTGGAAGTTGATCGCCATGTTAGTGAGGGTTACGGTAAACGCGTGAGCAACGTGCACCATGTCGTCAACACGGCGGTTGAGGTTCTCACGCGTAACCGGTCCATCCCCAGCCGGGCTCTGGTCGACCATGGAGCCGTTAATGGTGAGGTTGACCTGGGGAGCCGCCATGCCTTCGTTCACGCCCAAGAGTGAGAGGTAATGGGTGGAGAAGGCCTTTAATAGCTGCAGTTTGCTTGATAGAAATGAGCTGCGAACATCAACATTCGGTAGCTGGCGCAAGCTCATGCCTGCCTGTTAATGCACATTGATTCGTGTTTCGTAGATGTGTGCTCATGCTTTCACGACTGACATACTTGGTCAACGCATCTGCTGCATTCTCGTGTGTCCCTACTTTCACAATACGAATCACTCCCTCCTTAACTTTCTGCTGTAACCACAATTGACACACCTCGATATGTCTTACTTTCCCCAAGCCTCGTCTGCTCGCAATGGCAATCGCAGCTGTGGCGTCGCTCTTCACTGTAATCTCAACTTCCAAGTTAAAGTCTCTCAATACTGCCTGAAGTCCTAAACCCACTGATCCTCCTTTCACCAGTCCATAATACTCTGCTTCACCTGACGATAATGCGATGACACTCTGAGTCGTGCTCCAAGATTTTATGAGATGTTTACCCCGCATCACTACTCCTCCACTCGTAGACTTCCTCGTTCGCTTACATCCTGCGTAATCCGTGTCAGTCCAAATAGTTAATTCTTGGGACTGCTCCTGATATTGATACACATAGCTGCTTCTGCTGTGGTACTTCAAATACTTTCCTAACTTGACTAAACCCTTCCAAGAACTCATCGTGGGCTTTGACATGGTCCTAGCGAGTTCCTTTACCGAATACTGTATGTCAGACCTGTCCTGAGCTAAGTAATTTGCTCTGGCCGTCAACGCTTGATATATTTTAGTCATGTTGGGCGAAAGTTCTTCTTCATCTCCCTCTTCAACTGGAATTCGCTCACCTGGCACTTCAGTCCTCACCTTTACTCCTTCTAGCTCAAGCTCTTTCACAATTATCTCTGCATGCCTTTGATCTGCCTCATACCTCAATCCTTCCTTCGTCCATGCCACAATCCTGTTAAGAATTCTGATCGCTTTCATGTCCTCCTTCCCTGGTCCAAGTCGTCCTCTCACTTTCACTTCAAACTCCTCCTTAATTTTATTTTCAAACCAGTCGAGATCATGATCACCTCCTAACAGCGTGAAATCATCTCCATGAACTGTTAACCATAACGCTCGACTCTCATGCTTGAACACACATGGTGACGCAATTCCGCTCTTGAACCCAGCCTCGTTAGCAAAGTCCATGTAACAGTCCTCCCAGTTGCTCGCAGCGTCTCTGGTTCCGTACATTGATTTTAACAGCTTTCCGCACATACCTGGTTCATAGTCTTCGTCTGGTAACCTGATAAATATGTCTTTCTTTGCTGGAGCGTAAAAGTAAGCTCGTTTGATGTCAATGAATGCTAGCTTTAATCCTTTCTCACGCTCACCGTTCGTGAATCCAACTCCCTCGGTAACTGCCATTGAGAAAAGCAGTTTTTGTGCCTCCAGTGGAGGTGTAGCTGCGATATGTTCTTTTCTTTGGAGTTGTATTTAACTTGCTGGGCTACCAGCCTTGATCTGTGGTCTGGGCTTAACTCATCTCCTTTGTTGATGTCTATCCATCTGGTTCCGATGGGTGCCTTCCCCGTGATTTGCCAGCACACTTCCTCTTTCACTTTCTCGTAAACTTTGTGTTTTCTGAATTGTTCCATTTCTTCTTGACGTGCTTTCACAGTCAATTTAGGGTCGAGCTCGTTTCCTGTGACATCATCCCAAGCTTGAGTAATCTCTCCATTTTCTTTGTGGACAACGTTGATCGTGTTCATTGGGAGAGGGTTAACTGTGCCAGTTCTTTCGCACGCCTCACATGTACTAGGCGTCTTGAGCCATCCCTCATGCTCACATGCACAGCACTTCCACCTGTGTGGAGCAATCTCGCCGACAGCTTCATACGTAAAGGTGGTGGAGGTGTTAACTGGTCCCTTCTTAAACATCCTCCTTCTCTCTTTCCCTGTGATCTCGTTCACAGGCCTGTCCTCGATAATCTTCCCGGTGTCTATGTTAGCGGTAATTCTCCTAATGCATGAGCTCCATTGTGGTCCACTTGGTCCCGGCAACATTAATCTTGGTGTTCCATAATCTCTCCTCGTCCACGTTAACTGGTGCTTGTGCTTCCTATCTTCGTTCTCATGTTCACATGCCCAGTTAATCTCGCTTATCTGCGCCTCACTTTGTTCTTCTTCTTCGACTTCCATGTTCGCTACTTCTTCTTCTTTAAATGTACCCCCTTGACGACCGTCGATCTTCATTTGCTTTATAAGTCCTTTCAGTATCGCTCGACACAGTTTATCTGGGTAGACCTCTGATCTGTGCGTCCTACCGCCACCAGGTAACTCCATGTGTCGATGTTGCCCTTTACATTTCCAACTTAACTCATGTCCGATGGCTGAACTGTTCGTCATGAACTTGGTAGGTTTCTTAATGAACATCTCTTCGCCTTTGACCGTCTGCTTTAAGTCGTAACAGCACAAATCTCCATCGTATACTTTGACATCCTTGTTTCTGAGTAGCCGTTGCACCGTTGAAGTGCCCCAGCAGGTTGCTCCTGCAGGGTGTTCAAACAGAAAGTATAACCCATTTCGCCGTTGAATTTCGCAAAGCTCCATCGCAAACGTCAAATGCTTGATCCCGTAATCCAACATCTGTTCCACGCGGTCGGCACCTAATCTTTTGAAGTTGAACGTTTGGAGTCTGCTGAAGGCTGCGCACATGGGGCTCACCACCAGTAGCAGGGCTGCTTTGGATTTGACAATCTTTTTCGCTTTCGCACGCATGGCTGGCACATTAAAGTCCCATGGGTTACCATGTTGGTCTCGCGTCGTTAAGTCCATTGCTAATCCCGGTATCAATCCCATTTTTTCTGCCATTCCAGTAACTCTTACCGGCGAATACGCCTCGGTCACGTGCGCCTGAGTTTCGTGTTGGCATGCCCCATGGAGCCTGGTGGCTCTCCTTACTTCGTTTAATTGACGTACGATGTTCAGTTCACCACTTGTCAACCATTCAACCAGTTCAGAGTCAAATCCCATCATGTTGAGCCCCAATTTGATGTCGTTTACTTCTGACATTTCTTCATCTTGTTCCATGTCGAGTTGCCGATGCTGAGTTGCCTGTTGATCTTCTTCGTCATGATCGTCCTCTGCTTTTCGTTTAATGGGTTTACTCGGGGAATCTTTCAATTCTTCATCTTCTACTTCGAACTCGGTCCATCCGGTCCAGTAACCGTTAATGGGGTTTCCCATGGCCCATGTTTGATCGTCTCCATCTTTACCATACCAAGCATCTTCGTGCTCATGTATCTTGCCGCCGTCAATCATGATCGCGTGGGTATCTCTTTTAGGCTTAAGTTTGTCCCAGTCCACTGGACACCCACCATTGGTGGGGAAGGCTAACTCTTTCCTCGGTCGTCGGTGCTGACATATAACTTTGTTTCCCTTTATTACCCACTCGTCCTTAGGTTCCTCAACTTTGGCGCTCGGCGGAGGTGGTGCATTGATCCTCAGTTTCTTCGCTTGACTTTCTGATTCTTGTTCACGATTTTCTGGTGCACGACTTTTACTTTCAAGCCTTAACTGTGCAGACGCTAGTCTTGCTTGGATGCTCGGGCTCTCTTGTGTCTTTAACCATTCAATAACTCGAGCCCTGCAATCGGCGTTATGCGGCTTGTGCTCTTTGTCTCCTCTCACGAGGCATTTACATCCGTAACACCCTGGCGTCGGTTCCATTTTCAAGTGTTCGTGCTTTTTAACTGCAATCCCTCTTGCAATGAGTGGCTTCGTCTCAGGCGCAGTTAACTCTTGCTCTGGTAGATCCATGGGTACCATGATCCTAGACTGTAATTCCATTCCCGCTGTGCTCGGGTCAGGCTGCCAAGGTAACCCCTTTATTTCGGTAATCTCGGCAATATTCCATCTTTCCGCATCACTTCCTTTTCTTTTAAACTCGTGCGCCTTGATTGCACCATTGGGCGTCCCAATAATTAGCTCTTGACTTTTCTCGTTTATGCCTAGAAACACTCCACTTTCCCATCTCATTTCGAGCTTCTCACGGCCTTTGTGCGCAGGTGTCTTTAAATACATGACACACTCACCAAACTCTGGGATTTGCTTGTTAAATTTTCGCCCCCTGCACCTCTCATGAGCCGTCTTCCCATCCGTGTCTATTGTGAACTTGTTAATCAAAGAGGACGCGTAGCTCACCAGCCAAGGTATTATCTGATGGCTTTCACCAAACTCAGTTTTATAATTGGCGTCTAAGGCGCTCTTTAACGTTCTGACCTGACCCTGCACTGTCCTAACGGCTCTCTCAATTTCGCCGTTGGCCTTTGAGTGGGCTGACCTCAACTCCCATGTCAAGATCACACGAAGCTTTAATCCTATTGGCCAATGCTGTGATTGCCGCTTCCCCATCACTTTTGAGTATCACTTTCTTGTATCCGGTAAAACTTATCATGTCACATCCTACTTTTACCGAGTACGAGTCCACTCCCTTTTTCATTAACACTCTGCTCCAAGTCAATTTGGTCTCTCTGCAATGCATGACCAAAATTGGGTTGCCATTGCTGGTGCTTTCACCTTCATCTTTTCTTCCTTTAAGCCACATGTAGTCCATTGAAATCACTGGCACGTTCCCGTTCCCCTCTCTTTTGCGTCTACGGTGATTGCGTCTGCGCGCTTTCCCTCTGACGCAATGTGGGCACCAGCTTCGGTAAGGTAAATGCGTCGTGTTATGCGCTTCAACTTCCTCCTTTGAGGGCCTCATGTCACAGTGAACTTTCTTTGGTAACTCCGCCTCATCACCCACAAACACATCTTCCACATCACTCAACTCACTATCGTTGCCCCCACTTTCACTCCCTTCGTCTCCTTCAGTATTAAAGACGTTTAAGTTTTCGCTTGGTCTTACGGGTGACGGGGGGCTTAGTAGAACAGATCCGCCTCCAGGGTTCCCGGCCGCGGAAAACCCTCAGTCACATTCACTTCACTTCTGGGATTGACGGCCTCCGCTGGTCCCTTCGGTACTGTGATGTTGAACTGGAATGTGCCATTCTTCTCGTGGATGGCTGTTAACTTACCAGTCGCCTTGTTCATGATGTGGCTCAGGGACCTCCCGTTAGGATCCTTGTCGAATACCACTCTATTTCCAGCGTTTACCATCTCTCTGACCGATCCTAGGACTTTGTTGACCTCTGCTACCTGAATCGGCATACTGACGGCGTTCCCATGCTCATTTTTACCTGTGATCACTCGTTGGCCATAATTCTTTATTGTGGTTCCATTTGCTGCACTGTAGTGTCGTCCCTGCTTTGACGCGTCCGTATGCTTAATAGGGAAATGAGTGCCAACTTTGGGGGGTCCCACTGTGTTGTAGGCGCCGGAGTCCACGGTAACCGCGATCGTCTCATGTGTTGCACTTGGCGGTGGCACCGCGTTAATCTCTGGATCACATCCCCGCATCTCAATTAGCCCAATTTCCTTGCACTTCGCCAGCCAACTTTTTTCCTGCCTCACGCTTTTACTTATTCTCTGGTCCCACTGACTAGTATGATTCCAGTCCCCGTTGCACTGGTGTTCCTGATAGATTCTTCTCAAGTTTACCGCGTCGTTACGTGCCGTCTTCTTTCTTGCGTAATAGGGCAGGTCCCATTTCTCGTTAACCTCCTCGATTGCAGGCTGGTCTAGCGGCACGTTCATTGCTTCCTTCATCTCGACGCTGAGAACGTGCTGTGGTTGGCCGAACGAGGTGGTTTGTTCAATCTCGGCGTTCACTACAGGTTTCTCTTGCTCAACTTCGTTGGCGGTCTTCTTGGAGCCCGGGCAGTTAATGGCGATCTGCCCTTTTCCGCCACGCTTGTAACATTCACGCTCGCTGTGCGGGGTGAACTTCCCTTGGCTTCCGTAGCTTCCTCCCCACGAGCTACTTCCTTTACCTCCCTGTTTGCCTCCGATCTTACCTTTCACATAAGATCCGTAAGTGGCTCGGTAACCTATGCCTTTTCCGCCCTTGCCACCTTTACCTCCTTTGGTGAACTGTTTAGGTCTCGTGCAGTTCCTGGCTAAATGGCCCATGCCTCCACAATTGTAACACCTGGGGCCCGTTCCTTTACCTTTGCCTTTGTTTACGGCGTCAATTTCTTCATATTCTCCACCGTCACTCTCATTGGCCCAGGACCCGTGATTCCACGATCCATCCTCTGACCACCAGTTTCCATCTTCGTCAACCCATCCTGTTTGGTCCCAAACATTTTCGGACCCTTGACTCATCTCGTTGATATTCCCAATGTCCATTGCATCCTTATTTCTTCGTATCTGAGTCAAGTTTCTTTTTACGCGCCCAGTCTTCGCACTTTGAGTACAATTTCTGAAATGAGTCAATGTTAAGCGCGTCAGGCGTTCGCCAACATGCCTGCTGCCATTCGTCAAACCAGTCATTCGCGTGCACCATTATGGCCCTGAGCGCGGTGACTTTGAAAGGAAGAGGCAGCGAGTAATCTTTGCCATATTTCTCAAGATTTTCTGCCAATGCGCTCCATTCCTCAAGTCGGGTAACAGTGTCAGTGATCTTCTTGGGCGGTTCAGGATTCATGGCATGCGTCATTTTTGATGATAAGGTCGCTCCGGTTACCGCCGAGTACCATTTGTAAACCTTTTGCCAAGCCATGATTCCATCTCCATCCATCAGTCCCTTTAATTTTCCTCTGGCCTCCGCACCTTCAAGTTTCTCGTTCAGAATGTACCATAAGTCTTCTTCCGTCTGAGTTTTGTCTCCCTCGGTGAACTCATATTCGCCTTTGTTGTCGTCCTCGGCTTGTTTGGCTTGACTTGCCTTCAGGTACTCACTTGCAGTTAATCGACCGTTCATTATGCGTATGATGTCGTCATCGTCCTCCTCTGGTACAACTCCGTCAAGCGTCTCCAGCTTCTTGTTTCGCATTTTCAGTGCCGGTCGGTAACTCGGCTTCACTTGGGCTAGTGCGTTCAAGAATTTGTCGTTCCAGTCTCTGAACTTTGCTCTTTCCCCACTGAAGTTCTTTAGCGCCTGTAATGCTTTATATTCGCTTATCGGTTTACTGCTCCCGTGCTTGTTTCCGCTTCCTCCTTTGATTGCTTCCGAGATTTGACCAAACCTTTCGATCAACTTTTCTTGTACTTCACTGTTGGTCTCCAACTCGGTGACTCTTTCCACCAATCTACGAGCATCCCTTTCGAGTGCAGCGTTTCTCTTCGTGATCGCTAACAGCATACTGTTGGTCTTGTGGGCACTCTGTAACATTTGGAATGCTTCGGCGTTCGATACCTCCCTTCGATCCTGTGCTACTCGCTCGTTAATGAACGTTGCGAGTCCGAAATGGTTCGCGAGTAGCGCCGTCTGAACGTAACTGAAGTCTCCGTTCATGTATGCTTGCTCGCACAGATCGTTGAATCGATTCGGGTCCATGTTGACCCATGCATCTCTGTCTGCCGGCACATTGAGATTAACTGGCGGGTCGCCCTGTCCAGGTCTGGCCGCAGCTGCCGCTGCCGCTGCCATGGCAACCGCGCTCCGCTACCATGCAAAACCCCGAGGAGGGTTCTGCACGGGAGCTTGGCGACAATGATAACGATAGGTCACCTTTATACTCCCGAACGGCAAAGCAGGTCTATGTAGCTTCGACCGTTAAACACTTGAGCCAAAGGCAGCAGGGTTACTATTCCTCCCCTGTCACACGCATGCTTGCATGTTAACACCTCCTCCTCCTCCTCCTCCTCCTCCTCCTCCTCCTCCTCCTCCTCCTCTTCCTGTTCCTCCTCCTCCTCCTCCTCCTCCTCCTCCTCCTCCTTAT
>CAUYUJ010020981.1:32500-72500 GCA_963575745.1 Prorocentrum cordatum | reverse complement strand
GTGCAGCGCCCGGATCTCAGGCGAGCACGTGCCCGCCATGCCGTTTTTTCTCCCCCGCTGTCCCGCGGCACGGCCACCCGCACCTCTAGAGGAGCAAACAACGGCATACACAACTTCTCAGAGGTTCGCGTGCGGATTTCTTGGATCGGCGCTGGACCCCCCTCTGGCGCGCGAAGCGCGCAGGGGGCGGCTCCAGAGGCGCCGCCAGGGCGGAGTCCGGCGCCGATCCCAAAAATGCCGATCGAAGAACTCCGCGCGGTCCTCCGGGAAAGCATCCTCATGCCGCTTTTTCCAAACGTGCAGCGTATTTGCTTCGATGCGCGGTCCCTGGCAGTCCCGACCCTTTCCCCCGAGACCGGCTCTTCCTCCAAAGTCGTTTGTCGACGCTCTTGGGGCCCGGCGAGAGTCCCCGGAGACCGAACACGGCGAAACACCGCCCGCCGTGATGTGCTCGTGACGAGAATAGAGGCCTCCTAGATGGGGTCGGAGTAGATAGGGTCGGAGGATCGCGCCGCATCGGCGATACATCGGCGATGCATCGGCGATGCATCGGCGATGCACTGGCGATGCATCGGCGACGTCGGCGATGCATCGGCGACGTACGCGTGGAGAACATCGGGCTCCGCATCGAGCCGCATCGGCGATGCATCGGCGATGTGGCGCGATCCTCCGACCCCATCTACTCGGACCCCACCTGGAGGCCTAGAGAGAAGCCATTTCCAGGTCATGACTCGGCTCTCAAGCAGCCGCTCGGGAAGAGCCAGGCACCTCTCGGCGGGGCGCAGCTGCTGCAGGAAGGCCGCCGAGAACCTGCGCAAACGCCCGAAAACCTGGAAGTCTCCGCCGTGCTTTTTCCACGACGCGAGCATGTCTGGGTTCCTCGAACTCCAGGGGAGCCCAGAGTCGAATCGACCAATCGGATCGGCGATCGACGTGAATCGGAGCGGCGGAAATCGGCAGGCAAGTCGGGAGAGGTCGAATCGGCGGGAATCGGCAGGCTAGTAGGGCCTCCATTGACAAACCGATATCCAACTCGGAATCCGAAGTCGAACCGAGTCGGAAGCGGAAGCCATCGACATCGAATCGAATCCAGCCAGAGGAATCGACTTGAGCCCTGTTGAACCTCCGCCCCGTCCACGGCGTGGCGCACGGCGACCTCCACGACCCAGACCCCCGACGTCGTGCATTTCTCTCATACGTCGACCCCCAGAGGTCTGGACACCTTCCCCGGGACCAGTTCTTCACCCCGAATCCTTTCTTGGGCGGTCCCGAGGCCCGGTCCGGGCCCCCGCAGGCCGAACCCAGCGAAAAGCCTCCCGTCGTGACTCCTCACCACGCGAGGGGCTCTGAGTTCTCATCCCGAATCCGTCTTGGGCGGTCCCGAGGCCAGGTCTGGGCCCCCGGAGGCCGAAACTGGCTAGAAGCCTCCCGTGGTGACTCTTCACCACGCGAGGGGCTCTGAGTTCTCATCCAGAATCCGTCTTGGGCGGTCCCGAGGCCCGGTCCGGGCCCCCGGAGGCCGAAACTGGCTAGAAGCCTCCTGTGGTGACTTTCCACGATAGAGGCCTCCTACATGGGGTCCGAGTAGATGGGGTGGGAGGATCGCGCCGTCTCGCCGATACATCGGCGATACATCGGCGATGCATCGGCGATGCATCTGCGATGCACTGGAGATGCATCGCCGACGTCGGCGATGCATCGGCGACGTTGACGGGAAGCAACTCGGGCTGCACATCGAGCCGCATCGGCAATGCATCGCCGATGCATTGGCGATGCGGCGCGATCCTCTGACCCAATCTACTCCGACCTCATCTAGGAGGCCTAGACTTAGGTCGGGCATGTCCCCCTACAGGAGGAATTTCTCGGCCAAAAAATTGAAAAAACATCCGAGCATGGGCGAGACTGGCGGAACACATCGTCCCCAATCTGGTTGTTGACTATCTTAGAACATTCCCCCTGTAGAGGGACACCACACCCGACTTCAAGCCTAGACACGACGCGAGGAGGCTCTGGGTTTGGACGCCCGAAATGGGTACCGAAAAAATGGGTACAATGCCCAGCAGCACATGCTGTCCCAAACCAACAGCGGCCGCTGTTGGGCGGGCGGCCTCCTGTCTCAAATGGATACAGGCCGCGGCGGCGCGGACAGCGAATCCTGTTCAAAATGAACAGGAACTGCTGTTGGGCATCGTACCCATTCTTTCCGTGCCCATTTCGGGCGGCCAGACTGGGGCGTGGCGCGCGGCCACCTCCACGAGGCCCGGCGCCTGCGGCGCCGCGGCCGCCTGCGCAGCTGCCGCCGCGGGCCGCGGGGCGCCCGCGTCGCCCGCGGGCGGCGGCTCCTCGGCGCCCGGCGCCGCGGGCGCGGCCCGGGCGGCGGGGGCCTCGGCGTCCGAGGGAGGGGGGAGGAGGGAGGAGGAGGAGGTGGTGGAGGGTGGAGGGTGGAGGGGGAGTGTGGAGGAGGAGGAGGGGGAGGAGGAGGAGGAGGAGGAGGAGGAGGAGGAGGAGGAGGAGGAGGAGGATGAGGAGGAGGAGGAGGAGGAGGAGGAGGAGGATGGAGGAGGAGGAGGAGGAGGAGGAGGAGGAGGAGGAGGAGGACGGACAGTGCAAACCAAGAACTCGCCGGCGATACTGCAATGATCATTCCTTCCAGATTCCCTCTTCATGGCCCCCAGAGATTCATTTTCACGGGGGGGAATGCCCCGTTGGAAAAGAACGGGTTGAAAATCCGGAACTGTGCCAGAACACTTCAACGCCGCGAATCATCATTATTGTCGCGTCTTGACGATCCAGAACCGTACCAGAACACCATTCCTGGGACTTCAACCCCGTGAATCAATGTTACTGTTGCGCCCTGACATATCGACATCCTGCCCAAACATCTGGGACGTCAGCGATGTTAATCCTTGATACTGTTGCAAACTCTTGAGACGAATGTGCGCGGCGCTGAAGCGAGAACCACATTTTGAAAAAGAGCCGCCCTCCATCCGCGAAGCTCTTGCAAACGGTGAAAGCGATTTGAGCCGCTTGAAAGCGAGAGCCACATTTTGACAAGGAGCCGCCCTCCATCCGTGAAGCTTTGGCCAATGGTACTTAGCCTGGCGAAAGACCCAACCATATGCAGTTGTGAATACCGCAATTGTGAATATCATCTTCGCCCGCGCTCCCTGTGTGGCCACGGTTCCCCGCCGGAGCCCGACATGCTCAGGAACACGTTCGTGGCCGTCTTCGCGGGCGCCGCCGACGACAAGGACGGCGTCCCTCTGACCGAGGAGCAGAAGCAGGAGAGGGCTTTGAGAGCCATGCGGGAGGAGGTGGCGTTGCACGTCCACGAGGCGGAGTATGACGCCCAGGCGCGGTTGTTGAAGCAACACAACTATGGGGCCACGATCCTCGTGAGGGGTGTGCCGCAATGGCCCAGGGCCGCCATGCGAACCCTGCCGCTGGCGCCTTCGCTGGAGCTCTGTGGGGCCACGATCCTTGTGAGGGGTGTGCCGAAATGGCCCGAGGCCGCCATGCGAACCCTGCCGCTGGCGCCTTCGGTGGTGCTCCCTATGTGGCCACGATCCTCGTGAGGGGTGTGCCGAAATGGCCCGAGGCCGCCATGCGAACCCTGCCGCTGGCGCCTTCGGTGAAGCTCCCTATGTGGCCACGATCCGAGGGGTGTGTCGAAATGGCCCGAGGCCGCCATGCGAACCCTGCCACTGGCGCCTTCGGTGGTGCTCCCTATGGGGCGACGACCCTCGTGAGGGGTGTGCCGAAATGGCCCGAGGCCGCCATGCGAACCCTGCCACTGGCGCCTTCGCTGGAGCTCCCTATGTGGCCACGATCCTCGTGAGGGGTGTGCCGAAATGGCCCGAGGCCGCCATGCGAACCCTGCCACTGGGGCCTTCGGTGGGGCTCCCTATGGGGCCACGAAGCGCTGTACTGGGTGGGTGAGACGCAGGGAGGAGGGAGGAGGTGAGGAGGAGAGGAACGCAGGACACCGACTGTCCAAAACGAAGGCCCAACACCACAGGATGGTTGGGAAAAACGATTGCGCGCCGCGCCAAGGCGAGAACCACATTTTGAAAAGAAGCCGTCCTCCGTCTGTGACGCTCTTGCAAATGATGAGAAAGAACGTGCGCGGCGCCAGGGCGAGAACGACATTTTGAAGAGGAGCCGCTCTCCATCTGTAAAACCCCTGGAGATTTTAAGACGACTGTGCGCGGCGCTAAAGCGAAACCGCATCTTGAAAACGGGCCGCCCTCTATCCGTGAAGCTCTTGCAATGTGTTAGAACGCATGTGCACGACGCTAAGGCGAGAACCACATTTTGACAAGGAACCGCCCTTCATCCGTGAAACGCTCGCACATTTCAAGCATCAAGATCGCAGATTGACAGGACGTCTCAAGCGACACGCCCAGTCCGCCCTTTCGGCCGGACTCGGGGTGCGACGGGGGGAAATTAGTTGTACAGAGAGACGACGAGGAGGAGGAGGAGGAAGAGGAGGAGGAGGAGGAGGAGGAGGAGGAGGAGGAGGAGGAACACGAGGCGGAGGAGGAGGAGGAGGAGGAGGAGGAGGAGGAGGAGGAGGAAGACAAGGAGGAGGCGGATGAGGAGGAACGAGCTAGAGGAGGATGAGGGGGAGGAGGGGGAAGAGGAGAAGATGGAGGAGGTGGAGAAAGAGAGAGGGAGAGAGAGAGAGAGAGAGAGAGGAGGGCGGCGTCGGTACGACTCTTGCGCCTTCAGGCACCAGGCACCAGGAGGAGGAGGAAAAGGAGGATGATGGGGGAGGAGGACCAGTGTAAACCCACGGGTCATCATCGATGTTGGCATAAACCCTCCCTTCTCATGGGCCCCATACAAAGGTTCATTTCCACTGGGGGAACTGCCTCGTTGGAAGACAACTATTTGAAGACCCTGAAACATGCCAAAACATTATTGTTGGGACTCCAACGCCACGGATCAACCTGACTGTCGCGTCTTGACGATCCTGAATCGTGCCAGAACGCCATCCCTGGGACTTCAACCGCGCGAATCAACCGACCTGTTGCGCCCTCATAATCCGGAATATTTCCAACATGCCATTTCTGGTACGCTGACCATGGGAAACCGTGAAACTGCTGCAATTTGTCACGAGGAGTGTGCGCTGTGCGAAAGCGAACACCACATTTTGAAAACGAACCACCCTCACTGCGTGAAGCTCATCAGTGAAACTCTTGCAAATTTTGAGAACGAATGTGCGCGGCGCTGCAGCGAGAGCCACATTTTGAACACCACCCGCCCTCAATCTGCGAACCTGTTGCAAATTTAGAAAACGAATGTGCGCGTCGCTGCGGCGAGAACCACATTTTGAAAACCACCCGCCCTCCATCCGTGAACCTGTTGCATATCATTAAATCGAGCTTGCGCCGCGCTAAAGCGAGAGCCACATTTTGTGGAAACGACCCGCCCTCCAACTGTGAAGCTGTTGGCAATTTTTAAGCTTCAGGGTCATAAATGGTAAAGGAGTCTCAGGCGAAACGCCCGGCCCGCCCTTTCGACCAGCCTCGGGGTGCGACAGGGAGAAGCTTTCTATAAGGAGAAGGAATGGAGGAGGAGGAGGAGGAGGAGGAGGAGGAGGAGGAGGAGGAGGAGGAGGAGGAGGAGGAGGAGGAGGAAGAAGAGGAGGAGGAGGACGAGGAAGAGGAGGAGGAGGAGGAGGTGGTACTGGTGGTGGAGGAGGCGGCGGGGCCTCGGCGTCCTCTCCTCTGGGTGGCAGCGCTATGGGGGGACAGGCTCGGGGGGAGGGAAACATCGATCTGGAATCGGCGATACGTCGCCGATGGGTCGGCGTTAGGCCCCCGATGGCAAATCAGGACGGTCCTGGGCGGATTGGGGCTATCAGACCCCTATCGGCAACCCATGGGCGATTGGGCGTCGATGTGCCCCCCCCTGAGCCTACCCCCCCTCTCGCTGCCCCTGATCCTCCCCTCCTCCCCAGACGTGCTCTCGTCGTAACAAACATAACGACGGGATGTTTTTGGCAATTTCTGGCCTCTGGGGGCCCTTGCCGGGCCCCAGGACTGTCAACAATGACGACTGGTGATAGAAAACAAACCCGAGGGAACGGGTCGGGACTTCCAGGGACCACGAAATCAAAAAATCAGGGCATCGCATGTCCAAGCCTCGTCTCGAAAAACAAAAATCACGACTGGACATTTTTGCCCGTCCTTCTCCGTTCTCGGGCTCCGCGGCCCCAACACATCGATCGGGCTCGAAAAGTGCGACAGACAGACAGGGTCTGAGGCTCCGGTCGTGATTGTTCACGATGTTGTATTTTCGCTACGTCGACAAGAGCGGCACGACCGCTACCTCCCTGGAGGCGGGGGTTGTGCCGATCCTCGTCGGCTCCTGCAGGGTTTCCTGCCTCGGGGCGCACTCCAGCACCTGCACCTCGCCGAGAGCGTTCCCGAGGTGCCCGGATCATCCCGAGCGGCCGCTGGAGGCTCGAGCTGTGGCCCGAAGACCTGACCAGGAGGAGGAGGAGGAGGAGGAGGAGGAGGAGGAGGAGGAGGGAGGAGGAGGAGGAGGAGGAGGAGGAGGAGGAGGAGGAGGAGGAGGAGGAGGAGGAGGAGGAGGATCGGCGCGTCCTGAGGCGGTCGGTGCCGACCGCCCGACGCGCGCCCGCGGCCGCGGGCGCGTCCGCGGGAAGCCCCCCTTGCGAGGTGGGGCCCCCCGACCGTGATGAAGTCCCGCTTCACGAACCGAAGTCGCCCTTCACGGTGAACGGCTCCGTTCGGGGTCGCGGCGCAAGTCCGCCCCCGTCGAGTCGGCAGAACTCCGCCGCTCTCCGCCCGACGTACTCTGGTCGTAGCAAGCGGAGTCGCGGCGCAGGCCCACTCCCGTCGGATCGGCAGAGCCACAGTGCTCTCCGCCCGACATACACTGCACTCCAGAATGGACAGCCCCTGGTATGCCCGTAGACGCGCCAGGACGACCATCCCCATCACCGACAGCCCCCGGTATACCCGTAGGTGCGCCAGGACGACCGTCTCCACTATCAATCCTCTCCAGGTTGACCAAGACTCTCGCTGAAACGGTGGGCGCAAGTCCTTTGGCCAGCCTGTCCACGGCTAGCTTCCCTTTGGCACAGGGATGTCCACATTCACGACCGAAGGTTGACGGCCTGCAGGAGGCAGCTGCCGCGCAGGCCGCACAGGCCCCAAGCGGAAGGTCCTTCGTGAGCTCCGCGTCACGAACAGGCGCCAGCTTCACCAGCATGTGCGGCTTACACAGCTTGAGGTTGAAGGCCAACGCTGCCGACGCGATGTCACCAGAACACTCCGAGTTTCTCTCAGGCCACCTGCATCTCGCGCACCAGCGTTCGCCTGGCTCTCCACGCAGGTCGCACCGAAGAACTTCTGAAACTGGCTTGCATGCCGACTTCGGCGCTGGCTTATTAGGCTTCGACTTCCGATGCGTCGTGTCCACCCCGCCAGTGTTGGCGCCAACTGCAGCAACCCACATCGCAACTCTCTCGACGAATTGATGAGCGTCCCGTAAGCGGATGCGGTCAACTCCACGGATTCGGCAGCATGCCGCTGCGCTCTTCGCTGTTGTGTCCGCGAACTTGTTGCCTAGCCGGTCCCTGTAGTTGATGTCGCTTCTTGGGCGCATGTGGCGCAATCTTGACCGCCGTGAGCCCGTCGGGGCCAAGACCTCCGAACTCCTCCACCAGGTGCCAAGCGTGCTTCCACAGGTCGGCCCAAGCAAACCCATAGGCACTGGTCCTGGCTGGCCCGTGCTCCGTGAGCCCCTTGATCACGAACGAGCTATCGGTGACGGCAGTCACTGGAGGTACCGTGTACTTGAGCAAGTGCAGCAAGGTGGCCAACTCATCTCCATTGATGTCCGCGAAGGGTTCGTTCAGCACGCCTGAGATCCCAACGTCGAGCTCATCTGAGGTAGTGTTCAATGCCACTACAGCCCATCGAACTGCGGTGTACCTCTCAAACTCCCCCTCGTACGCTGAGCCATCCAGATACAGCGCCCCTGACGGCAGCCAACCTTCAGCTCCTTGACCAAGCCAACAGACATGATCAGCTCTTGGAGGCAGTGCAATACCCTGCGGCATGGGCCAAAGCCCACGCTCAAGGAGACAACGTGCAGGTGCCTTGTCTGCTCGCGACACACCTTAGCTATTGTATCAGGTAGACGAAGCTCATGGGGGCCATCCTTCACATTCACAATGCCTATGTAATAGGCCCCCCAACTCGCCGCGCCTGAGGCGCAACCGATCTGCTGCATATCCACATTCATACTTACGGCTTTGAGGCCACTGTCCTCCTTGCACCAATGATTTCAAGTAGCCCCTTTCCTTCGCCGCCGGCCTGATCGCCTTCAGAGCGACCTTGTTGGTCTCAGCGAGGCTGCGATTTCCGTGCTGCATCGGGCGATCGGACGGGGCCTGCCTGAGCAAATCACGCGGCGGACACCCAGACGGGTCCTGGCGCCCAGCTGCGCCGGGTGTTTTGGCCGGACTACGTGGCGACGCAGCGTCCTGACGCCCAGCCTGCGCCGTTAACTCGCTACCTTCTGCTACGCTCGCTAGACCAACGAATTGCAGAGCACCAGAACCTCTACTCGGACCATCGTCATCTGGGGTGGAGCCTTCATGCGCCTCCCCTTCACAGGTGCAAACTTCTCCGAATAAATTGCGGAACAAATCTGACCAATCTGCGCCTGCAGCTTGCCGAAGATCGCCCGGCGAGGTAGCTGGCAACTGCGCTGGCTCCTAGTGCCCTGGTCAGAGTCCCTCAATAGGAGGTGCCATGACACCTTCGCCCTGAAAACGGCTGCCATGGGGGCCAGAAGCTGCTGCCACAACTTCTTCCTGACGAGCTGCAGGGGGCACCGCCCGCGTAGGAACTGGCACCACAGCTGCGCGCGCAGTAGGCGCTCGGGTCTTCTTGACAGCCACCGTGGGCACGCCTTGTTTGCCAAAGAATCCATTCAACTTGACGGTGCCCGTGCCCGTAAGTCGTACAAGTGGTTCGAGAACACCTCCAGCGGCGAGATGTTGTAACCCCTCTTGCTTGCCAACTTGGTTCCATTGCCATGCTTCAATCGCTCTCCAAAGCAATCGCTTGACAGCCCAAGGGGGGACTTCAAACGCCTGCACCTGAATTCCTTCATTCGTTTGCCACAGACTCGGCTTGAGGATGGTCCAACCGACGCGTGCCAACGTCATGCGTACTGCTGAAAATAAGGCCCCTGACCTGGCTCTTCAACCCCGCCTGGCAGTTGCCCAGGCAGCACTCCACGATGTGCTGCGCTATCCACTGCTCCCGGATCGCCCTCAGCAGAGTCAGGGCTGGGCACGCCGTAGCTCTGATCTTGGGGTCCAAGGCCGTGGTCATTATCAAGGTCAAGGATCGAGAGCGCCCTGCAGTCGTCGGCGCCACTGCGGCCAAAACCAAGCTTCGGACCTTGTGCAGCTCCTCTGAAGCGCAACCTGTCACGTTGAAACCATAGCTGACCGAGGCCTCCAAGCCGCTGCGAGCAACTTTGCGAACTGCTCGTCGTCTGCCTTTACCTCTTCTGAGCAAGAAAACACACCGTATCCGAAGTCCCGCAGCTGCCAGTTTATCGCGGCAAACGGCTCGAGGCACTCGACGTCCACGCGCGAAGTCTACCCCTCTCCGTGGCCGCCGACTTCATGCCCATCGGCCTCCTCAGCTTCTTCTCGACTGCGTGCCTGGCTTCTGGAACGTTGGCCAGGACCCTGGACTTGGAGGCTGCCACCTTCCGATCCACTGCTTCCAACAACGCTTGTAAACGAGAAGCTGCGTCTGCCACTTCTCTGGTGACTCGTATCAAACCGCCCACTCGGTGCAACGCCAAGTCATCCGCTACCGCAGCCAGCTGCAAAGCCGGGTGGTGCTGTTTCAACAGATCGAGCGGCTTGGTCAGCAGCAATTTGAGCATCGTAGTCGCATGGCCATCTCCTGGGGGCACCGACTGCTGCGAATGCACCGCATCAGAAACCGCACTTCCCAAGGTCAGAATGCGAGGCGAGCAGTATAACTTGAGAGAAAGTTTCAGTTGCCACAAAGGATATGCAGTCTCCAACGCTGCTTCCACTAACCAATGATGGCGCATCTGTTCGTCGGCCTTCAAACGGTCCAAGAGAACTGCCAACGCCGCCCAGCTCGACGGATCTCCACACTCAGCTGCTTTCTGCGTCGCCCACTCGCTCGTGGCCGCCTGGTGCCAGACTGCTCTTTCGCAAGACCTTCCACGAGCTGCCCGCCAATAAGGTCGATCATTCTTGGCTTCCAAGGTGCGAGCAACATCTCTCTTCGCAATCTGGCTTAAATCCCCAAGATCGCCATGATCAGGGCAATGGGTCGGGCACCGCCTAAACGTTTTTGAATGAAACAAATCTTAGTGACCAGCTTGGGCCATTCCGCTTCATGCTCAATCGCAAAAATAATGCCGTCCAGAATGTCCGAACCAGCGTCGCTCAGTTCGAGGAACTGCCTTGGGCTGATGGCGTCGAAGGACATGCCCGTCTGCGCAGGAAAAGACGTGAACGCTGTCTTCAACTCGTCGAGGGTGGGCTTCGGCGGTCGCTCACCAAGATCTTTCGGCCGTCGGATGTTTTCCTGATGCAGGCCGCGCCGCCGCCAACGGCTCCATTCCAGCTCGAGCGCGCTGATCTCGCCCGCCAGGTCCGTCGGCGCGTAGAGCTGGTCGCCCACGCCAAGCTCCGCAAGGCTGGGGTCGAAGCCAGTCGGAACTTTAGTGAGAGCGTGGAGGCCCCCCCCCCCCCTCTGCCCAACGACTGCGTCTCGACCCAGTCTTCGAACTTCTTGCCGCGCTCGGTCATGTCGAAGTCCGCGATCTCTGTGGCCGCCCGCTTGGCGCCAGACCCCAGAGTTGCAAGGATATCCACGTCCGCAGTGCGCAAGCGAAAGCTGTCGTGCGCGTGCCGCCACAGGCTCGCCACTGGAGAAGCCTCGGGGCGCGAACAAGGCGGAGCCTCGCGGTCAGGGGGCTTGCCCTGGGCGAACTTGGGCGCCTTGGCCAACAGCCTGCGCGCGCCGCGTAGTGCCCGGAGACGGGCGACAGGCTGCCCCAGCACGGGCGCCACCAGCAGCTCGTTCGCCACCGTGAACAGCCAGGTGGCCGCTGCAGACGCACGAGACCAGCGAGCTCTGAAACTGGAAGGTCTCGTACCTGTCGAACTTGTGGTTCATGTCCTCGACCTCGGTGCTTACCTTGATGTTCGCTGATCTGGTAGACGTCGATCCACTCGTTCTCAGCTTGCTCCATGAAGGCCTGCCGCGCCTCTGAGAGCTGTCCTGGCCACCATCTGATGAACTCGCTCCGCTGTCTTGGCCCAGTCTGGCTCGTGGTCCTTGCTGCTGCAACCGATCGGCCGATGCCGAGGGAACGCCTTCGGGGACACGACCAGCTTGAGGTACTTCCTCTTCTCCGCCTTGAGTGAGGGCATCGCGGGCCGATGTGGCCACGCCGCCGAGCCCTCCAACACCTCGATGTTGCACACCTTCAGGCCCTGCGACATAATGGAAAAGTTAATCGTCCTCATCGACTGAATACACGTCGGAGCAAGCGTGTTCATGATCTTGCCAGGAAAGAAACGAAGAACGCCACTCGCCATCAACTCCTCGCGCGTATAATCGGAATTACCACCAATCACATATGGCCTGCCGTATTCTCGTAGCCTTCTCGCCACGTCCTTGAGTATCGTGTAGTTGTGTGGGTTGACGCCAACTCCGCTCTCCAGATACACATTCACCACTACCCCTCCAGGCAGCAGCCCTGCCAAATGAAGCGCAAAAGCTCGACGCTCGCGAACAGTTGGATGTGGTGAACCTAACATAGGCGCCAATCCATGAGACATGCGGGATAACGTGAGCAGTCCTCTTGTTGCAAGCCCACCTGCTTCAGAAGGAACCGCTGGTGCTCCTGCTGCTCGCCATCCCCTACGACGAAGCTCCCCTTCAGCGTCCGTCGTGCGTGCAGCCGAAAGCCAAGTCTCTTGCATCATGACCAGGTCACTGTCGGGCACCGGCCCGCTCATGCACCTGTCCATGCTCCCATGGGCATTCATGTTGACAATGCACACCCTGAACATCTCTCCCTCGTTGCCATTACCCCAACCTTGGCTCCTTGCCCAGCTTGGCGGCGAAGAGCTCGAGCATCTCGCGCTTCATGCCGTCGCCGTCACTAAACTCAACCAGAGCAACTTCCAACGCGTCCGTGGATAACTGGAATTGCATGATGTCCTCCCGCTCCACGCCGGCGTAGGGGTCGTAGCCGATGCTGCCCTAGCCCTTGCCGCTGTCCTTGCCGCCTTTGCCTCCTGCTGCCCCAGGAGCTGGGGCGGCTGGGGCCGCGGGCTTGGCTGCCTTGGGCGGGGCAGCCTTGTCCGCTGCCAAAAACCGAAGAAGATCTTGGAGAGGCCCTTCAGCTTTCCCCAGATCGACGCCGTCCAGCTGGTCGACCACCACCTGCGCCAGGTCGCCGTGCCTGATTGTCAAGGCTGCTGCAACAGCGTCTTGTTGGGCTTCGGGTTCGGCTTCCATCGCATATTCGTCGTCCTTCTGCTGGTTGGCGAGCTCCTCGCGCTCCTTGGCCTCCTTGGCTTTGGCGACAGCCTGCTTAACCTCGACCTCCAACTCCTGGATGTACTTCTGCTGCTTGATCGCGGCATAGACTGCATCAACTGCTGCTTGATCCTTGCGCTCGCCCTTCTCCCTTGCCCTCGAGAGCTTCTTGCCCGCCTCGTCGGCCAGCACCTGCGCGCTCTTGATGGCCTTGTTGGGGGAGGGCGACCCAAGCTGCTGCTGCAGCAGAAACCTGGCCTGCCGCAGCGAGTGCTGGTCGGCAGGAGAGATGCACAAGGGAGCGAACACTGCGAAGTCTGCGTCGCTGAATTCCAGGTGCTTGCTGCGCACTTCCTCAATGAGCGTGACGTACTTCGGATGAACTGGCTTCCCTGAGCCCCCGCCGTTGCCACCGCCTCCACCTCCAGGATATCCGCGCTTGCCGTAGCCTTTGCCACCGCCTCCGTCACCCGCGCCACGATTGACTCGAAGCCACGTCGACCTCGCCCGGGGAGGGCCAGGCACAAGGTGAGGAGTTGGACGGTACGCGCAGCAATCAGACTGCCTGCGGTGCGCACGCCATCCCAAGTTCTTGTAGCCGCACGACGTGCACTTCCAGTTCTTCGTAGCCTCTGGGCCACCTGGTTGTTCGCCGCCGCTGCCGCCAGGAACCATGGCACGCCGCACCGCGCCGCCCGACTCCAGACTGAAACGTCTTGCACGTGCTCGGTCGAGCAATCCCTGCAGGCCTGGAGGCTGAAAGCCTCCACAGCAAACATATTGAGCCAAAATGGCTGCGGAGGAGGAGGAGGAGAAGGAGGCGGAGGAGGAGGAGGAGGAGGAGGCAGACGGCGGAGGAGGAGGAGGAGGAAGACGGAGGAGGACGGAGGAGGAGGAGGACCAGTGTAAGCTCTAGACGCATCCACGATGTTGCAATCAACCCTCCCTCCACATTCTTTCTTCAGAGGTCCCTACAAGTATATTTTCTCATTGCGGAGCCCATTGAGAGACAACTGGCTGAGAATCTCCAACCGTGCCAAAACACAGTTCCTGGGACCTCAACGTTGCGATTCAGCGTGATTGTTGCGCCCCGACAATCTTAGCTCGTGCCAAAAAACATGTGGGAATTTGACAGCACGAAACAACGTGGCTGTTGCGTCTGACAGTTCCAAATCGTGCCAGAACGCAGTTCCTTGGACTTCACTCTTGCGAATCCTTGACATTGCTGCCAACTTTGAAAGCTGTCTGCGGCGCGAGAGCGACAGCAACGTTTTGAAACGGAACCGCGCTCCATCCTTGAAACTGCTGCACCCTTTTTAAACGAATGTGCGCGGCGCTACGGAAAGAGCAGCATTTTGAGAAGGACCTGCCCTGACTCCTTGAGGCAGTTTTTTTTTTTTTTTTTTTTTTTTTTTTTTTTTTTTTTTTTTTTTTTTTTTTTTTTTTTTTTTTTTATATATATATATATATATTATATATATATATATATAAAACACATGTGCGCGGCTCCGAAGGGAGAGCCGCATTTTGAACAGGAGCCGACCTCCATCCTTGAAGCAGTTGCAAATTGCAAGCTTCAGGATCATTAGCGGTCAGGACGTCTCAAGCCGCACGCAGGGCCCAACATACACGCCTGGGGGTGCGACAGGGTTTTTTTTCCCCAATCGGTGCTTGCACTTTGGGGCTTGTGCTTCTCCGCTTAGGTACAGTCATCGGCCTGCCCTACGGAACGATAAATGAGGAACGAAGCCCCTTTCTTCCAAGGAATAACGCGTAGGGAACGATGAACAGATAATACATAACGCATAGGGAACGATCAATAACGCGTGCGAGCCTAAGGAACGACCGAGCCCTTTTTGAAAAATAAGCGCTCCTTATTCAAGCCGCTCACTGTAACTGGGCTCGGTTGTCGGTCCGGTCTGTAACTGGGCTCGGTTGTCGGTCCGGTCGGCTTGTCGCCGCCCGCCGCCGCCGAATCCGTCGCCGCCGCCTGCACTGGGCTCCGCTGTCGGCCTGGCCGGCTCGTGGTCGCCCGTCGCCGCCGTCCGCCGCCTCTGCCGTGCCCTCGGCTGAGCTCCGCACGGCTTCGCGCTGCCTCGCGCTGCGCATCGCGCTGCGCTGCGCTGCCCTGCGTCGTGCGGTGCTTTGCGCTGCATGGCTTGGCGTTGCGCTGCGCTGCGCCACACAAGTTGCGCCACGCGGATTGCTGGATAGCGCCGCACAGACTGCCGGAGGTCACTGTTGGGGATCCGCGCTGGCCAGCATTAGGAGTGAAAGCGACGGGGGAGGAGGGGGAGGAGGGGAGGGCAGGGGGAGGGCAGTGGAGGAGGAGGAGGAGGAGGAGGAGGGAGAGATGGAGGAGGAGGGGGAGGGAGAGATGGAGGAGGAGGGGGAGGGCAGGGGGGGAGGGAGAGATGGAGGAGGAGGGGGAGGAGGGGAGGGCAGGGGGAGGGGGAGGCGCCCAGCTCCTCCCCTCCCCGAGGCTCCTCTCGTTCTATAGCCAATCACGACGCGAAGTTCGAGGCCGTTTTTGGCCTCCAGGGGCCCCGCACGACGCCCAGGAACAGGTGTCCGAAACCGATCGCGGCCCCTGTTGGGCAGGCGGCCTTCTGTGTCAAAGGGACGACGTCCGCAGCGACGCCGAAAGCGAGCCCTGTGCAGAGTGGACGGGAACTGCCGTCGGTCTTCGTATCTACTTTTTCCGTGCCCATTCCGAGCGCACCGACGTCAAAGGAAGGCTCTGCAGAGGGGGTCGAGATCTTTGGGGGTCCACGCTGCGAAACGAGCAGTCACGACGTCGGAGTTCTGGCCCCCCCCCCCGGTGAGGCCAGCGGCGCGCCCATCAGCAGCAGCTCCGTGCGCCCGCCCAGCGGCTCGCTGTCCTAAGGGGCGACGGTAGGGGGGGGGGAAGCGTCGACCTGGAATCGGCGATACATCGCCGATAGATCGGCGATGGGCCCCCAGTGGCGACCCCGCACGGTGCTGGGCAGGACGGGGCGGTCGGGCCCCTGTCGACGATCAATGAGTGATCGGGAGCCGATGCCCAGACATCTGGCGTCTTGATCTTTTCGAAACACGGCCCCTCGACCTCTCGATCACTTCCCCAGGACCCGTTTTTCATCCCGAATAATTTTTTGACGGTCCCGAGGCTCAGCGAGAGCCCCGAGAGGCCGAAAGCGAGGAAAAAACGACGTCTCGATGTTTTCGAGACGCCGGATGTCTGATTGCATCACCCCCCTGAGCAGATCCCCCCCTGATTACTAGAGGCCTCTTGAATGGGGTCCGAGCAGATGGCGTCGGAGGATCACGCCGCATCCCCGATGCTTCGCCGATGCGGGGGCGATACGTCTTCGACGTTGGCGATGCATGGGCGACGCCGGCGTGGACAAAAAATCATGCTCCGCATCGAGCCGCATCGCCGATGCTTCGGCGATGCGGCGCGATCCTCCGACCCCATTTGCTCAGACCCCATCTGTCGGGAGCGGCCAAGAGGGGGGTGTCCAAGAGGGGGGGTGCAAATCATGACCGGCGGCATGTGCGCGGCCCAGCGGGGGGGCCAGGGACGTAAGGAAGCAAGAAGAGGCGCCATAAAATCTGGGGAAATATCATGGTCCCCGCCATGACATCCGCCCCCCCCTAGTCATCACCCCCCTCTTTGCCGCCCCCGACATCTGGGAGGCCTAGAGCAACACTGCCCCGTGATGTCCGGCACCGGGACGTAATGCCCCGTAGGCGCCTGCCGAACCACCCGGGCCGCGCGCGCCAGGCTGGGTCGGCCGAGCAGGCGGGCCACCTCCTCCTTCACCTGTCCGGCGCCGGCAGCTTCGGACCACTTTCTCTTACGAGGCAACCACTAGGAGGTTTCCGTCGGAAGGATTAAACATTTTTGAATCCTTCCGACGTGCACTTGGTATGAGTACAGCCTAGTGACTGTAGTGAATTTGGGTCATTTTTGCCTCATTTATTACCCTCTCAAAACCTACCTTTGGGGGGGCAGCAGTAACCTCAGGGAGAATGCCTGCCTCATTGAAAAGGATTAAGCCCCATTGGGGGGCTGTTGCCTCGGAGTGGGCCTCGGATTAGGCCGGATTTAGCGGGATTCAGCGGGATTAGGCCAGATTCCCAGACCCCCGACGTCATGATTTTTTCATGACGCGACCCCCAGAGGTCCGGACCCATTCGCCGGGACCGGTTTTTCATCCTGAGTCGTTTTTTGACGGTCCCGAGGGCCGGTAAGGGCCCCCAGGGGCGGAAAATATAGAAAAACCTCCCGTCGTGATTTTTTCATGACTCGAGGGGGTCTGGGGGATTGGGCCAGATTATGCGCGATCAAGCGGGATGAAGCCGGATCTCGGACCCTCCCAGGAGCGGTATCCGAGTCTCTCCACGGCCCCAGAGCTCCGACGGTGTGCCTGTCTCAGCCCCGAGACCCTGGCGTCTCAAGCATCGCTGTGGTGGAGGAGGAGGAGGAGGAGGAGGAGGTGGAGGAGGAAGAGGAGGAGGCGGAGGGGGAGGAGGAGGAAGAGGAAGAGGAGAAAGAGAAGGAGGAGGAGGGGGAGGAGGAGGAGGAGGAGGAGGAGGAGGAGGTGGAGGTGGAGGAGGAGGAGGAGGAGGAGGAGGAGGTGGCAGGCTGCCACTGGCCAGGACACCCTCGGCCGAAGGCCGAGAAATCGAGCAGAGGGTGAGGAAGAAACCGGCGTCCTTCTCGTTTCGAGCCAAGCGTTTCCGCCCGGTTTCGGGCCCGGGGCCCTCACACACCGATCCGGCTCGAAAAAGAATGCATAACAATTAGATCTGGGACTGTGGCCGTGATTTCTCACGATGTAATATTGTTGTCGCTACGTCGGATCTCAAATAATGCTGGCGAAATCTGCCTCTTGGACCCGTTACGCCCGGGAGCACTCTTTCTTCATAGCCAGCGCAACGAACTCTGTAGGCACACGGTTTTGAGCCATAAGTGCGCCACGAACTTCGGCCCAAAAAATTGGAGATCTGTGCTGAACCGGCAGCACGACCCCTGAGTCAACACAAAAAGTAACATCCTCTTTGGGACGCGTTCTCGATTCCGCCGGCTTCGACTGGCGGAGGCGCCCTCGATTCGCTTCCGCTGACCTTCCGCCAGGGAAGAGATGTTGCGAGGCGGGGGCCTAGCCATGTCCATCGCCTGGGAAGCCGACGTCATGGGACCCTGGCGGGCGGTGGATCTGACATGTTTGGGCCCGGGGGGCCCGAGTCGATCCATACCCACCGCCCGCCGAGGGCCCCGAAGATCGCCCCCCCAAGTGGTGGCCATGGGTGAATCCCCGCCTCGGAGATGCCAGCTCTTGCCAGCACGGAACATACCCCCAGCGCTATGATCAACACCACCCGATCTGGGTGCCGATCGTAAGGGCCACCTCCGTTTCTGAGAGCACATCCCTGAGACAATCATCGCGTTTGGGTCGGGGTACACGTCGTTTGTGTCTAATCGTACATATTTCTAATCGTGCTCGTTTCTAACTGTACCTGGCCCCTAGTGGCCAGGAAGAGGCCCAGGATAGAATAGTTAGAAATGAAAGGATCTTGGCCCCCCCCAAATCAAAGAACTCGAATCATTAGGAATGAACAATGTGCAGGGATAAGATCGAGGCTGGGTGAACCCCTCGCCCTCTCGAAGGCGAGCGACCCTTTCTGGAGCCCGCCGCCTGCCGCAGCGTGGCGTCCGCGGGCACGTCGACGGAGACGCCCGCGCCCTCCGTCGGGTGCCGCACCTCCACGCGCGCCCGCTCCTGGCGGCCTTCCTCCGCTCGCGCTCGCATCGCCTCCGCGGGCTCGGGGAAGGAGGAGGAGGAGGGGAGGAGGAGGACGAGGAGGAGGAGGAGGAGGAGGAGGAGGAGGAGGAGGAGGAGGAGGAGGAGGACGAGGAGGACGAGCAGGAGGGAGGAGGAGGAGGAGGAGGAGGAGGAGGAGGAGGAGGAGGAGGAGGAGGAGGAGGAGGAGGGGGAGAAGGAGAGGAGGGATGAGGAGGGGGGGGGGGGGGGGAGGAGGAGGAGGAGGAGGAGGAGGAGGAGGAGGAGGAGGAGGAGGAGGAGGAGGAGGAGGAGGAGGAGGAGGAGGATGGATCTGAGGAATCTGATGAGTCCAGCCGTTCATGGGCTGCTGCCGCACAGGCCAAGGCACCCCCTCTATGGGAGCACCAGAGCCGAACCCTATTGCCCAGCCCATGAAAAATCACGCCCGCGGCAAGCCACTCAGCTGCGCCGCGGGCTCGCCAGGGCGCCGAGCCTATGCCCAGCACGCGCGAAACTGAACAGAGCGAGCTCGAGCTTGTGCAGGTGCGACTAGATGTCCGCCATCGCGCTGCTCTTGGCCTCCAGCGAGCTGGCGGCGTCGTACTTGTCCACGAGGCACCGGCACTCGTGAAAGTCAGCGCGCGAGAATACCAGCGAGTTGTCACCCGCCGCAGCGAGCAGCGGGCAGGAGGGAACGGCTGGCAGCTCCTGCGCCTTTCCCGTGAGATTCGGCCCACGGTCCTTCTGACTCCCGCCCGAGAAGTCGTGGTTGCCGTCGCACGCGAATTTCACCTGCGGATCGCTTACGGTCCGCCTCCGCGCTGGCAATATCTTTCTCGGCTTTCTGGATGAGGGCCTGCACCCTGCTCTGCGCCTCGACTGAGCCCTTCTGGTGGGCAGGCAGATGCGACTCGATCAACTCCAACAAGATGACCTTGGTCTCCTTCGCTTTGCCGGCCATCGCGTTGATGCCCTCCAGCGTGGTCTTCTCCACCGCCGCCTGCGCACTGGGCTTCACCACTGTGGCCCGCTTCTTGTGGAGGCTCCTACTATGCTCTTCTTGTACTTATTGGGGAGCTTGGCCTTCCGAGTTCTCAGGCTCGTCCACGCTGGACAAGTCGAAGAACTCGCGCTGGTGGCCGCCGCCAGCTGCCTTCTGCAGGCCCTCTGGCGCTCGAAATCCTCCCTGTCGATTCTGCGCATGGCCGCCTCCTGCTGTTTCAGTACGGGCGACGGCGCTGGCGTGCAGCAGAAAGGGCACTGCACCCTGAAACCGAAGAGTACCACCTTCGTCATCAGCCTCTTGGCGCAGTCCTCGCACCTCCACTTGGGGATCTTCCAGCCCTTCAGCTTCCACTCCTGAGGCCTGTCGATGTGGCTTCACGAAAAGGGTTTCGTTTTGGCTGCAGCTCGACACCGAGCGGCCTTCTTCTTCTGTATGTTCTTCTTTTTGGCGGCTTTCGCCGCCCCCAGTCTTCACGGACGACTCCGCGCGCCGCCACGGGATCTTCTTGGGCTGCAGCGGTGGTGGGGGCTTCGGCAGCCACTGATCCCCCACCTTCAGTCGCCTGGGCGGCGACTTCCAGCGGTGGCCCCGCTGGTACTCGTGGCTGGGCTGCAAACCCGCTGCTTCCAACATCTATGTCGAGCACCTGCACCTCGAACGCGCCATCGGGGTGCTCCCGCAAGTACTGCTCCTCGAAGGCCCCCCAAACACTGCCGATGTTGCCCTCGACGAGCAAACGGTACAGCAGCAGGAGCCTCATGCCGCCTTCATGGCTCCGACGGGCTAGCACTCCTTTCGAGTGCGCCCGCCGATCCTTTCCTCAATCTCTCGAGGGAAACGGGCTTGAGCCAAAATGGCTACGGAGGAGGAGGAGGAATATGAGGAGGAGGAGGAGGAGGAGGCGCAGAAGGAAAAGGAACAGGAGGAGGAGGAGGGGGAAACGGAGGAGGACGGAGGAGGAAAATAACGAAGGAAAGCGAAGGAGGACGGAAGAGGAGGAGGAGGAGGAGGAGGAGGAGGAGGAAGAGGAGGAGGAGGATGAGGAAGAAGACCAGTGTAAAACCAACACACATCAAATATGTTGGAATAAAGAATAAACCAGTCCTCCAAACGCCCTCTTCATAGGCCCATACAATGGTTCATTTTCACTGAGGGAACTGCCTCGTTGGGAGGTCCGTTTGAAGACCCGGAAAAATACCAGAACACCATTTTCGGTACTCCAGCGCCACGGATCAACCTGACTGTTTCGTCTTGGCGATCCTGAATCGTGCCATAACGCAGTTCCTGGGACTTCAAGACCGCAAATCAACGTAACTGTTGCACCCTCACAACCCGGAATCCTAACACCTGTGCTGATACGCTGACCACGGAAATCCGCGACACGGTTGCAATTTGGTAAGACGAATGCGCGCGGCGTCAAAGCGAAAACAACATTTTGAATTCGATGCTCTGGCACAATTGTCCGACGAGTGTGCGAGGCGGTTCGGTGGGAACCACATTTTGAAAACCGCCCGCCCTCAATCCGTGAAGCTCTTGCAACTTCTGAAGACGAGTGCGCGCGGCGCTACAACGAAAACCGCAATTTGAAAACCGCCCGCCCTCAATTCGTAAAGCTCCTGCGAATTCTCAAAACGAACGTGCGCGGCGCAAAGCGAGAGCCACATCCTAAAAACCACCCGCCTTCCAATTGCGAAACTGTTGTCACTTTTTGAGCTTCAGAGTCGAAAGTAGTAGTGAGGACATCCCAGGCGAAACGCCCAGTCCGTCCTTTCGACCAGCCTCGGGGAGCGACAGGGAGACATTATGTATAAGGAAAAGGGATGGACGAGGAGGAGGAGGAGGTGGAGGAGGAAGTATACTTGTGGGTGGCAGTAGAGAGTGGTAACAGACATGGCAGCAATGATCACATGAGAGGCAGCAGAGCGGCGGTCCTTCTCCCCTCTTTACAATATCAGGTGCGCGGGCCCGCTGTGAGCCAAACAGCAGCGGACCCCTCCTGTTCGAGTCGGGGCTGCCAGGGAATGGAGTGTCCCTCCGCAGCACTTAAGCCACAAAGGACGGCCCGCAATGAGGCGACAGGGCATTCATGGCGCGGCCGCAGCACTTGGACGGGCTCTATACCCAGTGCGACTGGCCGATGTTGCTTGGCAGCCAGGAGCGTTTGCTCGTGGGGTCCTGGCGCAGATCGTCCCCTGCGTGCGCGCGAGCCGCAGCATTGATCGCGCCTTCAGGCCAGGTTCGCTACCTGGCTCTACTTCAGGCACACTGCTGGTGTGGTCGCTCGCCTTCGGCGCTCTTTGGTGAGTGCGTGCCGGCGGGCGTAGCTGGCCGTTGCGTCGCTCGCCGAGTCGCCTGCGCGGCTGAATAGCTGGGGAGCACCCGCGCGCCTTGTTTTGTGTGCGTGCCGGTGCAGCGCGTCCAGCTGTTAGCGGCAGTGTGCCTCTAGTCGCCGACACTTGCCAATCGCAGCTGTTGACTTGTCCGCGTGCTGGTCTGGTGACTGCCGGCGCGGCGTGCGCCGTCTGGAGGCGGCCGACAACAGCAAAATGTCGCGGGTGCCGACCTCGCTGATGTAGCTGCCCCGTTGTCGGCAGCGCGGCGGGGCCAATGTGCTGGGCCACCGCGATGCATGCCGGTTGGTCTGTAAGGAAGCGTGGCCAGTGATGCAGCACTGACCACTGTGATGGCGTGCTCTCGTGCTGGCACCTCGTAGCGCAGGCGGTGCTGGGGTGCCGAAGCCCGGCACGCGCTCGTCGCGCCCGTCGAGTGGCTGGGGCATGGCCAGGCGTCGGTGTGCTTGGAGCGCCAGCCTGCGCGTGCGCGGGCGCGCGGCTGGGCGCGGCGGCGCGCTGGCGTGCGTAGCTCACTGCGCTGTTGAGCAAAAGCGTGGCTTGCCTCTGCCCTTGCGAGCGCACACGTGCACATTTCTCTGCCCAAAGCTGCCGTGGCAGAGGGTACACGTATTGCCGTGTGGCCGCGTGTCGAGACCAAATGGCATCGCGTAAAACATAAATGTGATCTTGCGGCAGAAGGTTCAGCAAACGTGTCAGCATGCCTGAAGCTGCGCACTCTGTGCATCGTGGGTCCGAGCGCCAGGGCGCGCCGCGTGCGCTGGAGCGTGGGACACTGTAAAGTGAATGGCGCAGCTCTGCCCCGATTGCCTGTCAGTCGTGCTCAAACTTGCTGCCTAGTTGCGTGGGTTACCGGGCGGCGCGCTGGTAGCGAGGCTGACAAGTGGTTGCGGCCAGGGCCGCGCGTGATGTAGCACGTTGACAGGGCCCTTTCCTGTTTCTTGGGGAAGGGTGTGTGACAAGGCTTCCAGGCTGCACGCGGCGCGACAGCAATAGGTGCCAGCGACACGCCTGGACGCTTCATCCTGGAAGAGTGCTGGTGTACGTGGTAGCGGGGTCCCCGTCGAAATCCGCGTCGGAGAAGAAACAGAAGAATAAGACACAATACGGTAGTTCGGAGTTGCCGAACTGGTCGAAGACGCGGATGAGACGAATAACCCAAGTGAGCACTGGTCGTGGCGTAACCGACGTGCTGGCTGCATTAGGATGTGGTGTCTGCAGCACTCGCTGGACGCGTGTCTGGCCGGCTGCGGTCCACAGTCGGGACAAGAACATGCATCGGCGACATCATTTTCGTGACGATTGGCTTGCTGCCCCCAGGCGCCACATGTATATCTTTCTCGATGAGACTCTACCACGGTGTGAGCTGCGGAAGCGCCTTGAGGCTCGGGCGTGCGCAGAGACGAACATCATGTTGAAGCAGTTGACCACCGTTGCAGTGATGTTGTCCTTGGCTGGTGCAATGGGTGGTGGGATAAATGCATCCACATTCAGTGCTCCACTCGGGTGGTGCGACGCGCACGCAAGGACAGCCAGCACTGTCGCACACATCAAGAGGCACGGCACTAGCCCAGGGAGGAGCCTCGCAGTCATGCCCGACGCTCAAGTGCGGCCAATGCTTGTGGGGTGCGATGGGTCGGGGGACGTCGTGTCGTTCCCGTGGGCGAGTCGCTCCACGTCGCAATAACGCCTGCGGCTGCAGCAGCTGGACACTCGCACTTCTCATGCGGCATACGGCGTTTGACGTCATCGTCGCCTGTGAGCGTCCAGGGCGAATTACCAGACGGTTCGCAGAACAACCACAAAGACAGGCTGTTCACGGGACGGAGGGTGTCTCGCACTATGCGCAGTCCTGTGGATCGCGAGCTGGGGTCGCTCCCAACTCCGCTACTAAGTAGATTGCGGTTTGCAGTAGTGAAAGGTACATTCAATATAATGTAAGAGGCATAGCGGAAATGGTAACATGAGAGGTCGCAAAACGGCGGTCCTTTTCTCTCACTACAATTTCAAGTGCGCGGGCCCGCTGTGATCCAAACAGCAGTGGACCCCTCCTATACAGGCCAGCCTACCAGACCGCACGCAGTTGTCAATTCAGCGTGCACAGACTCTCTCTTCCTTGATGTCCCAGACATCTACGTGAGCAAGCTGCCAACGTACACGTTCTGGCTGCACAGGACGCACTCGCCAGAAGCAGCTTGTACCTACCTCGGTTCATGTTAGTTCGTATTACTTACTCTCTGGTGTTCATTTGCTACAGGCTGCTTCTATAAGGTGCACCTGGCTCCGCGCCGAGAGCACGGCCATACTGTGTCTTTGCAGCAATACCCGTCTTGAACTTCTGGTACTTTTGTATTGGTTCCCGAGGCGGCACTACCATTCTAGTAATTCCGAGGGGTCTATATCACCTACTGGGGGTACTTATCGCTGAGGTCAGTGCAGACCTCGCGGGCCTGGCGGGCGCCTACTCTTTTTACTCACCTCTTCCGCTTCGTTACCTACTTCATTTTCTGCGGCGCCCGCCAAGCCCCTTTTTCGCGCCGAGTCGTCCAACTGAACTGCATGCTTGCCTCCCATTTTTAACATGATGCACAAACGCCACAGCGGTCACGCTCAGGTCGGTCTAACGTTAGAAAGAGAGGAGGAAGAGGATGAGGATGAGGATGAGGATGATGATGAGGAGGAGGAGGAGGAGGAGGACGGAGCAGAAGGAGGAGGAGGAGGAGGAGGAGGAGGAGGAGGAGGAGGAGGAGGAGGAGAGGAGGAGGAGGGGAGGAGGAGGACAGGGGAGGAAAAGGACGGAGGAGGACGGAGCAGGGAGGGAGGAGGAGGAGGAGGAGGAGGAGGAGGAGGAGGGAAAGGGCGGAGGAGGACGGAGGGGAGCAGATGGGACCAGCAGAGCTCCTCGCAGCCCTCCGCCGCCTGTGCGGGCGGCGCCTCCGCCGCGGGCGGCGCCGCCGCCGCCGCGAGCGGCAGCTCCGCAGGCGGCGCCCCCGCGGCGGCGTGGCCCTTGAGCTCGCCAGCCCGGGCGCCGAAGAGCGAGCCGGGCGGGAAGTGCAGCGTCCGCTCGAGCTCCTCAGAGGCCGTGCGCACGCCGGGCAGCGAGCTGCTGGCCCGCACGGCGGCGAGCATCTGGGCAGGACGAAGCTAGGGCGAGGATGGAATCGAGAATCTCAGAGGTCCGGTGGCTCTGGGGGACGTATCGGGATGCCACGGCCTTCTCAGCGTTTGGGAGCGCTCTGGAACGGATTCGTCCTCGTCTTGGCCCCGTCCGACTGGGGGAAGCCGTGCTCGTCGATGCCGAAGCCGCGGCTGGCCAGCGGCGCCCGCCACTCGCCGCCCAGCAGCTGCGCCACCGCCTGCCTCTTCTTGACGGCGCCCAGGCCGCCGGCGCGGATCTCGCCCAGGGCCCGCTGGAACTCTGGCCTCGCGGCCGCGAGGCGGAGGGCCTCCAGCAGCGCCTTGGCCTCCTCGGCGGCCAGGGCGCGCGCCTCCGGCGCCGGCCTGCGGGGCCCGGCGGGGCCCGGCGCCGGCGGCGCGCGCGGCGGGGCCTCCGCCTCCGCAGACTTGAGGGCGGCCTCCGCGAAGCCAGAGAAGGCCCCAGCGCGCCGGCCGCCCATCGGCGAGGCGCGCGCGCGGCACGGCGAGGGCTCTGCGACAAGGGTCCCGCGAGCAGGGACTCCGGGGTCTGCCTGACGACCTATACCAAACCGCCCCAACCCAACCCGAAGACCCGAACTTGACCCAAAATTCGGGTCTGGGGGGGGTACGGGTTTCATATGTTTTCAACGTTCCCCGACCCCCCCCCCACTGGAAACGGAGGGCAAATGGAGGCCTTCGGGTTGGGTTGGGGCGGTTTGGTGGGTGGTGACTGTCACCGCCGCCCCGACGAGGTGGGGCACCCGGCAGGGCCCGAGGCCTCCTGGGCACGCCCCTGGACGAAGGCCCCCGCCGCGGTGCTGGCCGCCAGGGCCTGTGCCGCGGCCGGCGCCCCTGATGGAGGCCGCGGGCGCCGCCGGCCGCGGGATCCTGGCCACCGCCCCGAGGCAGCGCGCGCGCGGGGGCCCCTCGCGCGACGCCGGCGGCAGGCCGAGAGGGGCGGCGGCGCGGAGCGCGAGGGCTGCGGGCCCCCCGGCGGGCCCTGCATCTGGCCGACCTCGGCGCGTGCTCTCCCGCAGCGCCGGCCCCCCGCGCCCCCCCCCCCTCCCGGCGTCTTGGAGATGGGCCGACGTTTCGGCCAACGCCCGCAGGACCCGCTCTGGAGATCCCGAGCTCCACGAGGCCGCCACTTGCACGCCCAGAGCGGGACGGAGAGTACGGGTCCGATGCCCAACAGCAGTGCCTGTCTGAGCGGAACAAGAACTGCTGTCTTTCGAAGCCCTCCTGGCAATAGTTCTTGTCATTTTGGCAGCAATCACGGGGCAACTTCTGCTGCTGCCGGCGGAGCCGGGCCCATTCTGCTTCCGCCCGCCTCCGCGGGCCCTCGGCCGAAGGAAGCGACGCCGACACGTCGATGCCTCGAAGGCGAGGCCCTTGCCAGAGCACCCTATGCGACAAGGGTCGGCTGTCGAGCTTTCTGGGCCTCTGGCGGCCGTTACGCTCTCGGCGAGGCGCAGCTGCTGGAGCGCATCCCGAGGCATGAAAACCCACAGGAACCGACCAAAACCTCCCAAATCCAAATTTTCGAGCAACGCTGGAGGCCTCCCAAATGGGATCCGAGTACTTGAATCACCGCGTGGCTTATTAAGTCCATCGCGGGGTTGTAAGTAGCTTGAGTGTGGTTCCCTTGGTTAGGATAAGTTAGTTACGGGGGTTGCGGAACCTAGTTGGGACGAGGTTAACGTAGGCGAATATTGGGCTTTGTAACCTGGTTAACTTGGGGGGCTAACCTGGTTAGGTTAACCTGCGTAACCTGCTTCGTTGGGGGGGGATCCCAGAATCCGACCCTGCCTGATGTGATTTTCAGATCCTGAACCGTTGAATTTCCTATTGGATTCGCGATTTCCTGGATTGGATTTTCACGAGGCCTTCCAAGAAAAGGAGATGGAGGAGTAGGAGAGGGCAGCAGTAGCAGAAGCAAAGTTAGGAGGAGGAGAAGAGCGTGGAGGAGTGAGAGAAGCGTTGCAGCAGGGGGAGTTGGAGGAAGTGGAGTGGCAGGATCAGGTTTCCCTCAGCTTGCCTCGCAGAGTCAGCCCTTAGCTTCAGCTTGGGAGGGAACAGGCATGTGGCAACGCCTCCCTCTTTCGCGCCCCAGAACACGCAAGGCTCAATCACGCACTGTGTGTTTTTCAACACTGGCCGAACGGATACCCGACACGTGCAACTGGTAGCGGACATCTCAAGCACCTCCCAGGGCGACACGACAACCTTAAGCACGCCATCGATTTTCAGGTGGAGATGGACCTCTCCGAACCCGATGTGCCCTTCGGGAGAAACGAAGGATACGACGTCCCCAATCTCAATGCACCTTCCATTAATGTAGCAGGCTCTTGCAGTCATGATCTCTGGATTCACAAATATTGGAATAGTCTGAGATAAGGTTGACACCAATTTATCACTCGCGACCTTTGCCTCCACAAGATCTCCACCTGTCAATGAATGAGATGCCAGAGCATGCAAATGATGCGCAGTTATGTCTTGAAGAACTCCCTTCTCAAAGCTACGTGTGTTCCGTCGGTCCTGGCAGAATCTCTTTACCATCCTGTGTTTCCTCTCCTGCAAAAAGCAGGAGAGAAGAATGGACTGTCGCGCAAGCTGATTTGGCAAGTGAAGAATCCAATGATCTTTTGGCTTGAAGATAGATGTCCCCCAAACCGAGCGATGCAAAGTGATGTGCGTCACGATGGCATCCTGTAGCATAGCTGGTGTCACCAACTTGGAGTTTGTTATCTGGAGAAGGCCGATGACATTCCATAGCGCAATCATTGACTCACACTCAGCAGTGCACACTCCACTTGGCGAAGCAACCTTCTGCATGTAGTGAGCCAGCACTGGCGCAAATGAAATCATATCCGAAACACCGCCCATTAGTTTTTTTTAGAGCAAGACGACTTTCCGCTGTTGTACCCCTTCGGCCATTGAAAATGATTGATGTATTCGTGAACCTTGTCAAATCCCAAGTTGTGGCCTTTTAGTTTCTCAAGGCAGGCTGTCGCTTCACGGTTGAAGGTCCCATCCACGAGGTAGCAATGCATCCAGTCCCATGCTCAATGCTTGTCGAGTTCGAGTGGCAATTCGAAATCTGAGAGCAACCCAGACTTATCATATGCGAAACCATACAAGACCTCCAGCCGTTCGTAGTTAGTTTTGGTGTCTGTCTCATATGCTGCTTTCAGGCGTTTCTGGATGCCCCTGATGCTCTGAGCTGTATGCAAATCGAACTTCGAGATGTCGACTGTGTCTGCTGAAACCAAATACCCTGATGGATCGGGCAATGAGTTGCTTGCAGGCCGAACGACGTTTTTACATAAAGCACATGGTTTTATCCCTGAGGCTCCTTTGCACATTGTTATGAACTTGTGTGCTCTTTCATCCTGAAACATGCTTCCAAGCGAGCCATGGATGAGCCGCGGCTCACCTCCTATCATGATGGTCACACCCTTTCTCATGTCTTGGCCCGATGAGCCACCATAAAAAACTTTGAGAAGATAGCGCATCACTGCCGAGACGCCTCCTTCGATGGTGTCACACTCGCTCGATCTCAAAGTTAAAATCGTGAACCAGGCAAGCTCGTTTGATAATGTCGGATACCCGAACTCCAAGAATGAGTAATACCATATCTGCATATTCCTCAGGTTTTCATCTGCAAGGGGATTTCCAGGCACGACCTCATCATTGTATATCAGCAGTGTGAGGCGACCACCGCTCTTAGAAAGCACTCCCTCGAGGAACGTCTTGAACAGCTGCGAATTGGAACGCGAGGCCTCCAACATTGCAAACGGATTCTGAAGAGGTATCTCCATCACGGCGTCGCCGTTTGGGACCGATAGTGTCTGCGCAAGCTTGCCGTGGCTGGTCTGTTGCCCTGCCAGCTCATCGCGATGTCTGGCCTGAGTTGAGGGCGAGAATGCATCTGGGAGGCCCTCCCTCTTGACCTGGTCGAACAACGCTGCAAGCGCAGCATGCGAGACGTAAGATTCCTTGCCGAATGACGTGAGCTTTGGCTTCTTGGAAGCCATGCTTGGTCTGGGCGCGATTGGCTACGGATATGTTGGTGGCTGTGTGCTGCTGAGTCTGATGTTTTTTTTTTTTTTTTTTTTTTGTTTGTGGTGCTGCCTTGCTTTGTATATACTTTGCGGCTATGCTTTGCCGTGCTGTGCTTTGCTGCTGCGTTTGGTTAGTGCTGCACGCTTGCTGTTTTGATGCTATCACGTTTTGATGCGTTTGCTGCGCTGTGCTTTGCAAAGCTGTGTCGGTCGCTGTTTTGATGCTATCGCTGGCCCTCGCCATATATCCACCAGCCCACTGGGGCCCCAGGCGCGTGGTGTATATAGCCCGTCCTCCCGCCGCCAACTCCCCCTTGCCCTCAATCCATCACCACCCTCACCTCGCCTTTTTTCAAATTTTTGAAGCCGGGGGGCGGCAGCCGCCGGCGGGCAGATCGCATGCGTGCACGATAAAAGAAAAGGAGGAGGATGGAGGAGAAAGCAAACCATGGGACAGTTGAAGGAGCGCATGATGAGGCGAATGATCAAGGGAAGGAGTCGCATCTTCATCGCCAGCATTGGTGCTGGAGTTCGTGAAAGCACGGTCGCACTTGCCAGTCCAGATATCCGCAAACCCTCATTGCAATCACAGACGTGGCTGAATAATATACACAAATGTATACGAGTGTGTATGCGTGCGTGCACCTAGGAAACAGTGGCGATGCACCTAGAAAAAAAACGATCGCCTATTTCTTGAACTTCTCGTTCCACACGTGCCCAGCTACCTTGTACGCCATCCTGGCAATATCAATGGCGTCGGAATCTGAGAGGTCCTTGGATGTCGCAATCGCCTGTGGACCTTTGTAGGCACTCGAGCAGTAAGAGTTCTTGCAACTGTAGTTCTGGCAGTTGTCTGGGTCGATCCAGCTCTTGAAATTGATGCGGACCCCGCTCTTCGCTGTGATTATGCCTTGGGGTGTGAGGCAGAGTGCACGGAATGAGTAGCCCTTAAGGGCTACTCATGGGCCCAAGGGCCCCGCCCCTCCTTTCGAACCCAGGATGTCTGGCCCAGGGAAGCCTCCAAAACTCGGCAGGAAGGGGCGGATGAGAAGGAAGACGAGGATGACACACCGTGCTCGCTCTCTCTCTCTCTCTCCCTCTCTCTCTCTCTCTCTCTCTCTCTTCCTCTCTCCCCCCTGATCACACACCTCCTCCCTCCTCACTCACGCGCTGGGCTCAAACATCGTTCAACCACGTGGCTGGCCTGTGTGTCCGCACGGAGGCACGCTGTTGGTCTTGTCCTTGTTGGCCTTCGCCGCAGCCTTGGGCTTGTCCTTGGCCGCAGCCTTGGCCGCAGCCTTGGCTTTGGCTTTGGGTTTACCCTTGCCAATGACCGACCCCTTGCTCTTGGGCGCTCCCTTGCCAGAGTCTGCGGCAGTACCTTTGCCTCTCCCTCTGCCCTTCCCTGCGCTCTTGCCTTTGGACTTGATGTTGAGGTGGCTGCCAGCGGACTCCGCCGCCGCGAGCATCCTGCGCTCGAGCTCCCCAGCCTCGTCGTCAGAGGCTCCACCCGCTAGGTCAACTGGTGCGGCTGCGAGTGCAAGTTCTGGTTGCTCAGCAGGCGCTATAGGTGCCAGCGGAGACGGGACTAGAGCTGCCACTGGAGACGGAGTCGAGGTCGCAGCAGCAGCCGAAGGCGTGGCAACCACGGCGCTCTCCTCGACGGGAGACTCACCCGGCACACCTGCCAAGTCTTGTGAGTCGCTCGCTCCGCGCAAAGGAATCGTGGCTGCGCTGAGGGCGTCGTGGCTCCTGGGCCTAGAGCGGCACCCCCCGTTCCTCTGGGAGGGCGAGGGCCTCAGGATGTCGATGGGGACCTCGCCTTCCTGTCTGGCGGACTGCTGCGCCATCATTTGGCCCATCTGCTGCGCGAAGTGCGCAAACATTTGCATCGGGTTCATCATGCTCCCACTCGGTGAGCCAGCAAGCGCAAGCGTGGTCGATGCAGGCGTGGTTGGTGCAGCGGGCGTGCTCTTCATCGTCTTGTGGTTGCCCCTGCGTCCCTGTGCCCCGCACTCCTGCTCGAGTTTCATGAAGTCGAGGTTCGGGGGGACCACGGCGGGGTCGTCAACGTCGTAGGCGTGGGCAAGGGCGCTCTGAGGCAAGTGGCTCGGATCGGTCGGGAAGATCTTGCGATGCTCACCAGCATGCCTCTGAGCAGCGTCCAAGGATTTCACCATGGCCTTCAACTTCGCGCACAGGTTCTTCTTGCCTTGTGGAGTGTACGTCGGAGAGTCTTCTGGCACCACCGACAACAATAGCATGGCGATGCAGCGCGCCTGCAGCTTCTCCCCAGGGCAGCTGACGCCGAGACGATGAAGGCGCTTCGCACAGATCTCCAGTTTGACCTCTATGGTCACTCTCGTGTCATCGAAGACTTTCCAATCCTTCGCCGTGAAGAACATATGGATGCTGATCGCGTGCTGCTGCGCCCTGCCACCAGAAGGAGCAATGGCCGACAGCGACGCTACGGCTTCCGACAAGGCATTGGCCAGCTGTACTTTCTGAGTGGGGGCCCAGGGGCCTGCGTTGATCTCAGTCTGCACCTCCGTCGCGGTGTCGACAGTCAACCCGACGGTGCCCCTAATGGCAACGGCTAGTGCAGTACACTGGTCGGTCAGGAGCGCGTGCTGGTCGAGTCCAGCACCCACTTGGGCCTCGATGAACTTGACACGTTGCTGAATCGTGCGCACAAGGGTGTCGCTGATGCTGGCTGCCATCAGGTAAGGTATGAGCGCCGAGACTGCACGAGTAGTCAGAAACAGAGTCGTTCGAACAGCAATCGTTTGAGCCAAAACGGCTACGCGGGGCGACGGTGGCGCGATGCCACTGCAGGGCTGGTGATGGATCCTTGCAAGGGGATAACCCCATCAACTTATCAGACTCACAAACTCTCGCGTTTGGTTTTTTGTTTCGAGACCCTCCACACTGCATTCGGCATGCGTGGCGTGCCTCCTACCCCAGACAATGCAACATGGACCCGTCCGTTCGTGTGAACATTTGTAGAGATCTAAAAGCCTCACTCCTCTGAGTCATCATCCCCCTGCCTCTTACCAGCGTCGTCATGGCATCGTCGTTGTTGTCATGTTATGTCTCACCCTTACGTTCCTCATCACATCAACTGCCATCATGTTTGTGGTATTCGCAGTGCTGAGACGAGTGTTAGCTGCGTCTGGCACGGCACAGGGCCTTGAGCACAACAACTTCGGCCGAGCGGAAATCAACAAAATAAGCCGGCGCATCGCGATGATTTGGGGCTCGAGAACGGTCCCTGCACACAACGCTCGGCAGAGGGGCAGCCCCTCACGCGAGAAGTGCTCAACCCTGACCAGGGTTGAGCACTTTTGTGCTCAACCCTGGCCAGGGTTGAGCACTTCTGCTCTAATAGAATCCGCAGAAGTGCTCAACCCTGACCAGGGTTGAGCACTTTTGTGCCCCACGTCGCCACTACCAGGATTCGCTTCCACGCCAGCAACTGCGATGCATGGCTGCCGCCCCTGTCACGACCCCTGAAGGCCCATCTGCGGCCTCCCCGAGTGACGACGATTACGGTGCCAAGGTGTATCTGAGATGTGTCTGGTACCGATCGCGAGCGTTGGGTGAGAGCTTGCACGCTGTCCACGGCGGCCTGCGCATCCCTAAAGTCGAGGTCGCCCCTAAGCTCGACATCGAACGCAGCAACACGCGTGGGGCGCCTGGGAACTCCCAACAGCCCAGGCGCACAACGCGTAATCTGAATTATGTAAGGCAACCTCATGGCCAACGACTGCTCTCACTCAGCGCTGCCAGGCTCCACGTGGTATTTCTCGTAGAAGGCCTGCGCGTCTGCAGCGGCACGGTCGACTGCCTCCTGGAACGCCTGATGGTCAGCATTGTAGGGTACTTTGGCAGTCTTGACCGACCACTTCTGCTTTGTCCTGTCGAAGTAAGACGCCTTGCAAGCACCTCTGTGCGGAAGCCATGACACGTTCGGCTCAGAAATCGTCGGTGTGAGTGGCTTGCCATCAGACTTGGCCTTCTTAGTGAGCAGCTCCATGTTGGCCTGGGTGAGCTCGATCTGCAAGAGGTCCCTGGCGTACGCAGCCTTCCTCACGTTGCAGAAGTACTCGTTGTCACCGTGGTCGCGAACCGAAACTTCAACTAAGTCGCATGCGATCTCGTCGATGAGCTCCCTCTTGGCCCGCTTGACGGGAGGCTGACTCGAGTCGGGGCTGTCAGCGGTAGGGTCGGACGATGCTTGATTGACCTCCTCCATGAGCTTCGAGCACTTCGCAGTCCTGGCAGAGACCAAAGCGGCCAACATCGAAAAGTCGTTCCTCACAAACTTGGCAAACTTCGGACAAGAACGATTACATTCCACGAGGATGTGGTCATCAACCCTGATCGTCTGGGCCACCCGCGCGTTCCCGATCGAGGGGCGCTCGCTCGATGAGATCATCGCAAGGTCAAGATTGATCGAAACCATATCTATAGAGCGCGTGCAGTAGCACGCCGAAACTTGCAAGCCTTGATTGTTTGAATCAAACGCGGCTGCGGATGAGGACGAGGAGGGGGAGGTACCGTGAGAAGCTCTCTTTCAGAGCTACTTCGGGGGTGCTTTTGGTGCTCTGGGGTCCTTTACCGTGTTATTGGGAAGCCCCTGACATGCAAGTCTGAAGCGCACCAGTCTCTGAGATCTCCTCCCCCTCCTCCTCCTCCTCCTCCTCCTCCTCCTCCTCCTCCTCACCCTCCTCCAACTCCCCCTTCTCCCCCCCCCCTCCTCCTCCTCCCTCCTCCTCCTCCTCATCATCATCTCCCCCTTGCTCCTTCAAACTACCGGGAGTTCGATCCTCCTCCTCCTCCTCCTCCTCCTCCTCCTCCTCCTCCTCCTCTGTCTCCTCCTCCTCCTCTGTCTCCTGTTCCCTCTCCTCCTCACCCCTTCCCTCCAGCTCCTGATCCTCCTTCTGCCCTCCAGCGTCGCTTTCTCACGCGCGGGAGGTGGTAGAGCTCACATTATGGGGGCAATGATTCACTCACGACCCCCTATGCCCCTCAAAACATGCAAAAACCATATGGTTTAAATGGTTTGGCCCCTCGAGCCCGCGCCAGCACAACGCAGCAAACACTGGTTTAAATCAGCGTTTTTGAAACCAGGCCCCCCGAACCCACACCAGGAGAACATTGTGTTTCAAGACCAATGCTCCGAACTGGCTGACTGACTGTCTCTCGCTCGCGCCCGCGACGCGTCGGGCGCAGCAGGGTGGGGCGGGCCTTCTCCAGGTTGTATGCCAGACGCAGGGTGCGGCGGGCAGGCGAAAGAGCAGGGGCGGTCTTCCTTCTCCCTCCTTCTCGTAGTCCCCCCTCCTCTTTCGTCGTCGTCGTCCTCCTCCTCCTCATTTCCTCCTCCTCCTTCCTCCTCCTTCTCCCCGTCACCAGCCTCCTCCATTCTCGGAGTTGTCGTCCACCCGACTCGCTCTCTCTATCTCTCTCTTCTTCAGGGCAATGGAGTAGAAGGAGCAAGACGAGGAGGAGGTGAGACGATGAGGAGAGGAAGACATGAGAGTGCGACTGATGAGAAGGAGGAGTGGCACGACGTTTACCTCCGCCTCTGGAGAACCCATTGCAAGAGTCTGGCTGTACGACTCTCGAAGCAGCGTTCGCAAGAGTCTGCTCGAGGGCAGCTCTCGAAAGATGCTCAAACGCATCAGGTCAGAACACACTGTAACATAAACTCACACCGCGCATCACTGTCTGCAGATATCGGTGTATATGTATCGGTACATGTATATATATATATATGTGTGCACCAATGCCAGTATCACGTGTGTACTCATCATGGCGCACAGGCTTCGCAAATAGAAACGCACGGCGAGACCACCGAACAACTTACCAGCAGTGCGAAGGGCGATGCAACACACGGCAACGAATACTCCAGAGGCTAGGTATACAGAAAGCGCTTATGCATGCCCAGGGAGCAGTGGCACTTAGCCCTACGACCTGGACTTCTTGGGTTCCTTGGATGCGCCACTCGAGCTTGGCCGCTTGGCCTTTCCGTCCGAGGGCTGCGAGCTGCCATATTCCAAAGCAGATGGGCGAACTAACTTGTCGCCAACTTTCAGCTGCTTTGTGTTGTAAAAGCAAGGAACTGAAACCGTCGTCGGGCCGCTGCTTTTGCCGTGACCCTTACCGTCACGCTGGCTAAGCTCAATGACAAATTTGCTGAATGCAAGGTTAGGCTGTTCACCGCTGGTAATGCAAAAAAAAAGGCGGCACGAAATGCTGGCTGCTACTATCGCTCGTGGGGAGCTCGACTTTCGGAGTGATACAGCAGCGCTGACCAGCTGGCTTGCCGACGAGATCAGGCACAGGAATTGCAACAGTTGGCAGTTTCGCCCCTGTCATCACTTTAGAAGCCAACGGAACAACGATCAACGCACCTTTCTCATAATTCTTTGCGACGTGCGCAGACTGTACTGAAGGCCTGGGGGTCCTCGCATACAACGCGCGGACACTAACATATTTCTCAAGCAAAGAGTAGGCGGCATGAAGGCCCTCAATGAACTGCGCCTGGCTGTGGGCAAATACGATATCGGCATGATCCTGCGGGGGTGCGAACAACCGAAAGAGGCGACATGAAGAAACAATGAACCGCGAGGGAGCGGCAACTTGCTCAAGATGGGCGCATCGAACTACAGACGCTGTCAAGTCTCCGTCACGCGTCCTCCTCCTCCTCTTCCTCTTCCTCCTCGTCCTGACATTCCCCCCCATCAGCCTTTCCTCATCTTCATCCTTCTCCTTCCTGTCCTGCCCCTCTTCCCTCCTCTCCCTCCTCCTCCTCCTCCTGCTCCTGCCCCCCTCTCCTTTTTTCTTCCTATGCTCCTTCTCCTCCTCCTCCTGCTCCTCCTCCCCCCCACTGTTGCACTCATCATCCTCATCCTCCTCCCCTCCTCCTCCTTATCCTCCGCCTTCTCTCTCGCCCCCCTCCCCCCCAAGCAAGAGCGCGGTCCAGACAGGACGACATCCCCTGTTTCACCTCGAGCTCGTAGGTCCTGTTCATCTCCACAACCTGGGCAGGAGGGGGGCAGGAGGAAGATGAAGATGAGAAGGCGGAGGGGGCGGAGGAGGAGGGGGGGGAATAAGGGGGGGGAGGGGGAGGAGGAGCAGGAGGAGGAGGATGGTAAAGGGAACTGAGGAGTACTTTGTTTTGCAATCCGTGCAACCTTGAAGTTCTCGACCAGGTCGTTCGTGCTGATGTCCAGCAGCTTGATGCTCTCGTCGTCCACGTCCTTGTTCCTCTTGAACACGTCGAACAGCTTGACCTTCGAGCCTTCGATGGAGTGCACTTCATAGAGCACGCCCTTGCGGAAGCCCTCCATGGCATTTTTAAGCTCCACACTCGCGCCATCAGTGAAACCCAAGCCTTCCACGACAGACTTCTCCAGGACGCCGCTCCCGCTGTCCGAATACTCACGCATCTTGCTCGATGGGGCCGCTGAAGTTGAGGCTGCCTCCTTGTGTGCCCATGGGAGGTCCGTATCTTTTGCCGAGGGGTGCGCTGCGATAACCTCGTTCAAAAATTCCTGGGCAATGTCGCCAATGGTATTGAACCAACGCCTAGCCCGTGACTTCTTGTTGTGGGTTAACATCACACACCGTGCTTCCAGATTGCCCAACAAAGTAGTCTTGTCCGAGTTCGACAAAGTTGACGTCGCCAGTGGTCCATGCATCCAGGCTTTTGCATAGCGCCAATATTGAACAGCTTCCATGACACTCGGCTTCAATATATCCTCGCATTTTGCCAACTCGCTGGAAGTAATCAGATTAGCAACGCTGCTCTTCGAAAAATTATCGGGTGCTGTCATGCACGCTTTCAGTGCGGCATTCGGATATTCTGGAGATGCTGGCAAGTTGAGATTCGCCAAGATCTGGAACGTAACATTGGACACGTCACGCCTGTATGATAAAGTCTTGCTGAAATCACTGAGTTCTTTCAGAAAGATCGGGTTGCTACCCCCGCCCCACTTCTCGATGTAATTGCACATGTCCATCACGTGCCCCTTCACTGCAGGCGTCGTGCCCTCGATCGCCTTGACGACGCCCTCCTTGTTGTAATCCTGACGTGCCGCAAAGAACTGCATCATCTTGGCGTGGCAGCGGAGCAAGATCTGAGTCTTCGTCTCGACGCGGTGGGATCCATGGGTTTGGTTGCCCGCTGCTTGTAAGAAGTCTGGAATTCGTGGAACGGCATCCTCAACTTGCCACCGAATGACCAGCCATCTCAGGCCGCTCTCCATGGCGGCGCCATAAGCTTTGTCGATTGCAACAACTTTTTCTTTGGACAAGAATCCACCGCTTGCCAGACGCTCAACGTGCGTCTTGCATCCAGCTGCAACTGCCCTGAGGCCCGCTGTCGTCGTGCTGCACGTAACTGACAGGACACGCGCATCTTCTCTAACAACGGGGGCAAGCATGCCAGCGGACTTCTCCACCAACGTATCGTTGAAAATGAGCTGATCACTGTTGTTGGGGTTGACCTGGATACACCGAGCACCAGCTGTCTCGCCCATGCTGAACCCTGCGCTTACGATGAAGTCAATCAAGTCGTGCACGTCACTGCCCTCCAGGCCAACTCCGTCTCTGTTCTGTGGGTGGACCAGCACGTGACGATTGTCCACCTGCTCGTAGAATGCCATCCCGTTGGTGACAAGTAGATCACATATGGCATCGGCTGCTGACTTCTTCTGGGTTTTCACCTCCGCCGATTCTGACACATTGTCAAAAGGAACCATCATCTGAATGATTTGCGGACCAAGAGTTTTCATTGCCTCCTGCATGGAAGTTGACATCACGACCACAAAAAGACGCGTTGCTGGACGTAAATGAAGCAACCTGGAAACCAAGAGAGCCAAACACGGCTATGGAACGGAACTTGGGATATCAGGAATTGCCTATGCCCGCTCACATTCCCAGGGTCCAAACCCTGAAGTCCTTCCTCACGATCGGCGAAAACCGCCTCCTACGAATGGAAAGCTAACCTGGTTAGGGGGAGGTTAGGGGGAGGCTCGGAGGAGGACCTAACCTGGTTATCGGAGAGCCCTAAGTAGGTTAGTGGAGTGGCCCCAAGTAGGTTGGTAAGTTGGTGATCTACTTGTGCTCTGCTTGTGGGATCTGGGTGAACCCCTTGTGATCTGGTTGCTGGCGGGCGGCGGGCTTACTAAGGAGGAGAGGTGGTTCACTTCGGTTGTGATCTTCTTGGTGGTGATGATGAAGATAAGAGTGATGTTGTTGTTGTTATAAGTTCGGTTCAGTGGACGCTTCTGGAAGTTGTAACTCCAACAACCACTACACAAGGGGGGCGGTGATTCAAGTAGATGGGGTCGGCGGATCGCGCCGCATCGCCGATGCATCGGCGACGTCGGCGGTGCATCGGCGACGTCGGAGTGGAGAAAATCGAGCCACACATCGAGCCGAATCGCCAATGAGTCGGCGATGCGGCGCGATTCTCCGACCGTATCCCCAGAACTCCGACGTCGTCGTTTTTTTGTTCTCACGACGTGGGCCCCTGGAGATCTGGATCTCGGCGACGAGCGAGGGGGGGAAGTGAGAAGGAGAAGGCCTTCTCAGAAGGCGGCGGGACTTCACAGAAACCCTCGCGCATTCTTAGATATTTTCACTGTCTTCGGGGAAGGCTTAGAAAATTTCTCAGAAGTCCTGGGGACTTCCGAGCCTTCTGAGAAGGCCCGCCCCCCCGCCCCCCCTGTGCTGGCCGCTGATGGGGGGTGGTGGAGAGCCAATGTTTAGGCAGTCCAACAACACCACCCCCTTCTACCTGGACCCCCTCAGGGGGTCCAGGTAGAAGGGGGTGGTGTTTGCAGAGTCTGGACCTGGTTCGTTACAGTGACGCGTTCGCAGAATGTGGCTGTGGCAAACACCTTGCACCGCGAGCTTGCGTTGCCGAGGTCTCGAAACGTCGTGCGAATGCGAGGTGCCAAAGGCCCGCCGATCTGTTGCGAGCGGATTTCCGATTCCGCCATCGGGATTGGAAAATGCTCTTAGGCACCCCACGTCCCCTGCACGCAAGCTCTCTGGGCGAGCAGGTCGGATCTGGACGGGCGATCGGCCGGCGCATCAGCGCAGCGCAGCCCGCCAGCTGCAACACCTTGCAATACACTTGGGGTGCTGCAGCCGATTTGGGGCGTGCACTCTGTTCGGGGGCGCGAGTGCTTTGCTCGATGTTTGCGTGCAGTGCGATTGCCGCAGTACGATGCAGCAAAACGCTCTGGCGCAGTGCATTTGCAACACAACTGCCCGTCTGCAGCACATCCGCAGCGCGTCGTCTGCGCGCGTTGCCATTGCAACGCACGTTCTGTGCAAGGCACTCGAGCGCGCCAGTTCTTGATGCGACTACCGCAGATGAGCCGACGAGGTTTCCGAACACAGTACGAGATGCCTGTATGCCGTCTGCCAGTGTACTTTCTGTGCGTGCCCCGAGGCCGTTTGCAAGCACACGTTGCAACGAATGGCGGAGGGGGGGAAATGCTGTCAGGGCATTGGATAAGGAACCCTTAGATAAGGAATCCAGGGTCTGGAAGCCGGCGGAACACCAAAGGAGGCTTGGCCATGATTTTACCGACGCCCTCATTAGATAAGGAAGCCTCCAAGGTATGAAACCTCCTGGGTACATTCCTTCGCGAACGCCGCCACCGTGACTTTCGCACTGGCCCGGATGATACTTCAGTGCAGGCCAGCTTTTTGCCACCACCCCATTTTAACTGGACCCCCGTCTGGGATACCCAGGCATTGCCACTGAACCGCGCACCACTTGTCTCTTCGCAGAGCTGGAAGGCAAGCGCGTCTTCGTTGTAACCGCAGCGGCCGTAGAAAAGCAACAACGTGGATGTGTCGTACGGCTGGACGTAGGACAGAAAAACATCCTTCAAGAGCACGAAGCCCTGGGCCCAAACACCCGAAACCATTAGATCACTCGAGGGTGCCCTCCCCCAGGATGGGCAAGAGCCTTCAACAAAAATGAATAACATTAGGGTACTGTACCCTCCCCGAACCGACCTCGATCTGATAAGCGAGCCCAGAA